>JAJJMB010017331.1:797002-1020366 GCA_023531105.1 Papaver atlanticum
GGCTGTCTCGGAGGTGGTGGGGGGCGTATCGGGGGCGGGGGTGGCTGCCTAGGTGGCGGTGGCGGGCGTATTGGTGGTGGAGGTGGCTGCCTCGGAGGTGGTGGGGGGTGTCTCGGTGGTGGAGGGTGTATTGGAGGCGGAGGTGATGGGGGTGGGGGTGGACGTATGATAACAGGAGGTGGCCGTATAACCGGGGGTCTGTAAGGAGGTATAATAACCGCGGGTCTATATGGAGGTATATACGGTCGGAAAGGTATAAATGGTCGGAAAGGTCGAACACCACTGCATCCACCTCTTCTCCATTGAGCTAAAGCCATCTCTGCAAATAAGTTAGGCACGTATGAAAATTAGTAACAAATGAAGAACTTTTTCATTTACAGAATGCGTTGTTTGCTAGATGATCTACAAGTGCCAACTTGTAAGCGAACAAGTCGTTCATCACAAAAGCAATGTTAGGAAAACGATTAAAAACTTTTTTTTTTCTTCCCGGAACAACAAACTGGATAACGGAAAAACTACATGGTATAACAGGAACATTCGATAGATGAGTAAAACATATTAATATTACCTGTGCAGAGAGAAAGGCCAGTAATTATGACAAAGAGATGAATGCGTAAAGTACTTCTACTGATTTCTGCCATCTTCATCCTGATATTGGTAGATGACGAGTATCCACTTATGTTTGTGTGACGATTTACTATTGGATACCATGCATATCAAACCATTTATAGTCGGGAAAATGTGTATACTTCTAATTAAACAAAACAATAAACTTAACCTTGGCATCTTTTTATCTGTTTATGATATTTTGAAACCTCTGAGGCACCCGCAAATTTCGGATTTTTTTAAATTAAAATTTGTAAGGAGGGAATCTTCAATGTTGCTAAAAATTGAATAAAATAGCTTATTTGGAATTCACAATTTCAGATTAGATATAAGGTTTTTCGGGGTCTGTGTACTTGAATATCATTGGCCTCATGTTTTATCTTTTTCAGTGCAGCGCATATATGTCGTGCATGTGCACCCACGTAAGTCTTGCAAGTAGACGCATGCGACCAATTTCTTAACAATTCACTAAAAGTTACTCTTGCCGGCCTGATCATCATCCTCGTAGAACGGTTTTATTTGTCTTATTTTGTTACTCTCACGTGATTTAAGTCAGTCGTCCTGGACATAATCTACTACGAGCGATCCAACGGCATGAACAATGTTTCTCGAGAGTTACCCACAGGGAAATGAGCCGATTGATGGGAAAATGTTTTGTAGTTACACCGCATATAGTAACATGAGTTAAGATTCTTCTGGTTTTTTTATGGGAAATGAGCCGCATATGGGAAATGAGCCTTAGCCCAAAGGGGGAATATTCGTGAGTTAAGATCTTCTGGTTTTTTATTGACCAAGTCGATGAGATAAAAGCTTGACTCTGAGCCGTTTTATAGTTTGACTTACGGCTGCACGGGAACCGTCCCGTCCCGTGGAACCGTACCGGAACCGCATAAACCGTATCGGTACCGTCCCGTAACCGCGGTCAGACGGGACAGGTACAAGTACCAAAACCTGGTACCGTTCCTAGAATAGGTACAAGTAACGGTTCTAGGCTATTCCCGTCCCGTCCCGTAGTACCGAGCAACAAGTAATAACGTCTAATAATAGTTAAGGTTTTTGAAAACTAATTAGTTTTTGTTCATTTCTATTTAGTTTTTGTTGATTTCTGTAGATGTGAAACTGATTGTAATTTTTTGGTTTTTGATTTTAGGGTTTTGGAATTTTTGGTGTGGTTCATAACTTCATTTGAACTTAGAACTTAGAAGATTTTTTGCTTTATTTTCTTTTTTTATAGTTTTACATACGCTACGGGTAAAGAACCGGTACCGTCCCGTCCCGTACCGAGTTAAACAGGTACAGGTCCCGTCCCGTCCTTTATCGCACAGGTACAGGTACCGGCCATAGGGAGGTACAGGTACTGAGCTAGGCAAAAACCCGTACCGTTCCGTCCCATGTACAGCCCTAGTTTGACTAGGGTTTGGTGGCGAGGAAGTTCGGAATGATTGCCTGCATTAGATTAGAATCATATTTAAGCTTTCATGGGAACGAAAATAATTTAGTTGATGTCTCTACTATATATGGCGCGCAAATGTAAGTTAAACACAACTCGCGGTTAAATGTTTTGGTATTCTTCAACCTCATTTTACATGGATAACTAAAATCTACGAATGGTCTTTAATTTATAAGGTCTGATCATGGTCTTTACTAATCAATTTCTTGGAAATAATCTGGAAAAGGATGGTCGTAGGGGTCACAATAATTTTGATTTTGGTGGTGTTGATAAAAGTGGTAGCATTAACCGTAGTGGTATCAAATAAAGGTCATGATGTTCACCGTTAATGATGAGAGTCGGGCTTAGAGTGATGATACTATAAAGGGTTATTTGGTTTTTGGTCCTCAGCTTTTGACTAAAATCTGGGATTGATTTAACATTTGTCCAGACTTTGTTTTTGACCTAAAGAGCAACGTTGACTTCCGTTGACCCTGTTAAGTCCAAATATTGATGATAGTAATTCCATCATTAGTATATATTTATATATATGTTATATATGCATATACTATTTTACCCTCTATTTCTTGCATATTTACACAAGACATTTGCGCCGTTCTTTTATGTATCGCCCTCACCACCATTAAAATGGAAAGTGTTGTTTCAGATCAATTCACGGTAAACTCCCTTCTCAGGAACTGCTAATCAGACCCAATCTGAACTTCACGAACTGCAAGTTATCTCCCCACAGTTTATTCATTATCAGTTGTAATTCCCTTGTACAGTCCAACCTCGATAAACGAATGTTCGATAAATGAATAACCTCGCCAAATGAATAATTTTTTTCTGGTCCCGACTTGGGCCAAGGTGATAAATGAATATCCTTGCTTAATGCATTAATGTATAAAAAAATTGAATCCTTAATGGCCTAATGGAAATATAAACGAATAATCACTAAATTATATATATAAAATGTATATAAGAATAAACCAAAATACATAATGAGTAAATTTTACATAAAAATATATGTAGAAAAACACTGAAAAAATTCATTTATGGTTGATTGTCTTTTTCTTTCACCCAAACCAAAATGCACCGTATCCTTATTTTTATGCAATGCTTGCACAATTTCTGGAATTTTTGCTCGTGTTGTAGCAAGTAATTTTTTAAAGTGACCATCGCTTGAAAGGCATCTTTAGATGACACATTTGATACGACACTACTATCACCTGGTTTAGGATCATTCTTATCATTCATTACTAACTAAATAATTTCTTCGTCTGTTAGAGATTCCGTAACTGTATCATTCTCGTTAGGATAGTTTAAAAATGTTCGACGTCCATCACATTTTTATAACGTAAATTAGAAATGACACCAGTTAATCCTTGGATATCTTCTTCTAATTGACCATTTTCTGGTTTGGGAATATCAATATCTTCAAACCGAATCTTACAATGACGGAAATAATTTGCAATTATTTTTGCCGTCATATCAAATATCCAGCCATAGTAGCAAAATTAATAGCATCCAAAATGTTAATCTTTTCAAGATTTGGAGGGTCAAATTCAAGGCTTTGCAAGATGCTAGAATAAAAACGACACGATAATGAACTTTGAATGCTCGAATAATCGCAGCATCACATGGTTGAATTTCAGATGTTGTGTTATGGGGCAAGAATTTTGACCAATACCCTCTAGGTACATTTGTACATCTTCTCTTATACAATTTAACTTCTTAATTAAGAAAATATTATCTAAATGAATAAAATATTTATTATCGATAAATGAATACAATATTTATTATCGATAAATGAATAAAATAAAATATTTATTTATCTAAACGAATATTATTTTTTAGTTCCGAGGGCATTCATTTATCGAGGTTAGACCGTATTCCTTCTTTTTCATCATTGTACGGGCGAAATATAGCACAAGGCAAAACATGTTACCTCGCCCTAGACGAATAAACCTAAAGCACGAAGACCCAATAATCAGTAAAGAAGAAGGCGAAGAGCAGTCACGCGATGAAAGAAAGGATGCAAACGTCAGTTATGCAATAAGACAAACAGAGTCAAAAGATAGTAGTCCAACATGTGAGTCTTGGTTGTCTTTGAAAATCATCTATATAAGGAGCTAGAAGATATTGTAATAGAGACAGACCAATTTAGAGAGATCAATAGAGAGAGAGAGAGAAAAAAAGGCACACAAAATATCTCCTTCTTCTTCTCTTTCATCCTCCACCACCATCATCCAAATCTAGAGCTCTACCAAAAACCCATTAATGGAGATTCTAAATGTAATAGTCATGTAATTTCAAATCTATGAAGAACCATGGATGTAGATCACATTGATCGAACCATGTAAAAAACCTTTGTGTCTCTTTACATTTTTAGCACTTTCACCTTCATTTTCATGTTCAATAAGTTTAGATCTACATAATATCACAAGGGGTGTAGTTGTGGGATTTTCCGCAACTACAATCATCAATCTAATGATTAATTCCTTTTTTCTTCTCTATATTTCATCGTTTTCAAATAAAAAAATTTCGTCGATCAAACATTTTTTATTGTCGATTAATTCTTTCAAACTCTATCTAGTACTTTGTTTTGTTGTTTGAATAGCATATTAGTTCAAAAAAATTGAAATTGTTGAATTGTAGTTATACGGTCGTTATGGTATTTATTGGTCGAGCATGACGACTTTTCATATTCATCTTCAGTCGTCAAGATTGTAGGATAAATAGCTTGACGACTTTTCAAAGAATTTTATTTCTGAAAGTAACATTCACAAGTTCGTCTTGGTCTTCATCCCTAAATCTTGACGACCAATAATGTAGTATGAATAGTCCTCGGGTTTTGAGAAGCTAAACCTTGACGATTAGTAACTCTCCTAAACAAGTTTTCCTCTGAACAATTTTGTTATTAGTCGTCATGGTTTTGTAAAAATAAGATGACGACTAATAGACGATCTTCAGTGTGATGCATTTTCGACCATGACGACTGTAAATGCGAAAAACCAATGTTTGGTCGGCATGTTTTGTTTCAGTCGATCATGCCGGCTAAATTTGGTCGGCGTGCTTTGTTTCAGTTGAGCATGCTGACTGAGTTTGGTTGGCATGCTTTATCTTAGTGGAGCATGCCATTTTTTCATGGAATGAATACTGAAAGTGCTTAGTCGGTGTGATTTTTTTCAGTCGAGCATGCCGACTTTTCATAGACTGAATTCAGAAATTCTGAATTTATGCGATCATTTAACGAACTAAACCAACAAAATCGTGTTCAATTCCATCTTTAGAAGTGTTTGACTAGAGTAATTCATTTTCGTTATGAAATTTTCAAAAACCAATAAATTTTCCAACAATTTTCATAAGTTGAATCTAACAAAAAACAATTAGTTTTTGTTGTATTTCAATTTTTCTAACATGATTCATAATTAAGTTTCAATTAGTACTAATCATTTAGGGTAATTTAGCCATTTTCAAAAATATTTGGTTAAGAGGATTTCAATTTTACTTCCTAATGACCCTATTTTTTTTTATTTGGTATACCCAATTAATCTAGGTATACCCCAATATCGCGAGTTTGATAAAAGTCTTCAAACATTAATTATTATTGTATATTTGAAGAGATTGGATGTGACGTCCCCGAAAATTCTTCCTCCAGCTCCATGGTCGAACTCTCGATGCGTTATTCTGATGCAGTGATCGGGTCGTTGGACTTCAAGTCTTACCAGGAAAATGCACGTTGATTTTTATTTAAAAGCATGCTTTGCAAGCATGATTCCTTCAACATAGTTTTCCAGCGTAACTTCATACTGAAAAGACGAGGGTACCCAAATACACCACAATCTTTAAATTATACACCTATAAGTCCTCTTACCGAAAGTGATTGTTTATGGACAAAGTCGAGAAAATACTAGAAATCGGTATTCACACTTTGTGTGATCGTCTATGGATACGAGATCGAGACAATATAACAATCAAAGTGTGATTACTTGATAATAGGTTCGGACTTAACCAAACTCTATAGGATCACTATCAAGTAATACAGAGTTAACGTTTGTGTATTTTACTTTTAATTATAACAAACAATTATAATTGCGGAAATAGAAAAGTAAAAGACACAGTAAGATTTTGTTAACGAGGAAACCGCAAATGCAGAAAAATCCCGGGACCTAGTCCAGAATTGAATACTCTCAGAATTAAGCCGCTATACAAATCTAAAAAACTTCGTATAGTTGAGACCAAGCAACTAAACCTATAGTTCACCTAGTTTCTTCAGTATCCCTGCGCTTCCACATTCAATAAGTGCACGCACTGGAACAATTCCTTTGGATCGTATTCCAAACAGTAAAGGAACAACAAATCTTTTTGGTAACAACTCTCTTGATTCTTTTAGATGAAGGTATCTCAAGTCATAAGCAAAGTCTCTTCTGTTTAACAAATAAACTCCTTTGCCTTGTCAGATCAATCTATCCAACAACTACCGAATTAGCATAGTTTATATTTGTAATCAATCAATATAGAATCAAACAAGAAACTATAAGGTGATGCCGATCTTACACAACTAATCAATCGATTAAATCCGATTCTAGTTGGATCCCAGCCGATCAAGGTTTGTGCACACCCAGAGATATAAAAACCAAATCATAAATCTTTTTTGTCTTCAAATCTTCTTTAATCTTCAATAAACACCTGCACAACACCACTTGAATCTCTTGTGATCAAACACGCACAGAACGGAGTCTGTTAACAATGGATTATCAAAAGATATCTTTAGATCTACAAACAGTTCTAAAGATCCCGTCGACACTTCGATCTAGTTTGAGTGAATCTTATATCAGAAGAGAAGATTCTAAAGAATAAACAAACAAGGTGCTATCAAAGTTCAACAACCGTTAGTCAATCAAATCAATCGAAAACTAAAATAAACTACAATTATCCAGTTTCCCACCAACGGTACTCGTAGACGCTTCTTGATCCCACAGAAGTCTTTAAACGAGCGGTCGTAAGAGATTTCGCCTAATTAGGGTACTTTCCTCTCCGAATAGACGGCTCCACCAGAAACAACAAAAAGATGAAGTTTGCCTGGCTCTTAGGATAGTTTGCTCGAAATGCAAACTTGGGTATTTATAGACCAAGGATGTTTGGACACCAAGGAATTTCAAAACCAAGTATTCTTAAGATATGCAATAAATGCCCAAATCGGTTTTCATAATTCCTGGAAATGCTTTGTCCATTATTTCCGAAATCTCACTAGAAAATCTCCAATTAGTAAATGCACATTACCAATTTTTATTTTCCAGAGATATGCATTTAATTGCTGTTAATTAAAAGCATATAAAATTAACAACCTTAATTAAAAGATTCTTAATTTATTTCGGTCCGGAATCTCCTTGAGTAATTAAGGAATATCTTTGAACAATAAAAGATAAGAGTCACTGAACATGTTCAAAGTATGTCGACATCTTTTTCTTTGTAAATCCTTTTTCATATTTACAATCTTAGAATCGATTATACCACACTTCCAAACAAGTTTAGAATTGGTTCATCTGTATTCCAAGAACAACTATGTGATTGATCAAATATCAATACACTACTCATGGGTTTACGGTTCTACCAAACACAAGGATCGGTTCTACCTTAATATGGTTACTGGGACCGGTTACATCAGTTTCCAGGATCGGTTACATCAATTACCAGGACCGGTTACCATATTCTCATGGTATTACTTGTGATCAGTTACACAAGTCACTAGGATCGGTTACACCAATTACCAGGACCGGTTACGTCAATTACAAGGATCGTTTACACATACTCTTTTGTGATTGGTCATACCAATTACCAGGATCGGTTACACCAATTACAAATATCGATCATACCATCTTAGGGGATTACTTAGGATCGATTACACTAATAAAAGTCATACCAATACATGAGTCAGTCACTGTGACTAGTTTTACCAAGATACATAACAAGTTATGATCGGTTCTACTAACTCATACATATTGGTAATCCAAAGATATGCAATGAATAACAATACCAATAATCCTAGCGATTTCCCTTTCGATTCATAAAACAAGTTCATGAATGTACTTCCTTTAAACGAATGTAAACATTGTTTCCTAGGATGAAATCTTCACCTTTACCCATACACATAATCACAACATCATTCATACGATTATGTCGATGTCTTATATACGAAGTTCAAAAGATAAGCGTTATACTTCGTATTCTAATTCCTTAACACTATGTCTCACTACTAGAGTATAATCATTCACAGCTTTGCAGTTATGTTTTCAATATAGCACGACTTGAAAGATACGTTAGGAATGAAATAGTTCAAATCAAAATATTACTAACCTCAAGAGGAAGGATGATGTCGTCGTTGTAGCTTGTTACTTCTTCACATTCTTCAAGTCTTCGAGTAATAATTATATGTCTCAAAATCCTAAACTTTCTAGTCTAACCTATACGAAGTTGTCTCTAGTACATAATCAAGCGACTCTTTAATTGAGTTTTGATTTACTAAAATATGACAACCAAACTTGACATACCAACGCTTGGTGGGTTCAACCGAGCTATGCTCTAACACATACAATTCCAACTTACATTGTTCTTCTAAGGGTTGATGGTCATAAAGTCCAAAGGTGATGCATATACATGCATTGTAGGCTTCCGAGTACCATCCAAGCATATTATCATTCCTTGGGCTTGTACATACATAGGCTGTTGCAGACTTATTTCCGCAGTTTTTCCTCATTTTTACAATGAGATGGATGCATGCACTAGTATTATTTATGTCAAGGGTGCATTAGCCACGCTCATGACATTCATGCATCATTTTTGTGATATAATCAAGCTCCCCTAACTTGCAATCTTGGTTAGCTTCCTTTCATGGTCAATGCGTGCCCAATCCATAATTAGTTCGTGCTTACATTGCCTTGCTTGATAGGCAGTATGAGCACCCAACGAATGGTGTGCAACTACCGCATAAAGTAAAGAAAAAAATCATATCTTGCATCGCACGTCGAGCGCAGCTGATATGAGTTGCAAAGATGTCGCAATCATATCTCTATTAGATGGTGCAATTGACAAGGTATGGATCACAAATGCCGCAGCGCATTGCGGTTACCTACGTAACTTACATGCGCCATAAAATGGATCAATCACAGACCGTAATCACTATGATTCAGGACTAACAATCAAACCCAACTCGTGTTGCAAAGACAAAGGAAAGAAAAGCCTAGTCCTCAAAGGCCAAGAAATATCAGTAAATATGTACGCATTATCTTTTTCGGAATATTCAAAATGGTACAATACCGACCTTCCCTTTGAAATGCATCAAAATGATTCATTTGTGGTTTGCTACACAACGATAATGCTGCATATGTATCCTGTAGCTCTCGTTAGGATCATAATGATCTATGAAGAACAAGTTTCGAATAAAAATCGTAGGATCTACTTCTTTTTTCTTCAGAATTTAATGTTAGAAGTCAAATTTTCCCTCTTGGTATCTGATACCATGTGAAAACTGTGTTGAGTTGTATTGAACCAGTTAGAAGACTACGGGAGGTAAGAGATACCTATATATAACTACTTACAAGAAAGGTTAAAAACTGAGCTACAAATGGAAACAAATACAAAAATGAAAGGTAGTTTTTGTTACATATGAGTTTTACTTAGAAACAGGTGTAATCGATTAGACACTATTTGGTTTTATGGATTGAGCACTATCTGTGCTCTTACATACATTTTTGGATTTTCTTTCTGTACAAATGTAAACTTTCATCACTTTGGTTGATAAAAAATCCAGTGGTCACGAGTTTCGAACTCAAATTATTAAGGTTCCACTTATTTTTCACCCACACTTTTTTTATTTTTCACTCTCATTAATTGCCACCTTTATTTATCTTATTTGTCACCCATATATTTTTCATATATCCTAAATACTACTCTTGACTTTTTGTTTACGCCTAACAATTAATAAAAGCACTTTAATAACTAAACTTTTGAAAAACCCTAATTAAATAATAGTTACAAATGAATTTTTACCGGCCACCTTCTTCTACTCCATCTCTCCCACCGTTGTTTTATTCAATCTCTCCCATCGATCACCACCTTCACTCTTATTTTGTTTGATTCTTTTCTTCTAATTTTTGATTTTATACAAAAAAAAGCCTCCAAAGGGAATGAAAACAAGAAAACCTTTAATGCATTTAAATATGACTCGCAAAATTAAAGAAGTCAATACAAAGTTGGATGAAATCAAAAAAAGATATGGAGAGATTCAAATTTTCAATCATCTGGGTTTTTTTTGTTCTAATACTGTTATTAATGAAAATAAATCAGAACATCTTCCCATATTAATGATTCAGCTGCTGTTATAGAAGGGAGGGATGATTTATCAGAAATATTATATATTAGATTCATTAAACCAAGAAAGTTACTCCATTGTTCGCATTACTGGTATGAGAGGGATTGGGAAGACCATTGCTCAGTTGGTATCCTAGTTAGTAAGTTCACGAATCCGTATGTATCTGTTTGTACCGTCAATAAAATTGACTGAGAGCCTGTTAATCAAGCTCGCTTAGCCCGTGAAGGAAGATTTCAGAAATTTCCAGAAGTCTTGTTGCCCAAGTTGCTTGCACATGAAGTTTGTATCAGAATTAGGGTTACATACACTATATAAATACATGTATCCTAAACTCTAAAAAGATATGGAATCCTAGGTTAGCTAACCATACAATAACTATTGTAATCTCATATCAATACAATACTCTCCCAATGGGATTCCTCCGTGGATGTAGGCAACACTTTCCGAACCACGTTAATTCTTTGTCTCTTTTATTTATCGTTTTCTAGCCCTAATTTTCAATAATCATCATCAAATCATCGTGTTTAGTGCCTAAAAATAATTTTGGGTACAAACATTGGCACCGACTAAGGGAATTCATGTAAAACAATCGTGTTTTACCATTGAGAAAGTTGAGGAAAAAATCATGCACGAGATTCTGTTCAAAAATCAGCAGAAAAAAAGAATAGAAAAGTTAAGGTTGAAGAAAGTGTTGCGAGGTTGAAGAAACCGTTACGAGGTTGAAGAAACTGTTGCGAAACAGTTGAAAAAACTATTACGAACAGTAGAAGAAAGTGTTACGAACCAGTTGAAGAAACTGTTGCGAAAGCAACAACAGAAAGTGCGGTGAATCAGACATACAGTGACGCCTACATATGAAGAAACTGTCGCTAAAGTGACAAGTCCAGTTAGCAACCATGTCAGCAGCCACATCAGCAGGTAAGGTACGGTCAGTTGCGCCACATCTACATCGTTCGGGTGCCACATCAGCCCTCGGTCCAGTCAGCAACCGTCGTGATTCATTAGACGTGTCAGGACTGCTCTGAGATGTGTCTGCACTTTTCAGATGCCACTTCAGCTTATGTATCCAGTCAGCAATGACACGTCCGCGACAACACGCGCACTTCGTTTAAATTGTGTATCGCCAGTATCTTATTCGTTTTAAGTCTGAATTGAGTGATTTTTGGCTCGTTGGAATCATCTTTTAATTTCCTACAACATAGAAGCAAAAATTTATGTGTTCGAGAAACTTTTATTTGCACTTGGAGCATCAACATGATCGAGTTCAAGGTTCGTGGATGGCGACATGATCGAGTTCGAGATGAGGATTTCTTAGACCCTTCAATTAATAATTAGCCTTGCATCACATCGCAAGCACCTAAAGCCTCACCTTGCATGTGAGCACTTAAGTCTTGCTTTTATCACAAGCATAAAATATCGTCTTGTACGCGAGTATAAAGACTTGCACCGATGCAGGCACAAAGTCTCGTCTCGACCACGAGCCCAATGCCCGATATTGGTCCAAAGACTCGTACTCAACACAAGCAACAGCCAGCCTGCCCGAGCAGCAAGCGCTTCAGCCTTGTTCCATTGCGAGCAAAAATCCTTTCCCCAGCCGCAAGCACACTACATTCCACTCAAGACTCGACTAGCTCTCGATCATCACAAGTCCAATACTTGGCAAAAAGTCTCGCCTAGCACGTGAGAAATTTTTATTGCAGGTTACCACAATTGGGGGCGTTTTTGTAATACCTCTACTCACGCTTCAGGGAGAGTTTCATCATCAACGATCGACGTAAAAGGATAAACAAAATGTTTGTACCATCAATAAAATTGACGGAAAGCCCGTAAATCAAGCCCGCTTAGCCCGTGAAGGAAGATTCCAGAATTTTCCAGAAGTATTGCTGCCCAAGTTGCTTGCACATGAAGTTTGTATCATAATTAGGGTTACATACACTATACAAATACATGTATCCTAAACCCTAAAAAAATATGGAATCCTAGGTTAGCTAACCATACAATAACTATTGTAATCTCATATCAATACAATATTCTCCCAATGGATTCCTTCGTGGATGTAGGAAACACTTGCCGAACCACGTTAATTTTTTGTTTCTTTTATTTGTCGTTTTCTAGCCCTAAATTTCAATAATCATCATCAAATCATCGTGTTTAGTGCCTAAAAGTAATTTTGGGTACAAACAGTATCATCCGTATATCTGGAACCCCGACTTAGTTTTCCGACTTTCAAGCCCAAAATGAATTATGCGCGTATTTATGAATTACCAAATTAGTCATACAATCCATATAACACTCTGACACATCATCACTAAATTATCAATCTTTATTATACTTTTAACTTTTAAAATCTTACGTACACTAATCTGATTCCAATACCACCAACGAACATGTTATTTGCTGATTGTAATGCACATATCATATGTGTAATTCACGTAAATTATTAAACTATAATATCTAAGGAGACATTATGTTAAAAATGATTTTTTTACAGGTTAATTAATATATGCCGAATTTTGTATGCGGAATTCATATCTTTAAAACGGATTATACATGTACGTATTCCGTTTCGTGATACTTCCGAATCACAAACTGTTGATCAGATTTTTGGCTGAATTTGACTTTTATGAATCCATACAATACTCGTATGTATCCCGTTGCGAACGTTTCCCGAATTGCTAACTAGGATTGGTATTTGATAATGCTGATGCTAACTCATTAAATGATCCTTTCATAATAAAAAAGTGGGTACCTATGTATGCAAAATCAAAAGGCAAGGAGATATCTTGAGATCTCTTGGAGTCCAATGCAGGAACACAATTAAAAATTATATATTTAAACATAATGGTGTATTAATTAAATAATAATTGTAAACTGGAATTAATGCTTTTTTATTCGGGTTTTTACTGAAAACAGAGATTAACGGAGAAGAAGACAAATTACAATGGTGATAGTTATAGTCAAATTAAATTTGACTTTTGTAGATGGTAAAAATAGGAAAAATTAGAATTGAAAAGTAGAATTATTATAGAAATTCTGATGAGGGTGGAAAACAAGAAAAGTATGGGTGGTAAATAGGCGACGCATACAACAAATTTCAGCAATTGAGTTATATGGGCATTATCAACTGATTAATAAGGGTGTTTTAGCGTGTGCAGTGTACAATTGGCATCATGTACTTGGTAGAGCACTCCAACGAGTCAACCCAATATAGACAACAGTTTTCTAGCAATTTCTTGGGCATTTCACAGGAAATAAATGATACCTAATATGTGCTTCACATTCCAATAGAGGGACTTTACTAATAAGATAAAAACGGATTACCGATTAGTAATTTCAGAATTCCCATAACTAAAATATTTTAATAATGGATAAACAACCCTCATCTAGTTAGTGTCAAAATAAGCGAATGATTAGACTAATGAGTTCTTTTTTATATAGTTAGTAATAAATAATCAGATTATATGTATTTTTTTTAGTGGGAAGAAAATGTAGAAAAAGAAACAAAAATTTTTTCGGAGATTCTTTTCAAACTAAAACCCTAGATTTCGATTCACCTAACCTGTGTCCTTTTTATTTCTCAAAAATTGTGAAAGTACGTAAAAATATTGAATTTTGTAGTTTTACAGCTGGATTTTTCCTTCGTAACCAACTGTAAGACAAATTTACGGTTAGGTGATAATGAACTCCTAACTATAATTGGGTAAAATTGGGTGATGAAGAATTTTTTCAATCGACAATTATAAGTTTTTGAATCGCCGATCAATTGAAGACGACGAAATGATTTCAATTGGAGAAAAAAAGAAGAGGAAAAGATTTATGGTTGATGAAGGAGATGAAGTTTAGAAAAAGAAGAGGAGCAACTTTTCGAATTGGAATTAGGTTTTGATTTTTAATTTTTAGTTTTGATTTTAGATGGAAGGCAACTTAGACATTCGTTATTTTATCAAGACACCCCGTAACCAACTTTTTAGTCACAAAAAATCCATGTGAAATCTCTCAATTGGAATATGAAATCTCTCAATTGGAATATGAAGTCCCTATATTAGGTTTCAAATACATACAATTTGAAAAATAGCCATTACGTCGTTCCTTGGAAAGTGCTCAATACTTTGTTTCAATTAAGCAGCCAACACATCCTTATCGTTCCTTACCTTTTGCTTCCAAATTAATAGCTAAAATATCTTTCCAGAAGCTGTAAGCCTATAAGACGCAAAGTTCATCACTTGTAATATTAACGAAGCCGGTCGCTTAAATATAGCAAAGTTGATTGATCAAACAATTTTAATTTATTAGCAGTGCAGAGGTAGGATGATCGATGCTGGGAATAAAACATACGGGTAGCTTGCAGTATATAAAGAACAGGAACATGAACCTTACATACTAATTACGTATTAGTTGAAAGAAATCAATTGTGCTTAGTTCGATTTTTTTTTTTCATCTTCGTAGCTGGCTGCAGATAAACTAGTACGTATTCTAATAATTCACTTGTTAGTACATCAGTTGTAAATGAAATTGAGTTACGCGGTAGCTATCAGCTGATGACGACGGCTGTCATAATGTGTTCTCATGATTCCTAACTTGATATTTTAAGATTGTAAATTTTCATCTTTGTTTAACTGCAACTCATCGGCATCTGATTCTCCCTCGTTATCTGATGATTGTAGTGGTTCTACTCCTGTGATGTCTTTACAACAGCATCTGCAGCTGTGTAACTTAGAAGCTTGTTTTATGCAATATTGATCTACCACGGAACTTCCCATTGCCTCACACAGGCAGTCACAACCTGTCTCACAAGCTTTGACACAAGGCTTTGTAGTGGGAAATTTGAACTTCTCATCCAATTCGGTACATAAGTTGTTCCGCCATGGTTCACGTTCAGGACATCGAGGTGGCGGTGGTGGAGGTAGGTCCGATATATCTAGAGTTGGCGGAGGCGGCTTGTGCGACGGTGGTGAAGGTGGTGGAGGTAGTACATGTGGATCAGGGCATTTCTCGCATATAGTTGGGTTTATACAACAATTTATACAAAGGCATAAATCATCTGATGAGCAAAGTTTTCCTTTATATATATCGTCCTCTCTACACTCATGTTGCCCTTCTGGGCAGGTTGGAGGCCATGGTGATTGGGAATCCAAGTCCAACGGATCAGCTGAAGACATATCTGCAAGTAAATCAGACACACATAGCGATTATTATTTAATTCATGAGGAGAGTTACTTTTGGGAGGATTTCGATTTTTGCATACATAAGATCATTGCCACTTATAAGTATGTCTATCGGTTTCTGCAATGTTCAAAACTCTCGGTATATAAAGCATTTTTGTAAGATTAACAAACGACATCCTTACTGTAGTGAATATACTATCCTAAGTAATAAGTATTACTCCAGATAGAAACCTAGGAAAGACGACTTCAAAGTTTTCAAACATAGAAACTAGCTATTAGAAAGGAGAATTGCATATATTTAGATTCTAGGCCGACCACGCACGTAGACACCTTCTGCCAAGGTTTGCAAGTAAAACAGAAAAAAATCTGGTGATTACCTTAACCGAGTTTTCCTTTATAACTTAAGTTTTCCTTTATAATCTTAAACAGCAATTACACTATCCAGTGTAAAGTAGTCACAGTTATGATCTTGAACCATCGTGAACTTTATAACTATTCATAGCAAACATCGATATCGATTAAGAGAATGACCTCGTGTAAGCATATATAATCAGTAAAATTAAGTTACCAAGTATAATCAATTCCTCGCCTATATTACTATATATATGTAGTCATGAATTCATGTATCGATAGACGTCAGGTGATTGAAAGATCACTTATGGGCCGGTCATACTAAGGTCACCGAAGCTTTTTACTGTTGTAGTACATCATGGCAGTAACAAATATTTGCCGATAAGAAAATATGGATGAACAAGTAAAGATTAATTTGCCGATAAGAAAATAACGAAGGAAATATGGATGAACAAGTAAAGATTATCTGTATAGAGCTTCTTACCTGTAGAGAGAGATAGGCTAACAAAAACTGCAAAGAGATATGTATGGAAAAAAATTCTCATCCTGATTACCCCAATATATCTTCACGTACAAAGATGCCAAAGATGAGTCTGGTTTGTCTGATGATTTACGGGATAGTACCATTTATAGAATTGAAATCTCGCGTTGTTCATAGTAAAAAAGTAATTAATACTTACTGATTAAAGCTTTCACCTAAGACCCAAGTTATTGTTTCATTTGTTAATTGCTTGGCATATTTTGATATGTGGATCAAAAATTAATATACTTCACTGCTATTTCTTCTTTTTTATACATACTCCCATTTCAAGAAAAAACTCGTATGCAAACAACTTTCAGGTAACAGGGTAAATATTCGGTAACATATACGAAACTAAAGAACAAAACAAAAAGAATACATATAGAACCCATCCATGTGAGCTGATTCTTCATTTTACTATTATAGAAAATTTATATGGGAGCCATTATGGATAGGGTAACTAGTTCAGACTTCAGAGGCAGACTTGTTTCATAAGCGATGAGGACCATTATGCATTTTGGGTCTGGAAAAGAAATACTTGTTATTGTGTTGTTTTTGAGTCCTTTAACTGCTTAGATCACGGAGACTAATATTTGAATATTTATTTATACTGTTATAATCTTGTCTCTTTCATAAGGGCATATGAATATCGAGATATTATTATTATTACTGTCATAACGGTTATCTTACTGTAATAATTTTTTCAAAGGTTACACAACTATGCAAGTCCTTTTCAGTCCGAAAATGATTTGTGACTCCCAAAACTCCTACTCCCATTGCTCCCAACATTAGGTGGCATACACCTAGGATAGAGTTTCAATTGATCGTGAAATATCTCCTAAATATATATTACCGGATTAAACGGTAAGTGAGAGAATAAACTGTTTTTATTTTTGTTAATCCTTTGAGCCGTCGATTAAACTTAACGGCTAAGATAACAAAACTTATGTTCAGTACCAAGCGAATTCTAGATGTTCCATTCATAGACGGAGTTTGGAAAGCTACTGCTCGTATGTTTAGTACCAAGAAGAATGGAAGTCGTCCACCCCGTTTCTCCAAGAGAAATGGTTCAATTGCTTGTCATATTCTGCAGCAACTACAAGCCATCAACATCGTTGATGTTGACCCAAAAGGAGGTAGGATTATCACATCCAGTGGCCTAAGGGAGATTAGAACATGCAGCCAATTGTGAAGTGCACAGAGTTAACAACCCAAGTCCTTGCCACAAATAATAAATATGAAAAATGCATTAGGACATCAGACAATGAGTCCGAAGAAAGGGCTCCTGAGGTCTCTTAACAACCACACAAAATACACCTTTCCTGCATAAATGAGTTCCATGGTGAAGCATGTTACCTGCACTACTCATCATTCCAAAATAAGATTTTAGATTGAATTGATGAAAGACTATGTAGTTAGTTCTGGAAGCATATATATGAAACCAGTCCGAGCATTGATAGAAACTTATAAGAATGAAATGGAGAAGGATGCAGAAACAAAAATTTCAGTTGATGATGACACCTCTTCAGAAGATACGAACTCTGAGAGTGAGTCTGATTCTAATTCTGATGATAGTGATTTTGGCGAAAGCGGAAAGAAAAAGAAAAGGAAACAAACAGTTGATTTTGATGTTCATTGTAGTTTCCAAAGGTTTGAGAGTAAAGGAACCCTTTGTAGGCATACGATCAAGGTACTAATACTTAATAAAAATAGTTTATTCTCTCACTTACCGTTTAATCCGGTAATATATATTTAGGAGATATTTCACAATCAATTGAAACTCTATCCTAGGTGTATGCCACCTAATGTTGGGAGCAATGGGAGTAGGGGTTTTGGGAGTCACAAATCATTTTTGTTTTCCGTTAGGGAAGTGTAATTTTACGGTAATACACTTTCTTTTCTTTTCTGGGTGGTTATATGACCGGTGTACATTTTACATAATTTTTTTCAGTCTATCCTTTTTATTTAAAAAAAGAAAAGAAAACTGGCTGTCTTTTGTCTTTTTATTTCTCTTTCTTTTGTTTAATTTCTACACTAATAGAACTGTCAGTACGAAAGACATTGTAAATTTAAATTTCTCAATCTCATCTTTTCTCTGCCTCCAGAAAAAAAGAAAAAAAAAAACCTGGCTAGCCTTTTTGAGTAAAGATTTTTTTTCTAATTTTCCAAGGGTTTAGTTAGATTTAGTGATTATATATAGTTGTTTTTCTTTTTTCTTTTTTCCGAAAAGAAAAAATTATATCAAAAAAATATATTGACAACCCAGTGAGAGGTTCCAAACACTTATATTACGAGTGCAAAACCGTTTCCCATTTGAAAAGGATAGACCTTACATGAATATTTCTAAAAGTTGGCTTATCATGGAGCCATAAAACGATAGTTTGCTTAATGGGAAAAACTAACTACGAAAGAGGCTTATGTCTAGCACCAAAATCTCTCTTATTCCTCCCACTCCACAAATGCCAAATGATAGCATATTGAATCTTTTCCCATACATCTTTGCATTTATCTCTCAATCTACATTGAGACCAGTCACCAAAGAGACTAAAACGAGTTGAAGGCATGACCCAGTCCATATTGAAAGCTCTTAAGAACTCCATTCAGACTTCATAAGAGTATGGGCACATCACAAGCAGATTATCAGCTGGCCCACAACCGAAAACTCACCTTAGGAGATATCTGTTTTATTTGTATAATCTCTGGAAGTTGCAAGCACCACCCTTCTCCATCTGTATCAATTAACACTTCTTCACACCGAAGTCTCCATCATAAGAAATCACATCATATCTAGTGGTAAAAATAGTTACATGACCTAATTTATTACACAAGAAATAATTTCGTTCCATTTGTTTAACATCAGTCATACCTCTCACGTTGCAGTCTACCATTTCAAATCATCTCAGCAATTGAAGCATTCTTCTATCTGCAAGCTTTGAAAATAGCTATATATATCTTTCTATGAAAATACCATTTGTATACCAAGGATCTAACCAAAATCTCACTGCCTTCTATTGTTCACCTGAAACACACATTTCCTTTGAACTAAAGAGATTGTCTTTAGAATATTCTTCCAAAAACCTCTACCTTGAGGCAAGCTATCATCAATGACCTCCTTTGTGTATCTCCAAATCCATTTAGATAAAAGAGCTAAGTTTGTAAGCTTCAAATTCTTCACACCAAGGCCACCATTTCCCATAGGTGTACATATCTTCTTCCAAAAGACCCAACACATCTTCTTTTGATCCTCATATGAGTCCCCAAAAAAACTCCTCATAATTCTTGTCAACATAAACCCCACAATTGTAGGTAAATGAACTAGAGAAATATAATGTAAAGCAAAACCGAATAGGCAGCTTTTAATAAGGTTAATCTACCAACCTTATTCAAAAATATTCTCTTCCACATAGCTAACTTGTTCTCCATTCTTTGAATAACATCATCCCACATAGATGAATTTCCTGCTGTGATACCCAAAAGAATGCCAAGATACTTCCACCTTACATCCAAGTTCCAAATCCAAATCTTTAACATAATCACCAGTAACCATACTTATCATTGGGCTTTTGTCCAAATTTAACTTCATTCCAGTCAACATTTCAAAAATAGACAAAATAAGCAAAAGTATTTTAAACTTCCACTTTATCTGCATTGAAGAAAAAAAAGAGTATCATCTGCAAATTGCAGATGACAAATCTGAATACCATTTTCAGCCTCCATAAAATCTCTTTGATCTTTTCACTAGAACTCCCATTAACCAACACATGTATGTTTTTTTGTTGTTGGATAACTTGGAAATTTTATTGATTAATTATTATCAGGATCAAAGAGCCCGGATAACAAAGTATCAATAAGAATGAAATCAATGCTGAACTCTTCAATAACCAACACATGTATGTTTGAGGAAGTATCACACCATTGTAACCAAGAAATCCATTTCTCTCCAAGTCCATGCTTCATAAGAATATAAAAAAAAAAAAAATATATCAAAAGCTTTCTCCATGTCTATTTTGCATAAAATACCTGGAATCTTTGACTTCAATATGCTATCCGCAAGAACACCATCCAATATCTACTTTTTCTTTAATAATAAAGCTCCCTGAAAATATGAAATCAAAACAGGCATTGCAACTTTCATTTTATTAGCGAACACCTTAGAAGAATCTTATAAGCACTTATCAGCAAACTCAAAAGCCTAAAGTATCTAGGAGAACATGTATCTTCCTTCTTAGGAATCTAGGATAAAAAATAACAATTTATTCTCCAATCCCAAGTACCAAAGTTCTGAATCTCCACCATCATCTTCATGAAATCCCCTTTCATAATAAGCCAATACTTCTTATAAATCTCCATAGAAAGTCGTATGTACCTGGATACTTATTAGCACCCATATGTTTAATCACCCAAAACACCTCCTCCTCACTGAAATCCCTCTCCATTTAAACTTTTGATTCCTCTTTTATTACAGGAAAATGAAGCTTATGAATAGAAAATGAAACATCATTCTAATCTAGAAACAGAGAAACAAAATAATTTCTCATCTTTTCTTTAATGACTCCTTGATCAAAAAAATCAACAACATCAATCTCCAATTTAGAAATAGTATTTCTCCTTCTTATAGAACTTGCAATTCTATGAAAATAAGAAGTTTTAGCATCACCGCATTTAAACTCATTTTGTTTTGCTCTAGAGTACCATTTCCTAGCTTCCCTCACAGGGATAGAGTTTAACTTAATTCCACTTTCAAATTTCTCATCTCATTTCAAATCAGTCAACCTGCCACTTTCCTCTTCTTGATCCAATGAACCAATTTTCAAATTCTTGTAAACTCTAATTTTTGACTTGTAAACTCTATTTTTTGAAAATAAAAATAAAAAATCAAACTCTGAAGTTTTTTTAAAGAAAACATCGCTTGGTCCCCTATGAAATATCATACTTCTCCACGATACTTCCACATTTTTCACCCAAAAACCTTATGTAAAATCCAAGTATTTTCAAACTTGAAATAAGGCTTGCATTTAATACCGCTTCTTGATCCAATACCAATCTTCAAGGTGATCAGTTCAGCTTTCTCATTTTTTACAACCCAAACTCTTGTGTACTCCATTTTTTGAGAATTTTTTTTCAAATTCTGCTTTATAAAGAAACACATCTTGGTCCCCCATGAAATATCATACTCCTCCACTATATTTCCACATTTTTCACAAAAACCTTATGAAAAATCCAAGTATTTCTACGAATTCAGCTATTTGAAAATGACTAAATATTTTGGAAATAATGTTATACTTTGCAATTCCAGCACAATATCGTCCACCAAAATATTTTTCAAGCGTAAACCAAGGGCCATTAATACCATCACAGTAGATGCATCGAACCTGGACTACAACAGTTGTGGTGAAACTGGACTACAATAGTTGAATTGAAACTGGACTCCAGCAGTTGATGCGAAACCGAACTGCAGGAATTACATCAAAACTAGACTACAACAGTTAATGCGAAACCCGACTGCAACACACACGAATAACTGGACTATAGCAATTGTTTTGGAACTGGACTACAGCAGTTACGATAAACTGGATTGTAGCAGTTTTTGCGGAACTGGAGTACAACAGTTATGATCATCCGGACTATAGCTGTTACAGGTGTTCTACTTTTAACGCCTCACTTTGGCAAATTGTATCGAAATAAGAAAGTGTGTACTCTCCCCTTCTTAATATTGTAACTCGTTGTAGGATTAAGAAGTTTGGGTTTCCCTTTGTTGTGATTTTCAGCAGTTGAATTCCATATTGTATTTAGGTGCTACGTAATTCGTTCCCAGGCATGTGGAGTGTTACGCAGTTAGCCGTAAAAGAACTACTTTATATGTTGAGGTATTCTCTCCCCAAACGATGGTCATCGCGGTTGAAGTGGTATACAACTCGCCCCCAGAAGATAGTTATTGTCATGATGATTAATGCTCGTGCAAGGGTGCACTTCCTTGCTACATCTCGCTCGTGCATGGAAAGAGGATGAGAGATTTATGCTATCAATAATTTATGTCCTACTATTGAAGATGCCCGCAGAGTTGAGATATGTACATCTTCTCATGACATGGCATGTGAAAAACACTCCCCACATAGTAGACATCTCATTTGATACAAATATGCATGATATTATGAAGTGATGCGAAAATAATAAAAGCGTGTACGTACCTTGCATGAAATGTTATCGCGAATTTACTGATATGACGATATCTAACGTACTAAAAAATTGATCAAGGTGCTGTAGAATTTCCATAGAACGATATTAACGAACTTTAAACTCGATCATATTTTGGACAAAAGGTCTACTCAATAGTTTTATGAACTTTATAATTGATAACGTTATAGACATAGAATCAACACAACAATTATTACGAACCTCGAGCTCGATCTTGCTGCCAACGAACTCTCTAGGAAACAATTTCAACGAACTATGATCTCAAACATGTTGAGGACAAAAATTCAACACAACATTTTCCACGAACTTTGGATGCAACCAAGTTGCGGACACTAGTCGACATAACAGTTTCCCGAACATAGCTATAAAAGCTAAAACAAACTTTGATCTCTAACGTGTTGTGGCATATTGTCAACACAACAGGATTCAAGAATTTTGAACTCGAACATGTTGCCTTCGAACTTTCTAGGCATTAGTGTCAGCGAATTATGAACTCGAACAGTTGCTACGAACTCGAATATAAAAGTCTAAGCGATCTTTGAACTTGATCATATTGTGAACAAAAAGTCGACACAATAGATTTCACGAACTTCAAATTTGAGCATGTTGCGGATAGAAAATCGACATAACAAAGTTTACGAACTTTGAACACGAGCATGTTGTGGGAACAAAATCGACACAATAGCGTTTACTAACTTTGAACACGAGCATGTTGTGGATAGAGAATCAACAAAACATGATTCGCGAACTTTGAAAACAAATTTTACGCACATTGAACCCCGAGCATGTTGTGGATCTTAACAACTTCCACGAACTTTGAAGATGATATTGAGTTTTCACTTGATGGTGGTTGACAACAGTTTCCGATGTCGCCGCTCCAAACCAAATAAATATTTTTTTTTCAAACACAGAAATTTTTACCTCCATGTAGTAGAAAATTGAAATAAGATCGCAATGAGCCAAAAAAAAACACTCAACTCATATGTTTAATGAATGAGATATATCAAAGAAACAAAATTGAAGCCCAAGCTAGAGCAGTTGGGCTGAAATATCCGAAGGCATATTCAGGTGAGGATAAAGAATCCTTTCTCAAACACTTTGCTCACTAGCAGCTCAACTTATCTCGGGTCAGACGACTTTGCTCTGGTAGAACTCAGTAGGGGTGGAAAAATCCATCGGCTTGGTATGGTCGGCTCAGCGGATCGACTATAAGTGAACGGCTTCGTGGATTGGATTCTATGGATTGGCTTCGCAAATTGCAGCAGCTTGGCTCAGTTATGACGAATTGGCTAGCGAAAAGCGACTTAGGCTGCAGACCGTCGGACTAGGTCGCCGATCAACAAAAAAATTTATTTTATTTTATTTTTGAAAATTTTATTTTGCCGCCGGTGATGGCCCTTGGCGTTGGTATCTCCGGTGTTGGTCGTCGGCTTTTCTGCTCATGTAATTTATTTTTTTATTTTTTTTTGGAAAGCTTTCGCTACGCTTCCTCTTCGAACTCTTCAGTGACACTTTCTTCTCTAACAATTCTTCAAAGGTTTTACTGGACTGTTTCCTTTTCTCTCGTACTTTCGCAACAATTATGTTACCCTTTGTGACACTCTTCTGGAGTTTTTTTACCCTAGGGATTTCGCTCCTCGTATCATTATGGATTTCGAGTAGGCACTAATTCCAACGAACTTTCAAATAGTTATTTTTGAGATATTATGAATGCGAATTTGTGACAGCCGCATTACTTAAGAAGCAAACTTTTTTCGAACTTTGAACTTAAACATGATGTAGGTCGACCATCCTGGTAACATTTTCAACAATTTCTGCAGTGAAACAATTTTCAGCGAACTTTGCAGTGATGCAGTTTTCGCAAACTTCGTACTTCAACGAATATTGCGGCTACTTCCTGATTTCTTTTTCACGAACATGAATTCCAAGTTTTTGCTAACTTTTCATGTAAGAGAAAACACGCTTCTCTTTCTCGTTTCTCCTTAGTCGGCGCCTATGTTTGTGCCCGAAAATACTTCCAGCAGGCAGAGAACGCGATCGATTTGATGGTGATGAGGTGAAATATAGTTAATAAGACGAAACCAATATAAATAAGAGAGACACGAATTTAACATGGTTCAGCGAGTTTTTCCTACATCCACGGATGAATCTCCGTAGGGAGAGATATTTTATTGATTTAAGGATTACAATGATTTTTCGATCCTTTTAGGGATTGCTGGTGTATTTTTATGTCTATTTTCGTGTATATCAGTGTGTCCTTTTGGGGTTTAGATCCTCCTCTATTTATAAAGTTGAGTTGGTGGGTTAAGACATAATTTCGAGATAAATTCCATATGCAAGTAACTTGGCCAAACTTCTAGCACCTTCTTGGAGGATTCTGGCACTGGATCGGTAGAGACTGTCCAAACTGTCATTGGCCAGCGGATTTGATTTGTGGGCCTTGACTTTGTCCGCCGGCAGGTCGACACGCATTGACTTCTTGTTGATTGCGGTTGTCGAGCTTTGACTGGCAGGAATTGCAAGCAGACTGGCTTGACTGGTTGACATGCATAATGGGATGAAAGATTTGTTGGCAATATGAATGGAAAAAAGAATTGTAGAATGGATAACAGCCTAACCGAAATATTGACAGGGAGCATAAATAGATAAAAATGAAAGATTCGACCCCACGAACCGAGTTATGTGAGTCGAGTCGGACGAACTAAACCGGTGAAGTAGGATAGACAACATAGACTGGCGTACCGGCCGGGCGAACTGGGTCTTGACCACTTGATGTTGACTTTGACCATTGACCCACAATTGACTTTGACCATTGACCGACAGTTGACTTCATGGCAGACTGGTCAGGCTGGTGGTGTGTGACGGTCGGCTGGATGGAAGATTTGGATGAGAGATGAATGGTGGTCCAAATATCATTCTATCCCAACATGTGGCAATCTTATCATGGGTATTTCAAATTCTTTGCAGATATCACTGTAGTACAATGGTAAAGTTGTTGAGTGATGATACCAGTGATCTGAGTTCCAAACTCGTCAGCATCAGGGTATGGGGAGTTTTCTTTCTTTATTTTCCTATCTAACTGGACTAAAGGGTGAACAGAATGGTCGGAAGCCTGCGGGCTGCCATGTACCGCCCGGGTCCAAAGGATCCCATGGGTGCCCGACAGCCTGTAATGGGATGGCCCGTCCTTCCCGATAATTGTAAGTGGGCGGACCCGGGCTTTTGTTCAAATATTGGAGTCCGGTCTGTTTAGTTACCCTCCCTTCCTAATATTCCGTCTGGACAATGCCTAAATTAGACAGGCTAAAGTATAAAACGCATAAAAATAAATCACTTTTATATATATATTTCTAGATTTTATTAACAAAACTTTCGCTTTTTTATTTATTTCTTCTTTAATACTCTAGGTTACATATATTTTTTTTTTTTGAGATTTTATTAACATAACTTTCCCAGTAATGAATATGAATTGCTTGGAAAATTTATTCGGGTTGAAATTTTCTTTGAATTACATTTCACAGTAATGAATATGAACTTCTTGAACTATCATTTGAACGAGATACAAATATATCAACATTCATCAAGCCAAAAAAATGTGAATCATCTTTTGGCCTGAGGCCTGCCCAGCCCGGTCTAGCCTGGCTTGTATTGTTTCACGGGTATGGACAGGCCATGGGCATTGAATTTTTGCGACTGCCAGGCCTAGACTGTTAAATTTAACGGGTAATATGGATTACAAGCCCGTCCGGCCCGGATTATGCTATAACCGTGCTTGGACTGGCCTGCATGGCTTGATGTACACCCCTGAGCTTGTAGGTAATAGACCTCTTTGAGGTTTAAACTTTAACATAACCTTTGGGCCTTAACCCTTTTTAAAAAGAAAACTTTTTGTTATGGTACGATGCTAGATAATTTGATTTCTATGTGTTTTTGGAATTTGCAACGGCGACTAGAGGAACATCTCGAGACTGACAGTGAAGTCCAGAATTCCAACTTAGAGTGAGTAGTCATGCTCAGAAGTACTTTCTACATGAAAATACAGAAAGGGATCAAGCGTCCGTGACACCCTTTTAGTTGTAGTTGAATACAACAATTTTCTTTTTAATGCCCCTGTTATAGTTGGTCATACCCTAGTACTCCTGCATCCAACAAAGGGAACATAGTGAGAGATGCTAAATTACCAACAAAAGAGTAGGTGGCCTTCGTATTTGCAAATATGTTTCGGTTATAAAGGGTGCCACATAATGATTAATGAGAGACACTAAACTATCATCAAAAGAGTCTTGCTAATTTCCTCGCGAAAGAACAATGTTAGATATTTAAGAAGGATTTTTATTAAAGGGAGAGAAAAATGTGATCCGAGGAGAGTAAAAACTGTAGTCAACTCGTTAACTAGGACGATCCAATAAATATAGTTGACTCTTTCCTGAATACCCTTAATAACACACATTCCCGCGGTACGCTCATTATCTACATACTTCTGTTAACCCTAGGGCAGATTAAGAAACTACGAAGGAAGAAGGTTAGGGAAGGAAGACATGAAAAACATTGCAGCTTATAACAACTTCAAAGGAATCCTACATGTGATATCTTTGACTTGATTGGGTTTCATCTAAATATGATTAATTAATTTTATTCATTGGTGATCCTCTATAAAGCTTTGGCTTTGTCGTAGATATTTAGTGGAATAGAACAATATCCAGTCAGATCATGATTGATAATTCTTTTTTAAACAATTGCAGGAGAAACCTAGTTAATTTCATTACGGAACAAGTTAACATGTTCCAGAAGGTATACTAAAAGATTCTCATTCACTATCTAATCCAGAATCGATGATCACCACCTTCAGTTTCAGAACTTTAATCTAAGATTTATATTTTTCATTACTTATTAGATCCCACAATATATGATTGCCCTCTAACTATGCCACTGCAAACATTGCCAACCCTTTATGATTAGTCCAAAAAAAACTTAATTTAAAAGTAAATCAATACCCATGAGCAAAGTTTGAGATGATCCAGTTAAACTTAAAACGTGAAATTTTCCGATAAGATACATGGGTATTTCAGCCAGCAGGTATTTGTAGTCAATGCTATGTTATTAAACATTGCAAAGTTACTTGCAAAGAAGCAACTAATTTTTTGGCTAAAGCTCATGAGAAACCTTACTTCTTGGTAATGCTAATAATATAAGGAAAACAGTTTCAACAGTTGCAACTAGTTTGGCTCCTGCATCTAAAGTCAATCAGAATTTTTTTGTTAAGAATGCTGTTTTCGTCCCTCCCAAGGATGGTGAAATCATCAACATGGATTTTCTTCTCAAGAAAGTTGGAGATGCTGAAGTAAGTGAAGATACTAGGCTTGGAAAAAGACACAGATTCTCTAAAGACTCTCCGGAAGACAATAATGATAGTGAACACACTTCCATTAGCAACTCCACTGATTAGATTGAAGACAACCAAACTTCTCAAAAAACCACAACTAGGGGTAACCAAACTAGAGCTGCACAGAAGGAGAATCAAGTAATACTCAAACCTTTTTTTAAAGTAACTCTTCAAATTTACTATTATCAGTTTTATAAATCTCAATTTTTAACCATTCTACTCTGGTACTTAGTTATTTTGGTTTTAAAACATTACATTTACATAAATCATTTGCATGTTCATTCCAACATCTTTTTAAGTCTATTTTTCATTGTTATTATTTCTAACAACAAAAAAGAGTCAGATATGAAGGTTATTTCATGAAATATTCAAGGCATGAAAAACACTAATGCGAGAGATCCTTAAAAGACCTAATAAGAACCCAAAACCCTGATATTATTTTCCTTTGTGAAGCTAAACTTGATGAAAACAAAATGAAACCCCTTGTTGCTCCCTTACACTTCCCTAATACTAGATATATTTCTTCTGTTGGATTATCTGGTGGAATTGTGATAATGTGGAAAAATGGTTTCTCATGTGAAGTTCTTAGCTATGAAAAAAATATGGTACATTTGCTTATCCAAGATGATCCAAGCCAACCAGAATGGCTTTTATCCTGCATGTATGGCTACAATAAAGGATATAAAAAGAAGGAACAATGGGAATTTATTGTAGAAACTGGGAAGACCATAGCTAGTCCATGGTGTCTTATTGGTGATTTAAATATTCATCTTATTGGTCTTCATTCTTCTACTTCTTCTTCAAGTGATGGGTGGGTTAATTCTATTCTTCATGATATTGGTCTAGAAGATATTGGTTTCATAGGGCATGAGCATACCTGGATAAGTAATAACTTGGTAACTGGAAAAATAAGATCTAGAATTGATTTAAGCCTAGGCAATGCAGGTTGGAATTCTTGTTTTCCAGCATTAAAAGTTCTTCATCTCAATCAAATGGGGAATGATCACTGTCCTATAATGTTGATTACATATTATAATCAACCACAACTCTGGAAACCTTTCAAAAAAAAATTAGACATGGTTAAATGATAAAAGATGTATTGTTAATATTACAAAGGCCTGGGGGAAAACTGTGCAAGGATCTGCAGCTTTTAAACTCACAAAGAAGTTGCAGTTTATTAGAATTGATCTAGCTAAATGGAACAAAAAACATTTCGGTGATATTAATCTTAAAGTTGATAATCTACAGCAGCAGTTGACTGATGATATTCAAGCTCAGCCTCACTCTCAATAGAATACTTCAAAAGCATATATGATCAATGAAGAATTTCGGAAATGGCACCACATTCAGCATGAATTCAACAAGCAGAAATCCAGAGACAATTTTCTTAAAGATATGGATAATAATACCAAATATTTACATACTTTAACTAAAAGTAAAAGGGAAACAAATAACATTGACTCACTTAAAAATAAAGATGAAGTCTGGGTTCATTCAAGAGATCAAGTAGCTAATCTTCTCACTTAAAATTTCAGGGATATCAGTACATCTTCTAATCCTCAACTTGAAGAGAGATTCTATAATCATCTGCCTACTATTATCAATGAGGATGAAAAAAGAAGGCTTGTGGAAATTCCAACTTCAGAAGAAATTCATAGTACTTTGAAGAGTATGGAGAACTGGTCAGCACCAGGTTCTGAAGGTTTTCAAGCAGGGTTTATAAATCTCAATGGAGCTTAGTGGGTGAGGATGTATATAACATGGTAAAGAACTTTTTCAGCACCAAATATATCTCTTCTTCTCTCAATAAGACATATATTTCACTCATCCCTAAAACAAGATCTACTACTCCATCTGAATTAAGTCCTATTAGCTTATGTAACACTTCTTACAAGATTATCTCTAAAATTCTTGTAAACAGAATGAAACCCATCATGTAAAAAATTGTGTATCCTTATCAAGAAGCTTATGTTTCTGGTAGGTTGATAAATGACAATACTATCATTTCTCATGAACTCATTCATTATATGAAAAAGAAAGAAGGTGAAGGTGGTTGGCTAGCTCTTAAAGTTGATATGTCAAAAGCTTTTGACAGGCTAGAGTGGTGTTTTATTCTTAAAGTCATGTAGAGTTTTAGATTTTATGAAGACTGGATTCAACTCATTCAACAATGTATCAGTACTACTTCTCTACCTGTCCTTCTTAATGGCTCCCCTTTTCAGAGTTTAATCCTTCAACAGGAATAAGACAAGGAGATCCTCTGTCTCCTTACTTATTCATTCTATCTATGGAATGGTTATCAAGAACTCTCTCAGTAGCACATCAAGCCAAAGAAATTCTTATTAATCATTTGTTGTTTGCAGATGATTTCCTTATTTTTACTCATGAAAATTTAACCAGTGTGACTAATCTTCTTCAAGTCACTGAAGATTTCAGTTCTCAATATGGTCAAGTCATTAATTTTGACAAATCCTCCATTTTATTCAGCAATAATTTGGATCCTTCTATATGTGACACTCTCAGTCACATTCTTGGAGTTAAAAATATGGACAGTAAGGAGAAGTATCTTGGCTCACCACTCTTAATTGGTAAATCCAAAGTCACTTCTTTTGAAGAAATTAATTCAGCTGTTGAAAGAAGACTTGATAACTGGCAAGAGGGTACAATTTGTCAGGATGGTAGAGGCACAATGGTGAAAACTGTGCTAAATATAATCCCAATGTATCAAATGAGTACTTTCAAGATTCCTAAAAATCTCATCAAGAAGTTAGATACCCAGCAGAGGAAATTTTCTGGGGATATAAAGCTAACAGAGGTAACAATCCTATCTCATGGGATAATATATGTGTTCCTAAAGAATTTGGAGGTCTTTCTTTTAGAAATTTGGAAATGCTAAACCATGCCCTACTAACTAAGCTTGCCTGGAGGATATGTACTCAATCTGATCTTCCGTGTGTCAAAATTTTGAGAGCTAAGTACTTCAAAAATGAGGATTTTCTTCATATCACTACTGAAAGAAGTAATTCTTCTTGGATATGGAAAGGAGTTGAAGTGGGTCTTATAAATATGCAACAAAATACTTGTATGGCGGTCAATAATGGAGAAAAGACTAGAATCTGGCATGACAGATGGATCATTAATCTGGATATCATGCCTACTCCTTCTTTCCCTAGTCACATGAGTTATGTTCTTGTGAAAGAGTTATTCATCCCTCATACTTCTGACTGGAACATCAATCTTCTTCACATTCTTTTCTCTCCAGATATGGCAGATAAAATTGTGAGAATGAAAATTAATCTTAACGAAGAGGATATCATTAGATGAAGGCCTACTAAGGATGGCTTGTTCATTGTCAAAAGTGCATACAACAGGCTTGTGGAAAACCATGTCACACATCAAGCAGTTGTTAACACAGTCCCAAAAGAAATTTGGAAAACACTCTAGAAGATGAAAATGCCGCATTGAATCAAACTATTTGTATGGAAGTTCCTTAAAGATATCATTCAAACGAGAGATAAGGTAACTCGGTTCAACAGTAATAGTGATAGTCACTGCAGCATCTGCAATCATTCAGAAGAAACCCTTTTGCATCTGCTTCTCAAATGTAATCATGTCAGGGATGGTTGGAGGTGCCTTAACATCAACATTGATCAAGTTGCAGATAACTGCTCCAGTGTCATAGAATGATCATATCTTGGTTTTTTATATCACAATCCAATAGCCTAGAAGAGCAAAACACTTGGAGGATGACTTTGATGGTGGGGTGTTGGATTATTTGGAAACAAAGATGTAAATGCATCTTCCAGGACAAATCTCTTAACCCTTGTTCTACTGTTTCTAGAATCATACTTCATTTGCATAATTTCACTTTATCTGCATGTAATGATCTAGCTAACTCTGTCACAACTGCTAGAGAAGTACAATTTCCTAATGATGTAGTCACTATTTATGTAGATGCTTCTTTTGACTATCCTACTAATACTACTGGCATGGGAATGGTGATGAAATCCATTGTAGCTCACTATATTGGAGTCAAAGGATCTCATGCAGAAGGAGTAATTGATCCTGAAGCTGGGGAATGCATGGCTGTCTTGGAGGCACTAAGCTGGATTAAAGGACGAAACATTCATAAAATTCATCTTATTGCTGATGCCAAAGTAGTAGTGCATTCCATCAACTCTGAAAACTTTTATGTCAGATGGAAAAACAACCATTTCAATCGAAGTATTAGAACTTTATTATCTTCTTTTGTCTTCTGCAAAGTATCTCATGTTAAAAGAGATCAATAATGTAGCTAATAGCATTCTAAAAGAGTTAGAAGTGATAAACTCATTTTAGAAGAATACATGGATTATTCTCCATGGATCAACTCTATTTTCGAAAGGCAGTCTTTGCCTGAAATTACTTAATAAATACATTCCCTTTCTATGTAAAAAAAAACAAAAACGAGTTGACTCTGCTTTTTGCTCTCCTCGGATCACATTTTGCTATCCCTCTAATAAAGATCAGAAGAGTGAGAGGGTATGAAAGGTCTTACTATTTGCTCTAGACAAAAGAGTCTTGGATATGTCAGTAAGTACAGTCTCTTTACTGAAAACAAAACTGTGAAGTTCATCAAAAAGAACTAGTGGATTAATAGATGGATTGAAGTACTAAAAGCACTATAATCTTGACCAATAGTCACATTGGATGTTGTTCTCGACCAATAGTCACATCGGATGTTGTTGGACCGTTGATACCATGCCAGACGAAATTCCGAGACAACAATAATTTGGATAAATTACAGGTAGACAAACTGATTATCCAAGAAAAATGAAGGAAAAAAAGAACTTGTTTGACCGGGAATCGAATCCGGGTCTGTACCGTGGCAGGGTATTATTCTACCAGTAGACCACTGGTGCTGGATGATGGACAGTTTCATTTCATTTTATTCTACTATTTAGTATCCCTAATCCAATATCCACGAAAAATCTGCTGAGCTCTCACATATATTCATCACCCCTATGATAATATTCCTTAATATCAAGGACTATGCGAAAACAACAACTGAAAGAAAAAAAAGGGATTCCTTAGACCGAAGAAAAACACTGGTACCTGGTATTATTTTTTCTTTGATTTGAACCAAAATATATATATATAGATAGATAAAGTCCTTCAGAAAGGCTAATGATCCCCCTCAACTATTGGCAATAACCAAACAGGAGGCACATAATAGTACATAGAGTCATTGTTTGTTTTTGCCCATTGAGTTAGCTCATGAGCCACATAATTACAAACACGTGGTTGAAAATTAAAAATACAAGCCACTAATTTAGAGGAAAAAAACTGAATGTCTTTCAAGATAGCATCCGTGCGAGAATCTCCATCAAACAAGCCAGCAGAAAATTGATCAATGAGAGTCTTCGCATCACTTTCAACAATGATATGAGTTAGTTTTTGTTCCAAGGCTTTCTTCAGAACTGCCCAAATAGCTATAGCTTCAGCTTCTGCAGCAGACTATACTTCAAAAACCAGGGAAGCAAAAAATGAGGCTTTACTTGAGAAATCCCTCATCACATATCCTGCACCATTAGCTCCAATAATGTCATCATAGGCACTATCAGTGTTACACTTTATCCAGCCAAAAGAGGGGGGCATCCATTTGTCACATAAATTGACAGGGGTAATGAGAGAAATAGTAAAGCAGGGTTTCCTAGTAACAAGCATGGCTCTAGTTTTTTGTAAGACTGCTACATGATTTTCTTATAAGTTTTGGAAAATGAAGTTATTTCTACTAGTCCAGAGAGACCACATGATAGTAACAAAGAGACACTGCGTCTTATCTGGAAGTCTAGATACAGGGTCAGTTAGACAAAACATTAACCAAAGACTTGTTTTGAAAAAATTGAGTATTGATGCAAAAATCAGAGACAAACCAGACTCGGCTAGCAAAGGGACAGAGGACCAAAGCATGCAATATGGACTCTTGAGGATCATTACACCTAGCACAATCAACGTTATGCATAGGAATTCTAGTATGCAAAATAGTTCTAGTAGGAAGAGCATTTCTAGTAGCTTTCCATGTAAAGACTTGGATTTTGTAAGGAACCCTAATTTTCTAAATACGCATCCAAAGATTTTTACAAGGGGAGGGCCTAAGTCCTCTGAGTCCCATGTAGGTAGATTTTGAAGAAAACTTGCCATTCTTTGAAAGATCGCAATCCCTCCTATCAGGAGTGTGTAACTGGCTTAAGGGAATGGTGATAATCTTCTTAACAGAAGCATTATCAAAGTGAGTGTTTAATCTAGACAAATTCCAAGTTCTGGTAGAAGGATCAATGAAATAAGAGACTTTAATATTAGGGTCAAGTGGGACTAAGGGGTTAGGTATGGAAGTGCCCAAAGTAGGGATCCATTTGTCACACCAGGGGTCAATGAAATGACCATCTCCAACAATCCAGGAGATGAAAGGCTTAATGAGTTCTTTGATAGCATGCAAACACTTTCAAGTCCAAGAGCACTTTCCAGTGCACTTGGCATTCAAGAAATCAGTTCTAGGAAAGTATTTGGCTTTAAGAAAAGTTGCTAGCATACAATTAGGATTCTCTAGAATTCTCCAAGCGTTCCTGCCAACATAGCTAGGTTATTTAATTCAGCCTTTCTAAATCCTAGACTACCTTCTACCTTTGGGGAGCAAAGAATGTCCCACCCAAGCAAATGCAGTTTCCTATCTTTAGGATCTAAAGTCTCTCCCCACCAGAATTTACAGAGATGAGAATCCATTTGTTTGCAAATATGTTTTGGTATGAGGAAAGCTCCCATTTGAAAGAGGGGGATGGCTTGACCAATATGTTTAATCAAAGTAGTTCTAGCAGCGTGAGACAGGAGCTTGTGTAGCCAGATTGAAATTCTGGCATCCATAGCTTGGAGAATACCCATACGGGTTTGAATTTTTGAAGCTTGGAACACAGTAGGAGTGCCAAGATATTTTTCTCCTAAATCCCTGTTTCCAATCTCTAGAATATTAGCTAGCTGAGCTTTCATGTGTTCATGAATTCTCCTACTAAATAAAATACCATACTTATCAAAATTGATTTCTTGACCAGAGGCCAAGCAATATTTTTTAAGATAGTCTTTGATAACTTGAAAGTTTTATACAATAGCTTTAGAAAACAAAAGGGAATCATCAGCAAACAGCAAATGTGTCATTTCTGGAGCATCTTTACACACTTTTATACCTTCCAAAATTCATTTCTTTAAAAGGCTGTCAATGTAGGAAGAGAGGGATTCAGAATAGATGATATAAAGATAGGGGGATAGAGGATCCCCTTGTCTCAAACCTCTTTCTGGTTGAAAAAACCCAGTAGGGCTACCATTGAAAAGGACAATGTAGGAAAAAGTAGAAACACACTGGTTTATGAGTTTAATCCAGTGGTTAGAGAGTCCTATTCTAGTCAAGACACTTTCAAGAAAGGACCATTCTAATTTATCATAAGCTTTGGACATATCAAGTATAATGGCAGCAATGCCTTCAACCTTGTCATTATGATTGACAGCAAATATAGCCTCATTAGCTAGCAGAATATTATCAGAAATACTCCTCTTAGGAATGAAGGCACTTTGGTTTTGGGAAATTATGTTATTCATAGAAGGTTTGAGTCTATTAACAAGAGTTTTTGAAAGAATTTTGTAAATGAAATTGCAGAGCCCTATAGGTTTATACTTGGACACAAGTTCTGCAAGAAGAACTTTAGGAATAAGAGCAATATTGGTATGATTAAAGATCTTGGCAATATGCCCTGTTCTAAAGCAGGTTTGGGTCATGTCAATGAAAGCCTCCCCAACATTGTCCCAGTGTGTATGATAGAATAGACCTGTAAAACCATCAGGGCCAGGATCTTTTTTTCCCCCATTTGGAACACAGCATTCTTGATTTCCTCAGAAGTAAGAGGCAAGTTTAGAAGGGAATTGTCCTCAGCTGAGAATTTACTAGGGAGATCAATAAGGGATTTCATCCTGAAATTGCTGAGGGTGAGAGGAATACAGGTATTTAAAGTAATTAATAAAGGAAGTTCCAATACTATCTCTATCAGTTAGAATGGTATTTGAGGAATCCTTAATCCAACTAATGTCATTTCTTTTCCTCTTAAAGAGGGTAACTATATGAAAAGAGGGTGAATTTCTGTCACCTTCCATAAGCCAAACCTCTCTAGATTTATCCTTCCAATAAAGTTCCTCCAAATTGTAGAGATATTCCAATCTAGCTTTGAGTCTAGAGGTAGTGCTAGAGTCAGTAGGATTTGAGATCTGAACATCAGCCAAATCTTTTCTGATGGTAGATATATTAGTTTGAATATTACCAAAATAAGATTTATTCCAATCCCTAAGACCTCTCTTGGTACTTAAAAGCTTAGCTTTTAGTTTATAAGCAGGACAGCCCACCACATTAACAGACCAAGAATTGGCAATGATATCTCTACAAGTAGGATCTTCAATCCACATAGCAATAAAATGGAAAGGTCTAGGCATACAAACATCCTCATAATTGAAACCTATATGCATGGGGCAGTGATCATAAAAATCTCTAGGTAGATTATTTATAAAAAGTGTATGGCATAAATCCTCAGCAGACTGTTTTATAAAGAATTTATTTAATCTTTCAAGAATAAGGTCAGGACCCTGTTTCATATTAAACCAAGTAAATCTTGGACCAGAAAAACCAGGATCATGTAAATTAAACACCGAACAAAAGTTCCTAAGATTTGAAAAATTAGAATCATCAACCTCTAGACAACCATTCTTGTCATCAGTTCCTAATAGAGCATTAAAATCACCTACAAAGAAAACTGGTTCATCTAAAGGAGCATTGGTCAGTTGACATTGTTGTTCCCAGAAAGCTTGTCTCAAACTCTTATTAGGTTCACCATACATAAAATGGATGTGACAGGTTTTAGAATGAATAATGTCTGTAGAAGTGACATAGATGCCCCTCATGCTTGAGGATATAATGTTGAGTTGAATTTCCTTCTTCCAGGCCAAGACTAGACCACCACTTCTTCCAATACTAGAAACATTAAAGGTACAAGGAAAACCCATATTTTTTAGTTTCCTAGCCGCCATGTCTTTGTTCATTTTGGTTTCCGATAGGAAGATGATATCAGGATTGACATTTCTACATAGCAAACTAAGTTCCTTATTAGCTATTTTTTTGCCCAAACCTCTAATGTTCCAAGCTAGCATATTGACATTATTGACTGGAAAATGATTTATAGCAGGATTGATAGAGTCAATTAAGGATGAAGAGGGAGTTGAGTTTATCTGAGTGGTGGAATCATACCCACCACCAAGAGAAGCACTGGTAGCACCATCACTTTGAGAAGTATCTTGGGAGGAATTGAGATTAGAAGTAGCAGCACTGTGATGAGAATTATTACGAACACCATTGTTGTTTGGGGAAGTATCAGGAGGTACAGTATAACTCCCATAGGAATCAATCAAATGCTGGGTGTTGAGAGAGCAGTTGGAGAGATTGTTGGCAGGTAAATCCCCCAATTTGATAATTAGAGGGAAAAGCTGGGCATAGCCAGGTTCAGTAGTATCATGTTCTTCTGGGATAACAACTATGCTAGATAGTGTGACTACTAATTTTCCCATAGTTTACGTAATGTATACAACTCAGAGAATCAGATACTAAGTAGTATTGATATCTCTGTTGAACTGATAATGCTAAGTAATAAAAGGTATTCAAGATCACAATAATAACGAAGAACACAAATGTAATGTAAATGCTACTAAGTTATCATGAGACACAAGAGATTACGTGGTTCGACTTTAGTCTACGTCCACGGGGTAATGAGTTATTGTTTGTATTAAGTTTTGGTGGTTACAAAGATCTTAAATGCTTCCCAAAGTAATAGAGAGAACTCAAGTTGAAGTAAATACGTAAGTTCTAAACATTAAAGAGGTATAAGCTTGACCAGATCTTCTTCTCCTAGGTATTGAATGCCTTTGTTTGTTGGTGAAGCTTGGTATTTATAGCCCCTTCTGCTCCAGGTATATCTTTGCTATCTTTGGGTCCATCGTCCCCTGATATACCTTCCGTACAAATGGTACCTTCGCTCACCGCATGCTTCCTCCAATCGGACTCTTCCACCTCAGCTGACCCACGTTCCTTCGGGAACTACCCAGCCGAAGTACAGTTTGTACCTTCGTTCACCGCTAGCCTTCGCCAGTCAGACTCTTCCATCTCATCTCTCTTCACGTGCTTTGGTTAAGCATGTAGATAAGAGATTTGTGTATTAAATGCTGATTGGATATGTCATCTACCTCTGTCCCTTCGCCAGCTACATCTCTCTAGGCTAGGCTCTACTTTTCCATCTTAGCTATCGAGGTATCCTTCCTTGGGATGGGATAAAGTAGATCTACGAAGGTATCTTATGCTACCCAAATTTCTTCATGTAGCGAGGGATACACAGTTATCCTATGCGCGACCACTTAGACCGTGACACTTGCTCCGCAGAATATTGATATTCACAGTTTGCCCCTTTTCTTTCATATTCTGTCATTTGGTAGGATTGGAAGAAAAAACTTTCATAACGCCGCCATTTTTGCACATACCGTTTGGGTGGTCCCCATGTGCCCTTTCCTTTCATGCAATAACTTCCCCTTGAATTTCGGGACATCCAAATTTTTGGATTCTCCAGCCACCTATAAGAAGAGAATAAAAGAAGGAATTTCATTAACTGTTCCTTGTCTTTATGAACTGTCGTTCTCCATCCATTTCTTAGAGATTTTCTTTGTCTCATTTTCTTCTAACTGTTGGTTTCCTTTTCGACTTTCAAGTGTCCTTGCTCATCCTTCATCAACAGGTTAGTATGCGTTTCTCTTCATCTTTACTGCAACTCTTCACATTTTCCATGCTTTGCTCTGTTTTTCCTTTCTTTGATTGTTGAAGTTACAGTTGATCTTTCATGTGAGAATTTTGATTTTCCTTTGCCTCTTCATGTTGTATGAGAACTTGGGTTTGTTTCCATTTCGCGATTTTACCATGATTATGCCATGATTGTTCTTCATCTGCAACTTTATTCATGGCGGTGAATAATCCCCCATTTTGTTTTATGGTGGGATTAGATAGCTTACCCTGGTTGGTTTAGTTAAACCCATGCCCAAAGTATGCTTATTCTTGCCCCCAAATATGTTTTTTGAGCAGACTGCAATTTTTGTCCGACATTGTTGAAGGACTGTTCTTCCTGCTGGTGTTAGGAATTATGAGACTTCCGAAGAAGCCTGCGCGTAAGGATCCGAGGCCTAGATCGTCTACTGAGCCACCTCCGCGTATAGATCATACTGATGCTACGCCCTCTCCACCCCCTATGTATACTGGGATACTTGAGGGAGCTGAGGTGGCTGTAGAAGCAGAAGTAGAAGAGGTTGCTATTGAGGATCTTCCTCCTCCTCCACCTCACTTTGAGCTCCAAAGGATGCAACTGCATGACCAACATAGCTATGCTAACTTGTCCTTGGTTGAGATCTCCAAGTCTTTCCGCCTGCATAAGTTTGCAATTTTCTTTGTGGATGGCCCTGACGTTCTTACTGAATCTTTGATCCGAAGCTTCCCTTATGATGAGAACAATCTCTTGATCAGTGTTGGCCAATTGGCCTCAGGTATGCTCCTTCCCTTGTTTAGCAGAAAGGATCCTTTTTACTATGATGTCTTGTCTACCTGTGATGACCCAGTGAACAAAACTCAGGTCCGAGGGGTCATGCAATACACTGGTAATTATTGGCATGCCCTTTGTGAATGTTATTATCGTAGAAAGGGAAAGACTACTCTGAAGTCTTATGGCCCATTTTCTATTAGGAGGTCTAAGCAAGAGGATTACACCCCTGCAAACTTCAATGCTACTATGCTGATGCCATTCAGAAGAGCAACCTTCTCCCTTGGTGTGTTGGTCCCCGCAGTATCCATGTTACAACTAAGCAAATTAGGGAAGGCAATAGCCTTCGGTTGTTGGAGGAGATTGGCAAGACTGGGTTTACTATTATCCCCTATTCTGCTAAGCTTTCCTTGCCGAAGTCTGATCGTATTCGTCTGGACCATGATGATCGTTGGGCGCGTACACCTCTTTGTGTTGTGGGCCCCTGGGCCTATGGTTTTACTACCGCAAATCCTAACATCCCTCGTACAGCTTCATCTCTGCCTGCTAAGTATGATGGATATCAGTCTTGGGTCTTCAACCCTGCTACTTCTCACGAGGTAACCTTCGTTTATTACAGAGGTTTTTTTTTTTTTTTTTTATCTATGTTTTACGGCCTTTGCTAAGTATTTTTGATACTTCCTTTGTAGCCTTCCCCTACTTCTTCTGCTGGGACTGCTCTGGGCTCTGCTGGTAACTCCGTAGACACTAGGACAAGGAAAAAGAAGGCTTCGATTGAAGCAACTAAGCCAACACATGCAGAGGTAAGAATTATAACCTTACCTTAATGTTCGTAGATTCCTTAGTATTTTTCCCTTGATCCTTAGCTTGCGCATGTTCTCTTCTACAGTCTTCCAAGAAGAAAGGAAAGTTGAAGGTTGTGATTGATATTGAAGAATCCGATGAGGATCCTAAGGCTGTTGAGGAAGAGCCAGATGACGAGGACAAGAAGGATGTTGAGGAAACTGCCCTTAGTCCCCATTTAGATGATGTTGAAGAAGATTTTTCCAAAGATAGCCCTAGTCCCATTCATGCTGGTTCTGTGGAAGGTAATAACCTTCAAGTTGGTGACGGCTCTTTATTAGTGATCCAAGTTAGTGCTCAAGTTGCAACTCCTGCTTTGCTGCCGAAGGTACCCTCGTTTTATGCTCCTAGTGATTTGAAGCCAATTTTTTCGGCAACCACCAGTACCATGGTGATATCTTCCAAGAACCTCCCATATTCTCCTGCTACTTCGCTTCACTCAAGTGGTTCGTTTGCGAAGGGTGCTACTCCAGTGGTGAGGGTCAGTAACTCAGACTTCCAGTCAAAGAAGAAGGTTATGATTTCACTTGCCAGCTTCTCTTTCAACGCTACGCCTACTTATTTGGGAAGTGCTCAGTCTGTCTCTACTGCCCCCGCTAGCAAGGTTGTTGGACCTCCACCTTTATCACCAGATTGGACCGTACTGGGTAATCTTTCTTCTGCTGGTGATATGGACTTAGTTGGTACTTCTATTCAAGCATTTCTTTTCGTTCCCATTTCGTCCATTATGCCATCTCTTGTCGGGGTAAGAATTCAGTACTTGTGCCCCTTGTTCGTTCTCAAGCGACTGGTGGGGCTTCTACGGATCTTGGGAAGGGTAAGTTACCTAAGAACTTGAGCCTTGGGAGTTCTGACGATGCCATCCTCGAAGCCATACTGCGGGAATCAAAGGGTCCCTTTTCTGCTGAGGTTGATCGTCATCAGTTAGCTGATTCTTTGGAGGTTGCTTCAAGATTGGATACTTTGACTACTCAGTATCAAGTGGCTAAGGATCTATTCTTCGATCCTGACTGCCTTCGTTCTAGTCATAGATTTGGTGAAATCCGCAGGGGTAGCATCCAAGAGATGAAAAATTTCATGGATACATACGCTGATTTCCTTCCTCGTCTTTCCTTGTTCTCAGTAAGTGGCTTCTTGCTTTATTGCGTTGTGCATAGTTTTGAACCTTCGTTTGTTCTTATGCTCCATTGCTTGCAGCTTTACAAATAGATCGATGTTGGGTGTACCTTGTTCAATTTTTATAAGGCTAAGTGTACTCACTTGAGTGCTCTGCTGGAGCGTGCCCGCCAAGATTATCCCTTTGTCAGTGTGCAACAATCTTCTTCTGGTGATGCTGTTTCTGCCGCTAAGGTACCTTTGTTATAGAATGAGTTGAGGAAGACTCAGAGGTCCTTAGAAGCTTGCTTGTTGGCTCTTAAGAGAGTTAATAATGCTACAAAGGTTGCTGAGGATGGACGCAAAGCTGCTGATTCTTCTTTGGCTGCTGAATCCTCCAAAGTCATAGGTTCGTTCCTCCTTTTCTTTAGCTTTGTTTTCATTTTTGTCTGGTAGCATAGTCCTGAGAGGTCCTACGCCTGTAAGCTGGTAGCTCCGGTGAGCTTAGACATCGTCGAGATTAGGTAGCCAAGTTGACCTCCGATGTTTGGTATTATCAGAAGAAGTCTGATAGGTTGATGAACGTGACTGTCCATAATGAGGCCCAAATCTCGCTTGAGTCTGCTCATAACTCAGACCTTGTGAAGAAGATGGCGTTGCTCCGTAAAGAATGTGATGAAACTCTCAAGTGGAAATAGGATCTCATTTTAAAGGAAAAAGAGGATATTTCCTTAGTTTAGAAACGCCTCTCAGCTCAAGAGGTTATTCGTAAAAAGTATCACGCGGATTTTAAAGATGCATGTGCTTCCTTAGCTAAGGTTAATGCAGAACATAACGTATTATCCTCTGAGGTCTGTTCCCTTAAGAACAGGCTTAGCGAGGTTTCTTCAATGCCTTCCTCCATGTCTCGTGCATCCATGGTCAAAAGATTGGAAGAGTTAGAGAATGTTTACCCGGTCTTATCCTCTGAGAATTCTTCGCTCTGGATAGATGTTAAAGATCTCCGGACCGAACGTGATACTCCGGCTGAGGATCTTAATGCTGCTGAAGAAGATATTGCCGAAGCCGAGTATTAGAGGAATCCCTTAGCCATGCTGGAGGTAGCTTAGGGTTTTCTTTTTCCTGCAGCATTTTTTGTGACCCGTATTACCTTCGCTCTTTACGTATCCCTTGCATATCCGCAGGTCTCCAGGAGTAGCTTGTAGGTATGACTGCTAAAGTTAACCATCTAGAGAGCCAAGTATCTTCGTTAGAGATAGCTCGTCAGTTTGATGCTGCTGCAAAGTTTAAAGCTGGGTCACTTCAACAGGCTAATGACCAGCTCAGTGCCCAGATGATAGAGCTTCATCGGAAATCGACCTCTGATTTGGATACTCAGGCCTCCCAAATGAAGGTGCGATTCGAGCGCTCGGCTATTGATTACATCAATGATGCCTTTGCTGAAGATGAACGCCAAGCTGACGGAGTTGTCTTTCCTCTTCTTCCTTACCCTTGATTCTGTTGTTTCGAACTTCGTTTAAGTAAAAACTCCTCTTTGTTGTTTATGTCCTCAACTGAGGTACCTTTTTTAGCTGGGATGTCTCATTTCTTTGAAACAATGCTCCATGGTGGATTGAACCTTTGTTATCTGTCATGCAACTTTTTAAGAAATGTTAGACATATTTTGGTAAAATTATCATTTCACTTATGTTACTGCATGAATATTTTGTTTAGACATAATGTGTCTAACTGGTCGTACAATCAAGTTATCACAAGGTGTTAAGGTATGTTTAACCTTTGGTGGAATATTCAACGTCCTACCATGATATCCTTTGGCCAGAAGGTGTCATGGTGGTGAAGGTTCTTACGTAGGAAATAATTTTATTGTAACCCTACGCGTTCAGCGCGGAGACTTCTTTACTTCGACAGGGTATCTCTATAGGGGATATCTTATTTATTCTTATGCCTCATGAAAGGATCCATCGCCCCAAGGATCCGAGATTGACATATGCGCAGTTATGCCTTGCCTAGCCTCATCGTCACTCCCGACGGAGGGTGTCTATTCTAACCCAATTGTATTAATCAAAGCTAATTTTTTAGCAAAAAGTTTCTTTCATTGATTAGTAAGGTCTATAATACCTTTGGTCAGGGATAGAACATGGTGGGCTATTGCCCGTTCCTTTCTTCTCCTGAGTAATCACCATTTCTTATGGGTAGTACTTTTTTAGGTACATTGCATTCCAAGGGTGCTGTAGCACTTCCCTTTTGAGGGTTCTTAGGTAGTAAGACCCTTTTCCGGCGATATCGTGTATAATGTAGGGCCTGTCCCATGTTGGAACTAGCTTTCCCCACTCCTTCTTTCTTTGATACGGTGGTATCTGTCGTAGTACATATTCCTCATCCACAAAGTTCCGAGGGATGACCCTTTTGTTATATTCCCGAGGTATCCTTCATTGATAGTTTACCATCTTTTGCAGGGATACCTCTCTTCTTTCTTCAAGGTCGTCCAGCTTTTCTAGCATCAAGTCTGTTGTTAGATTTTTCTCCCAAGCCTCGGTTTTTTTCGTATGAAGTATAACCTCCGTTGGGATGACTGCTTCGGCTCCGTAGGTCAACAAAAATGGAGTTTCCCCCATAGCTAACCTTCTCGTAGTTCGATAAGACCATAGTACACTGTGTAGCTGTTCGCACCACCTCTTTTTGTATGCCTAGCTTCTTATTTAAGTTCATTGCTATGGTTTTGTTGGTTGCCTACGCTTGTCCATTGCTCTTAGGGTATATTGGAGTTGACTTGTTTTTCTGAATGTTGAAGGTGTCAAACAACATATCAATGTTTTTCCCTTGTAATTGTTTGCCATTGTATGAGACTATGGTGGCTGGTATTCCGAACCTGCATATGATTTGCTCAAACAAGAATTCGAAGACATCTGTGCCTCTAATTCTTTCTAAAGGCTTTACTTCCACCCACTTGGTGAAGTAATCCGTAGCCACAATAAGATATTTTATTTTCGATGTTCCCTCTATCAGAGGTCCGAATATATCAACCCCCAATTTGAAAAAGGGACAAGGGCTGATAACCGAGTTAAGATCCGTTGCTTTGATCTTCTTGGAGAAGTGTTGGCATCTTTCACATCGCTTAGCCACGTTCTTTGAATCTTCGTCCATGCTTAACCAGTAGTATCCTTGCATTTTGGCTTTAACCGCCAAGGACCTTATTCCACTATGGTTCCCGGCATCTCCGCTGTGTACATCATGGAGTATTCTCCTTCATTCGGTTCATGAGAGGCACCGCATTAGGGGTCCGAGAAATGACCTTCTATACAGTATTCCATCATGAAGGCTGTACATTGTTGCTTTTGACTCGAGTTTCTGAGCTTCTTTGACGTCAGCTGGTAATGTACCTTTGTCAAGGTACTGGTGGATTAGAATTCTCCAATCATCTTCCTCTTCATTTACGTCGCCTTCGTCTGATATGGACTGGTCTTTGTCAGACTCTTTTGCTTCTTCGTCTGATTCTTTCATCTCCTCGCTTGTTTCTCCCTTGTTGGCTTCTCTCATGGCCTGAGTTTGAACGACCAAAGCCTCCTCAGCGCCTGAGATGGGTCCTTCTATCGAAGGTTCGTATATTCTTCCAATTTGCACGGTGGTGGTATTTCTGTCCCTTAGCATAGAAGATATGAATGCTGAGGCATCTGCGTGTCTGTTATCCTTTCGACATACATGTATGAATGTTATGTTGCTGATTTTTGATGCATGTTCATGTGCTAGCTTCAATTACGAAGATAGCACTGGGTCCAAAGTTTGGTATTTGAGTTCGATTTGTCTAATGACCAACTGAGAGTCACTAGTCAACCGAACATCTGACAATCCTAGCTCCTGTGCCAAGCGTAAACCATGTATGACCGCATCGTATTCTGTGATGTTGTTAGTATATTGTTCGAATTCTAACCTGAATGCGTAGATGAGTCGGTCTCCGGTAGGGGTTGTTATTACAATCCCTATGACTGCGCCTTCTCCATTGGAGGATCCATCTACGAATATTTCCTACCTTCGTGTATTCTGAGGTTCCAGCAGGTCCTCCGGATCTTGCTTGTCTTCTTCCATTCCCGATATGTCGTCTATTTCTGCTTCGTCGCTGAGAGGTAGGTCTTCCAGAAAGTTCGCTAAGATTTGTGATTTCTAAGCCTTCCTTATTTCGAAGATTATTTGGAATTGTTTGATCATGGCATTCCATTTTTCCACCCTTCCGATTTTCTCTGTGCTGTCGAGAATTTAGCCTATCTGAGCCTTTGTAAAGACTCGGATGGTATGTGTGTCAAAATATATCCTTAGTTTTTTTGTTGCCACTACTAAGGCATATATGAGTTGCTCCACCTTGGTGTAGTTACTCTCCGCTGAACTGAGTGTCTTGCTGATGTAATAGATGGGTTTTTCTCCTTGCCCTTGGTCTCATACCAATACTGCATTTACAGCGTAGCTTTTCGCTGCTAAGTAGAGAGTGAGTATTTCACCTGGCTCCGGTTTCTGTAAGATAGGTACCGAGGCCAGGTACTCCTTGATTTTTTGGAAAGCTTGTTCGCATTCCGTGGTCCACATGAACCTGCTTCCTTTCCTTAGTGTATTGAAAAATTCTTTGCATTTGTTTGATGATATTGCTATGAATCTTCCCATGGAGGCTAAGATTCCGTTTAGTTTTTGTACTCCTTTCAGTGTTTTTGGAGATGACATCTCCATTATTGCTCTGACCCTTTCGGGGTCTACTTCTATTCCTCGCTTAGTTACCAAGTACCTTAGGAATTTTCCTGAGGTTACTCCGAACGTACATTTCTCCGGGTTTACTTTCATGTGATAGTTTCTCATGGCTTCGAATATCTCCCTTAGGTCTGATAGGTGATTTTTCTCCTCTTTGCTTTTAACAAGCATGTCGTCCATGTAGACTTCTAATATCTTGCCTATCCATGGCTTAAAGATTTTGTCTACCAATCACTGGTATGTTGCCCCCGCGTTCTTTAGTCCAAAAGGCATCCTTGTATAGCAATACAAGCCTCGTTGGGTAAAGAACGCAGTATGCTCCTGATCTTCCTCTGCAAGAACGATTTCGTTGTAATCGGAGTAACCATCCATGAAGGGTTTTCTTCAGTGACCTTCGGTTGCATTGACCAGTTGGTCAATATTAGGTAGCGGGTAGCTATCCTTGGGGCATGCTTTGTTGAGATTGTTAAAGTCGATGCAGATACGCACGCCTCCATTCTTCTTAGGCACAATCACCATGTTGGATATCCACGTGGGATACTTGACTTCTCGTATGAATCCTGCTGCTAGGAGTTTTTGCAACTCCTTCTCCACTGCTTCCTGGTAGATATCTGCTACCTTGCGGATACGCTGTTTGAATGGTGCAATTTCTGGTTTGAGCCGAAGGTGGTGGGAGACCAAATTCGGGTCAATTCCTTGCATGTCTTCCAGTGACCATGCAAAGACATCTGCGTAGTCCTTTAGTAGCCTTTGCAGTTGCATCTCCTCGTCCTCTTCTAGTAAAGTTCCGATGGTAATCATCTTTGGCTCTTTCTCTATTCCAATGCTGATTTTCTTTGTTGGCTCCATCGGTGAAAAGGTTGGTAGAGGAGTGCATTTCTGTAATTGTCATTTAGCAGAAGTGTCCGCTACCGAGGTGGCGGGGGTGCCTTCTTTCTGATCTGAGGGGGCTTCTGAGACTTTGAAGCCTCCGCTCTTTACTTCGTTGGTTTTCTCCCTCCATCTTTTCCTTTCATGTTGCTGTGCAGCGGCTCTTTCTTCGTTGAGCCTGACCTCCGCTAGATTGCATAGCCTTGCGTCTTGATGATCTCCTTTGATTTCCATTTCACCCATGTTGGAAATCGAAGGTACTGATGATAGATCGAAGATGTTCCTCTTATACGATGAACCCAAAGTCGTCCCATGATGACATTGTAGGGAGAAGATGCCTCCACAACACAGAATCTTGTATTGGTTACTAAGGGTCCTTCGAGCACCTGCAAGACAATTTCTCCTTTTGGCCTGGAGACTGCTCCGTTGAAACCGTAAATTGTGCAAGTGGATGAATCCGTTTGCTCAACTGTTAAACCCATACGTAAGTAAGGTTCGTAGAACAATACATTTAGCGAGCTTCCCCCGTCAATGAGGACCTTCATAACATTCCATCCATGGATTGGAAGAGTGATCACAAGTGAATCGTTGTGCATCCCGACTTCCTGGTTGACGTCTCTTGTTGAGAATGTTAATGGCGTAGCCAACCATTCTTCCCAAGTGTTGGTTGGTCGCCCACTTAGCTTGAATACCTCATGGGCTTCTAGCTTTCTTCTATTTCGAGCTAACTCGAGGATATCTTCGAGTAGCTCCTCCTGTCCCCCATTTGAGAAGGTGATCATGTTAATGTATTTGCCATCCTGTGGTAACTCTACCATTTTCTTGGGGACTACCTAAGTATCGGAAGGTTGTATCTGCACATACTCCATGAATTTTCCTTCGTCTATGAATCTTTGAATTGTGTTCCTTAGGTGGTAGCATGTGTCAGTTGTATGCCCGTAGTACTGGTGGTATTCACAGTACTCCTCAGCATCCTTTGTTTTATCCGGGTGCTTTCCCCTAGTGTTAGGGTAGGGAAAGCCTGGCTTGCTCCTTCCTTTCTTAGGATGTGGGAGAAGGTTGTGTTTAGCTTTGTGTAGACTTTATCTACAAAATCTTACCTTCCTTTTCCTCTGCCTTTGCCATCTCCATATTTTGATATTTTATCCCGAGAGCTGGTTCTGCCCCCGGCTTCGTTGTGCCTCTTAGGTATCTGTGGAATTGGTTCCAGAGAGTTCGTTCGCTGCGAGCTGTTGTTATCTTTGTTTGTGCTCTGGGGTTGTCCTTCTGGATTTCTTCAAGTCTGATGTAGCGATCTTGGACAACCCGAAGCTCTCATTCGGAATCAAGGGATCGGTTATGGAGCTCCACGAAGATAGATGAGGTTCTATCAAGTCCGTACTTATAGCAATTAATACTAATTTATGGATTGACTTTCCCGATTACTTGGCACGTCTTTTTCCACCTGTCTGTGTATTGCATCAATATTTCCTGGGGTCCGATAGCTAAAGCAAATAGCCTATCTAACCCTGCCTTTGTTGATTTGTTATACATGTATGTCTCCAAGAACAGAGTAGACAATTGCTCAAAAGAGTCAATTGAGTTTGCTGGTAAATTATCATACCACGCCATGATGATCCCATCAAGCTTACAGGAAAGTACCTACAAAGTACTACCTCATCTTTTTCCCAATGGGAAAGGACACGAGTGTAGTATCATAGGTGGGCTGCGGGATCTGAGGTACCATTGTATGCCTGAAACGTAGGTACCGGGCACTTCGCAGGGATAGGCTCCCTCAAAATGCGAAAATACAACGGAGATGTTTTCGCTTCTTGGAGTACCTCTTCTAGCCTTTCTCCCGCGTGGCCAGTTTTTAATCCTTGTATTTCTTTCCGCATCTTCTCCATTTGCTCCATGAGCATGTCCACATTGTGAGCAACTCTGGAGAATGCCTCATCATAATAAGACTGGGATGGCTTGTCAATTGGATCCACCTCATCTGGATTGTGCCGTGTTTTCCTAGCTCCTGGTGGGTTAGCCTTTGGTGGGTTAAGATCTCCCCTTCATCTTCCTGAGATAGCTCCGTGCTCACGACTCTTCAACGGAGGGTGAGTTTGGGAATCTTCGATCTGGACATCCAGCATATCTTTCAGGTTCTGGTTTTCCTGAGCCATCACGTGCATTACATCCTCGTGCTCCTTATTACGAAGTAGTAAAGCTGCTACCTGCTCTGCCCGTCCCTTGCTTCATTCCTTTGATTCACTTGGGATGGTTTTTGAGATCTTACTCTCGTAACCGCTGGTCGTGAGTTTGTTGGTACGTCACTTGGTTTCTGCATTCCTTCGGTCTTTTGTTATCCTGAGGTCACATAGAAAAAATGGCAAAGTTTGCTACTTAGGTGCCTTCGTTAAAAGTAGCAATTAATGCTCTGAGGGAGAAGATGGCTAAGCAGCTTTTTCAGGAAAAGTACTAGAATGACGTCTGAAAAGATGGGTATTCGATTTCTTATGACACCCTTGGAAAAAAAAACCTTAAATGTTGAAAACAATTTAAAAAAGGTGTCAGATCTTCCAAGAAAATGGGTTATTAAATGCTTTGTAAGATTTTTTTCTCCTTAAATTCTCACTGAGATTCCTCAGTGCTCAGAGGTACTCAGATCTAAAGGATACTCTGTCGGTAAAGGTTGTTTTTAGTACAAAACAAAATTTTTAACATTTTGTGAATTTATTTTCGAAAAAATATTTGCAGATATGTAAGGTTGCAAGTCTTTAGAGGCTATGAACTGAATGAACTTACATGGGTAACGGATGAATGGATCACTAGAAAGTGAGATCCATCGCCGTTACTCTCAGATCTCTTCGTTAAAGAAGATATGTAAGTGAAAATATAGAGGAATGTAAAAACTCAAGATGGTGAGTAAAATCATCTAGCGCCAAACTGTGACTACTAATTTTCCCATAGTCTACGTAATGTATACAGCTTAGAGAATCAGATACTAAGTAGTATTGATATCTCTGTTGAACTGATAATGCTAAGTAATAAAAGGTATTCAAGATCACAATTGTTAGAGCATAGCTCGGTTGAACTCACCAAGCGTTGGTATGTCAAGTTTGGATGTAATATTTTAGTGAATCAAAACTCATTTAAAGAGTCGCTTGATAATATACTAGAGTCAACTTCGTATAGGTTAGCTTGAAAGTATTAGGATATGAGACTTACAAGTATTACATGAAGACTTGAACAATGTGAAGAAGTATGGAGCTACAACGACAACATCATCCTTCCTCTTGAGGTTAGTAATATTTGACTTGAAATGTTTCATTCCCTAACGTATCTTTCAAGTCGTTCATATTGAAAACATAACTGCGAAGCTGTGTATGATACTCTAGTTAGACATAGTATTAAGGAATACAATACGAGGTTTATTGCTTAACCATTAAACTTTGTATATAAGACATCGACATGATCATATGAATGCTATTGTGATTATATATGGGTATGAGTGAAGATGTATTCCTAGGAAACAATATTGTACATTCGTTTAAAGGAAGTAAGTTCATAAACTTGTTTTGTGAATCGAAAGGGAAATCGCTAGGCTTATTGGTATTGTTATTCATTGCAAATCTAGTTTGAATTACCAATATGTGTGTTTAATATAACCGCTCATAAACTTGTTTATGTATCTTGGTAAAACTATTCAGAAGGCCTGACTTATGTATTGGTATGACTTTTATTAGTGAAACCGATCTTAAGTAATCACTCAAGATGGTATGATCGATGCCTTGTAAATAGTAACTTTTATCTAGTCATTGGGGAATCGATCCTAGTAAGAGGTGCAACAAATTTACAAGAGGGAATCGATCCTTGTAAGAGGTGCAACACGTTTTTAGAAGATGGGGGAACCGATCCTATGAACATGTGCAACAAGTTTGTAGTTTTGGGGGAACCGATCCTATGGATATGTGCAACCGAATACAGGTAGTTACAATAAGTTGTGAGGAACCGATCCTAGTACCTAGTAAACCAAATTATTGGTAACTAGCGTGACTATGCACAGTCTTCACATAGAGGTAGAACCGAACTTGTTTTGGTAGAATCGTGAAACCCATGATTGGTGATTTGATAGGATAATCAATCACATAGTTCTTGGAATTCAAACGAACCAATTCTAAACTTGTTTGGAAGTGTGGAAAATCGTTTCCAAGATTGTAAGTATGAAAAAAGACTTGTAGAGTAAAGATGTCGACATACTTTGAACATGTGCAGTAACTCTTATCATTAATTGTTCAAAGATATTCCTTAAGAGCTAAAGGAGAATCCCAGGATCGAAATAAATTGAGAATCTTTTATTTAAGGTTTCTTAGTTTTTATATGTTATTTATTCTCCAGCAAATAAATGCATATCTTTAGAAAATAATAATTAGTAATGTGCATTTACTGATGATAGATTTTTCTATTGGGATTTCGGTCAATATTTGGACAGTGTATTTCCAGGAATTATGAAAACTGATTTTGTGTTTATTGCATATCTTTGAGAATATTCGGTTTTGGAAATTCCTTGGTGTTCAAACTTCCTTGTCTATAAATATTGAAGTTTACATTTTCTAGCAAACTAATCCTCAGAGCCAGCAAAACTACCTCAGTTGTGTTGTTACTGGTGGAGCCGCCTATCGGAGAGGAAAGTACCCTAATTAAGAGAAATCTCTTATGACCGCTCGGCTTAAAGACTTCTTTGGAATTGAGAAGATCTATTAGTACCGTTGGTGGGAAACTAGATAATTTAATTTTATTATTAGTTTTCGATTGATTTGATTGACTAACGGTTGTTGAACTTTGATTGCACCTAGTTTGTTTATGCTTGAGAATCTTCTCTTCTGATATAAGATTCACTCAAACTAGATCGAAGTTTCGACGGGGATCTTTAGACTGTTTGTAGATCTAAAGACGTCTTGTGATAATCCAACGTTAACAGACTTTGTTCTATGTGTGATTAATCACAAGAGATTCAAATTGATTGTGTGCAAATGCTGATTGAAGATTAAAGAAGATTTGAAGACAAGAAGAATTTTTGGGTTCATAATCTTTGGTGTACACAATACTTGTTTTGGAAGAAAAGGGATCCAACTATAATCGGTTTTGTGATAGATTGGATGGATTAGTTGAGTAGATCGACATCAATACACTTCTTTGTGATTAATAGTATTGATTGCATAGTCTAACAATTACTTCGGTAGTTGTTGAGAGATAGATCTAAGGACCCGACAAAGGAGTTTATTGGTTAAACGGAAGAGCCTTTGTCAAACTCATATCAAGTTGTTTGAAAAGAGTTGTTACCGAACAGATTTGTTGTTCCTTTACTGTTTGGAATACGAACCAAAGGAATTGTTCCAAGTGCGTGACTTATTTACAAGTTGGAGGCGCATGGATACTGAGGGAACTAGGTGAACTATAGGTTTAGTTGCTTGGTCTCAACTATACGAAGTTGGTTTGATTTTGTATAGCGGATTAATTATGAGAGTATTCAATTCTGGACTAGGTCCCGGTGTTTTTCTGCATTTGCGGTTTCCTCGTTAACAAAATCTTGCTGTGTCATTTACTTTTATTTTCCGCAATTATAATTGTGTTTATTATAATTTAAAGTAAATTACACAAACGTTAATTCCTATTTTACTTGATAGACAATCCCTAGAGTTTGGTTAAGTCTGAACCTATTATCAAGTAAACATACTTCGTTGTTCTATTGTCTCGATCTCGTATCCATAGACGATCACACGAAGTGTGAACCGATTAGTTGTATTTTCTGGACTCAGTCCATAGACAATCACTTTCGGAAAAGGACTTATAGGTGGAAAAGTTTTCGATTGAGGTATATTTGGGTACCCTCGTCTTTTCAATTGGTATCAGAGCAGGCAAACACGAAAAGATCTAACAATATGTGTTTGGTGCGATCCAACCTATAAGATATGAGTCAAAATAAGAAAAGCAAGGCTAAACTTATAAAGAAAGACTCAGTTAACGTATCCCAAGATTTTGGAAAAAGTATTTATGGGTTTAATTTCAGCAAGTGCTTAGAAGGAGCATCTTCTACAAGTTCTACCTACTCTTACGATAATATGTCCTCACATACTCAGGAAGATGTTAAGCTAAGTCCTATATTCACAAACAATGATTCAGATTCTGAATCACTGCATGAGGATAAATAAGAAAGTGATTATGTGAATATAGAGGCTTCACAGCTAGATGAACTAAGTAAAGAATTTCTCTCGTGTGCAACAGAACTCACTCTTGCACTAAAAAGGGAAGGAAAACTCCTTGAAGACTTGTGTCTTATGAAAGCTGAAAAAGATCAACTCAATCTTGATCTAACAAACCTTAAAGCTGAGTTAGACTCTCTCAAGACTACGTCTACCTCAAGGATTCTTTCTTTAGAATCAAAGCTAAAGAAAAGCATTAGTCAAGAAAAAAGGAATGAAATCTTGAAAAAAACAGCTACAGATGAATATAATGCGTTAAGAAACTCATATGATTCTGAGCTAAAGACATTCACAGAACATGTCAACTTCCTTAAAAATGAAATGCATTTATTAATATCAGGAGATCAATCAGATACATCATGTTTTGAAAAATCTAAAAATCCTGATCCAATCTTTCGCTCAAAAAGAAAGAAAAGTGACTCTAAAAACTCTCGAAAGAAAGTGTCACCTCTTAAGAGTGCATTAATATTCTCGGAAAATTCTGAGATAAACAACACACAACAGAGTGCTCAACATCATCACAGGCATCATCAAAGAAGATGTTATGGTTGTGGAACCAAAGGACATGTTATTAAAGTATGTCAATTATTGGCTAGTTTATTCTCTAGTCAAGAATGCTATGTGAAATCTTCTTCGAGAAATCTCTTACATAAGACTGATCTTCCTAGATTAAAAAATTTAGTAAGAGCCTCTCATCACGATAAGAAAGAAGGACAGAAGACTGGAAACGCCTGGAAGTGGATCTCTAAGAAGACAACGGAGCTAAACAAAATGAAAAGTGAAAATATCTCCAGATCATCAACACATAAGGTAATACCTAAATATCTTGATGATAGTTATTTCTATGATAAGTTTGGGTTGTCCACCAAAAGAAACAAAGTTCTTAAAAGAACAAAAAAAGGGAGACTCTCGTTTACAAATATAAAAAGTAGTCAATCTCAACCAAATACCTAGTATCGGTTGAGAAACGCACTGGCTCTTGATGTGCTCAAACAGTTGTTTGATGAGTCCAGTGTATTTTGCATAACAGTGTAGAACTTGCAATACCTACAAAAATATTGTCAGGAATACACTTCCTTTAAAAATCTTAATATTAATAAATTTCGGTTATTTCATATTAAGAAAGAATCTTTGTTTTCCATAATCGATAAACCAGTTTCTGAAAACTTTTGAGTATATAAATTTTCGGTAAAACGTTGAGATTTTTGTTCATCCCTCTGGAGCAAAGAATCATGAACTGTACAGATTATCTTGCAAATCTTTCTGTTAGGGTTTCGGAAAGGTATGCGGAAAAATTGAATAATGGTTCTTTCGGATTTCATAACTTCAATGAATTCGGATCCATTCCTTTATGGGAACAAGTCAATCACCATGTATGATCGACTATGAAAAGGAGTTTCACAAGATGGCTCGAACCTGTGCTGAAACAAAGTTGGAAGTTTTATTAGTAAAACGAAGTCTTGAGAAATCATTACTTGTTCAAGCTCAGCTCCTCAAACAACTTGTTTTGCTCTCCAGACGAGTAAACGAAGAGGAATCAAATTTCCACAAGGTTGAAGAACTTTACTTCAATCAAGGATCTCTTCAGGGAATTTGAAGGGTCACGCCTATCAAGCGAAAGATATCCCATGTTCACGAAGATTAATATTTTTCTTCAAGAAAGAAAATAGACATCAGTTTTTGATTTTTTTCAATAATTGTATCGTCTATTATGAATAAAATTATTTGATTTATAATTTTTCTTGTGATAGTTTTTGATTACATAGCCAGTGCTTGAATGCTTTATTTTATTGCTATGTATGTTTATGGGATGTTTGATTTCGGTTTTATTACCTTGATATTCGATCTCATAATGTGTGAACCCTTATGGTTTGGGTGACTTTTTGATTTAGCGGGATTAAGTTCTAGTCCATGTTGGTAGGCTTTATCAAAGGATCATGAAGGGTTCTGGTAGAAACAATATGTGAAAAAGTCACAATATGTTGAATCTGTTGGTTTAGCATAAAAGCATATGTGTTTCGAGGTTTCAACTTTTGCATCGCATAGTTAAAACCGGTTCTCAACCTTTCTCTGGTAAAGGTTGCTCTTTGTTTTTGTTCTTTTGTTTTGTCGGGAGGATGACAACTTCAATGGGGGAGAGTTCTAAGTGAACTTGCGCTTAATGACATATCTTAAGGGGAGAAGAGGATGTGGAATTTGAGGTAACAATCTTGTTAGTTAATTGTTTTCCTATTTAAGAAAAGCATGATTTTATTTCATATCTTTATTGCTTTTGCTTAACAAAATTTCGGTACAATTGATGTTGATTCCATTATTTGTGTATGGATGTTTGTTTGTGATTCAATTGTTTCCGGTTAACAAAAAATATTGTTATCTTTCGTTATTGTTTGGTATCAATTGTTTAGGCTTACAAAATTTCGGTGCCATTGCAGTGCTATAATGTCTATGTTTGTTTCAATTGCTTCCGGATAAGATAAATGATTATGCAAGTTGATTAATTTGGTTTGTATGGATTGTTTATGGCTTAACAAAAGTGTTTCGGGATCATTTTTTTAGTCCAAGTGATTTCCGGATAAGAGAAACTAAGTTTTTCGGATCTTAGTTAGACTTATCAAATGTGAAGGTTTCGGTTATTCAAGTCTAACCGAATGCCTTAACAAGAATTACTAGTTAACTAACCTAGTATTTGTCTTGTTTAAAAGTGAAAGGTCTAAGTTATTTTTGAGAATAATTAGAGCCTGATGAGAAAAATAAAGTTAATTCTGATCTTTATTTTGGTCTTATCGAACAAACGATTGTATTTGTACAATCGGTTTAGCAAAAGAACTAAGGTGCTTAGTCAATTTTTATGTGCTAAACTATTAGGGAAAATTGCTTCGGGAAATTGTTTCCTAGATAGCATGTTAAAACCAAATTACTTGTAGTTTCGGTTTTGATATCGATTATCTAAAATGGTGTGTAAAACACTCGTGCTCAACTCTTATAGGTTTGCAAATTCTCTATGTGAGATTTGTAAGATCCTTTTGGTTTGTCCTTTAGTTTTTCGTTTCTTTGTCATTTTGTGACAAAAATGGGGAGAAATATATGGAGTAAACAAGTGATATTGACTTATTGTGAGTTGGTATCACTAAGGGAAAAAGGACATTTTTGCTAAAACGTTTATTCTAACGAAAAGAGTGAAAGCATAGACTAAGGGGGAGTCACATACCATATGATATGTAGTTATGAGGAACTACATGAAAATAACAAAGACGTGCAGATTGAAAATCTACCTATCTTACCTTTAGGGGGAGTATTAGCTTTGTTATTATAATGTCAGCAGCGGCATTTAAGGATTGAATTTAATGCAGGTTTTGTGTTGTTGAACTTGGAATAAAGCGTATGTGTATAATGAATTTTTGAATTTGTTTATCCATATGATGTAAGAGTTTTGTCACTAAAATTGACAAAGGGGGAGATTGTTAGAGCATAGCTCGGTTGAACTCACCAAGCGTTGGTATGTAAAGTTTGGTTGTCATATTTTAGTGAATCAAAACTCATTTAAAGAGTCGCTTGATTATATACAAGAGTCAACTTCGTATAGGTTAGATGGAAAGTATTAGGATATGAGACTTACAAGTATTACATGAAGACTTGAAGAATGTGAAGAAGTATGGAGATACAAAGACAACATCATCCTTCCTCTTGAGGTTAGTAATATTTGACTTGAACTGTTTCATTCCCTAACATATCTTTCAATTCGTGCATATTGAAAACATAACTGCAAAGCTGTGTATGATACTCTAGTTAGACATAGTATTAAGGAATATAATACGAGGTTTATTGCTTAACCATTAAACTTTGTATATAAGACATCGACATGATCATATGAATGCTATTGTGATTATGTATGGGTATGAGTGAAGATTTCATCCTAGGAAACATTGTTTTACATTCATTTAAAGGAAGTAAGTTCATAAACTTGTTTTGTGAATCGAAAGGGAAATCGCTAGGCTTATTTGTATTGTTATTCATTGCAAATCTAGTTTTAATTACCAATATGTGTGTTTAGTATAACCGCTCATAAACTTGTTTATGTATCTTGGTAAAACTATTCACCAGGCCTGACTTATGTATTGGTATGACTTTTATTAGTGAAACCGATCTTAAGTAATCACTCAAAATGGTATGATCAATGCCTTGTAAATAGAACCTTTTATCTAGTCATTGGGGAACCAATCCTAGTAAGAGGTGCAACAAATTTACAAGAGGGAATCGATCCTTGTAAGAGGTGCAACACGTTTTTAGTAGATGGGAGAACCGATCCTATGAACATGTGCAACAAGTTTGTAGTTTTGGGGGAACTGATCCTATGGACATGTGCATCCGAATACAGGTAGTTACCATAAGTTGTGGGGAACCGATCCTAGTACCTAGTAAACCGAATTATTGGTAACTAGCGTGACTATGCACAGTCTTCACATTGAGGTAGAACCGAACTTGTTTTGGTAGAATCGTGAAACCCATGATTGGTGATTTGATAGGATAATCAATCACATAGTTCTTGGAATTCAGACGAACCAATTCTAAACTTGTTTGGAAGTGTGGAAAATCGTTTCCAAGATTGTAAGTATGGAAAAGGACTTGCAGAGTAAAGATGTCGACATACTTTGAACATGTGAAGTAACTCTTATCATTAATTGTTCAAAGATATTCCTTAATAGCTAAAGGAGAATCCCAAGATCGAAATAAATTGAGAATCTTTTATTTAAGGTTTCTTAGTTTTTATATGTTATTTATTCTCCAGCAATTAAATGCATATCTTTAGAAAGTAATAATTTGTAATGTGCATTTACTGATTATAGATTTTTCTATTGGGATTTCGGTCAATATTTGGACAGTGCATTTCCAGGAGTTATGAAAACCGATTTTGTGTTTATTGCATATCTTTGAGAATATTCGGTTTTGGAAATTCCTTGGTGTCCAAACTTCCTTTTCTATAAATATTGAAGTTTGCATTTTTCTAGCAAACTAATCCTCAGAGCCAGCAAAACTACCTCAATTGTGTTGTTACTGGGGGAACCGCCTATTGGAGATGAAAGTACCCTAATTAGGAGAAATCTCTTACGGCCGCTCGGTTTTAAGACTTCTTTGGGATTGAGAATCTCTATTAGTACCATTGGTGGGAAACTAGATAATTGCAGTTTATTATTAGTTTTCGATTGATTTGATTGACTAACGGTTGTTGAACTTTGATTGCACCTTGTTTGTTTATGCTTGAGAATCTTCTCTTCTGATATAAGATTCACACAAACTAGATCGAAGTTTCGACGGGGATCTTTAGAATGTTTGTAGATCTAAAGACGTCTCTTGATAATCCAATGTTAACAGACTCCATTCTATGTGTGATTAATCACAAGAGATTCAAGTAGATTGTGTGTAGGTGCTGATTAAAGATTAAAGAAGATTTGAAGACAAGAAGACTTTTTGGTTCATAATCTTTGGTGTGCACAATACTTGTTTCGGCTGGAAAGGGATCCAACTATAATCGGTTTATCTTTGTGATAGATTGGATTGATTAGTTGAGTAGATCATCATCAATACACTTCTTTGTGATTAATAGTATTGATTGCATAGTCTAAAAAATACTTCGGTAGTTGTTGAGAGATTGATCTAAGGACCCGACAAAGGAGTTTATTGGGATAAACGTAAGAGCCTTTGTCAAACTCATATCACGTTGTTTGAAAAGAGTTGTTACCGAACATATTTGTTGTTCCTTTACTGTTTGGAATACGAACCAAAGGAATTGTTCCAAGTGCGTGACTTATTTACAAGTTGGAGGCGCATGGATACTCAGGGAACTAGGTGAACTATAGGTTTAGTTGCTTGGTCTCAACTATACGAAGTTTGTTTGATTTTGTGGACTAGGTCCCGGGGTACCCAAATATACCTCAACCTAAAACTTTTCCACCTATAAGTCCTTTCTCCGAAAGTGATTATCTATGGACTAAGTCGAGATAATACAACTAATCGGTTCACACTTCGTGTGATCGTCTATGGATACGAGATCGAGACAATACGATAACGAAGTATGATTACTTGATAATAGGTTCGGACTTAACCAAACACTATAGGATTGCTATCAAGTAATTAGGAACTAACGTTTGTGTATTTTACTTCTAATTATAATAAAACAATTATAATTGCGGAAATAGAAAAGTAAAATACACAGCAAGATTTTGTTATCGAGGAAACCGCAAATGCAGAAAAACCCCGGGACCTTGTCCATAATTGAATACTCTCAGAATTAAGCCGCTATACAAAATCTAAACCAACTTCGTGTAGTTGAGACCAAGCAACTAAACCTATAGTTCACCTAGTTCCCTCAGTATCCCTGCGCCTCAAACTTGTAATAAGTCACGCACTTGGAACAATTCCTTTGGTTCGTATTCCAAACAGTAAAGGAACAACAAATCCATTCGGTAACAACTCTTTTCAAACAACGTGATATGAGTTTGACAAAAGGCTCTTCCGTTTATCCTAATAAACTCCTTTGTCGGGTTCTTAGATCAATCTCTTAAAAAACTATCAAAGTAATTGTTTAGACTATGTAATCAATACTATTAATCACAAAGAATTGTATTGATGCTGATCTACTCAACTAATCAATCCAATCTATCACAAAGATAAACCGATTATAGTTGGATCCCTTTCCAGCCGAAACAAGTATTGTGCACACCAAAGATTATGAACCCAAAAAGTCTTATTGTCTTCAAATCTTCTTTAATCTTTAATCAGCACCTGCACACAATAAACTTGAATCTCTTGTGATTAATCACACACAGAACGGAGTCTGTTAACGTTGGATTATCAAAAGACGTCTTTAGATCTACAAACAGTTCTAAAGATCTCTGTCGACACTTCGATCTAGTTTGAGTGAATCTTATATCAGAAGAGAAGATTCTCAAGCAAAAACAAACTAAATGCAATCAAAGTTCAACAACCGTTAGTCAATCAAATCAATCGAAAACTAATAATAAACTGCAATTATCTAGTTTCCCACCAACGGTACTCGTAGAGCTTCTCAATCCCAAAGAAGTCTTTAAAACGAGCGGTCGTAAGAGATTTCGCCTAATTAGGGTACTTTCCTCTCCGAATAGATGGCTCCACCAGTAACAACACAACTAGGTAATTTTGCAGGCCCTAAGGATTAGTTTGCTCGAAATGCAAACTTCAATATTTATAGACAAAGGAAGTTTGGACACCAAGGAATTTCCAAAACCGAATATTCTCAAATATTTGCAATAAAGTCCAAATCTGTTTTTATAATTCCTAGAAATGCACTGTCCAAATATTGACCGAAATCTCCGTAGAAAATCTCCAATTAGTAAATAAACATTACCAATTTTTATTTTCTAAAGATATGCATTTAATTGCTGGAAAGCATATAAAAACTAAAAACCTTAATTAAAAGATTCTCAATTTATTTTGATCCGGGATTCTCATTTAGTTATTAACGAATATCTTTGAACAATAAAAGATAAGAGTTACTACACATGTTCAAAGTATGTCGACATCTTTACTTTGTAAATCCTTTTTCATATTTACAATCTTGGAACCGACTTGCCAAACTTCCAAACAAGTTTAGAATTGGTTCATCTGACTTCCAAGAACTATGTGATTATTATCCTATCAAATCACCATTAATGGGTTTCACGGTTCTACCAAAACACAAAGCTTTGGTTCTACTTCCATGTGGGTACTCGGATCGGTCACACTCGCTTTCCAAAAATTGGTTGACTAGGTACTAGGATCGGTTACCACATAATTATGGTATTTTACTTGTGATCGGTTGCAAAAGTCATAGGATCGGTTACCAATTACTAAGACTTGTTGTACCTCTTACAAGGATCAATTCCACATACTTGTAATCGGGTTCACCTCTTACTAGGATCGGTTCCCCAATGTCTAGAGTTTGTCATACCAATTGCAAAATATCGATCATACTATCTCAGGTGATTACTTAAGATCGGTTTCACTAATAAAAGTCATACCAAATACAAAAGTCAGGCATTGTGAATAGTTTTACCAAGATACGTAAACAAGTTATGAGTGGTTATACTAAACACACATATTGGTAATCCAAAGATTTGCAATGAATAACAATACCAATAAGCCTAGTGGTTTCTCTTTCGATTCACAAAACAAGTTTATGAATTGTACTTCCTTTAAACAAATATAAAACATTTTTTCCTAGGACGAATTCTTCACCCATACCCATACATAATCACAATAACATTCATACCATTATGTCGATGTCTTATATACGAAGTTCAAAAGATAGACGTTATACTTCGTATTATAATTACTTAATACTATGTCTAACTATAGTATAATCATTCACAGCTTCGCAGTTATGTTTTCAATATGCACGACTTGAAAGATACGTTAGGAATGAAACAGTTCAAGTCAAATATTACTAACCTCAAGAGGAAGGATGATGTCGTCGATGTAGCTCTTTACTTCTTCACATTCTTCAAGTCTTCACGTAATACTTGTAAGTCTCATATCCTAGTAACTTTCTAGCTAACCTATACGAAGTTGACTCTAGTAAATAATCAAGCGACTCTTTAAATAAGTTTTGATTCACTAAAATATGACAACCAAACTTGACATACCAACATTTGGTGGGTTCAACCGAGCTATGCTCTAACAATCTCCCCCTTTGTAAATTTTAGTGACAAAACTCTTACATCATATGGATAAACAAATTACAAGAATTCATTACACATACGCTTGATTCCAAGTTTAAATAGCACAATAACCTGTATACATTCAATCCATAAATTCCGCTGTTGACATTATAATAACAAAGCTAATACTCCCCCTAAAGGTTAGATAGGTAGATTTTCAATCCGCACGTCTTTGTTATTCCCTTTGTAGTTAAGATAACCACAAGTATCAATATGATATGTTACTCCCCCTTAGTCTATGATTTACTCTTTCGTTAGATATAACGTTTAAGCACCATTGTCCTTTCCTTAGTGATACCAAATCACTTGTTTACTCCATATATTTCTCCCCCTTTTTGTCACAAAATGACAAAGGTACGAGCAAATAAACACACAAACCGAAAGGATCTTACAAGTCTAAAAGACTTGCAATCTATAAGAGTTAAGCATGAGGGTTCCACACACCATTTTAGATAATCAATATCAAAACCGAAACTACAAAGTAATTTTGTTTTGATACGTTACCAAGGAAACAATTGCCCTAAGCAATTTTCCCTAATAGTTTAGCAAATCATAAATTGACTAAGCACCTTAGTTCTTTTGCTAAACCGATTGTACAAATACAATCGCTTGTTTGATAATACCAAAATAAAGATCAGAATTAACTCTATTTTTCTCATCAGGTTCTAATTATTCAAATAATAACTTAGACCTTTCACTTTAAACAAGACAAGTACTAGGTTAGTTAACTAGCATTTCTTGTTAAGGAATTCGATTAGACTTGAATAACCGAAACCTCCACTTTGATAAGTCTAACTAAGATCAGAATTAACTTAGTTTCTCTTATCGGGAATCGAATTGGACTAAACAATTGATCCCGAAAACCTTTTTTTTAATCCATAAACAATTCATACAAAACAAATAAATCAACTTGCATAATTATTTATCTCAACCGGAAGCAATTGAAACAAACATAAACATTATAGTACCGTAATTGCACCGAAATTTCGTAAGTCTAAACAATTGATACCAAACCATAAAGAAAGATAACAATAGTTTTTCTTAACCGGAAACAATTGAATCACACACATACATCCATACACAAATAATGGAATAAACATCAATTGTACCGAATTTTTTTGTTAAGCAAAAGCAATAAATATTAGGGCTGTCAACGGTACCTATCGAAACGGATATGGCCTCTACCATATCCGTTACCAATAAGATTACCGGATATCCGATAATATCCGACGGATATTCAAAAAGATTTTTCGTATCCGTTCCAATAAAATGTCGGATATCCGATAATATCCGGAAATATCCGATATCAATTCATTATAATAAAAATAATTTAAATTCTTTTCTAGTCTTTCTGTACATTTGATAAATTGTAAATAAATCAAAGAAACTCTAAGAAAATTCAACTAAATAAAACCAAATACCTCGATCAAATGCAAAAAAAATGACTTTAAAATTTATTATATTTAATTATATTTAAACAAAACTCAAATCTTTAATCTTCTTTATCAGAATTGAAAAATCCTCCGCTTTTCTCACAACGAACAAAACTAGTTGTGTTTTTTTTTTCTTCCATAATATTTTTATTTCTAAGTCTTCATATACTACCAAGTTAACAACTAAATATATTACTCAAAAAAATTAAAAACAAATTTGCATATGCATTCTTTAACGGATAACGGATATTATCCTATAGGATAGTACCTTTTCCGTATCCGTTTCGTTAAAGTAAGAATATCCGATAAGGTATCCGTATCCGTTATCCGAAATTTCGGATAATATCCTAACGATTCGAACGGACTCGAACGGATATCGAATATTCGTTTATCCATTGACAGCCCTAATAAATATATGCAATAAAATCAGGCTTTTCTTAAACAGGAAAACGATTAACTAACAAATTCGTTACCTCATATTCTGCATCCTCTTCACCCCCAAAGATATGTCATTAAGCGCAAGTTCACATAGAACTCTCCCCCGTTGTGTTATCATCCTCCCGCCAAAACAAAAGAACAACAACAAAGAGCAACCTTTACCAGAGAAAGGTTGAAAATCGGTTTTAACTAATGCGATGCAAAAGTTGAAAACCCCGAAACACATATGATTTTATGCTAAACCAAAAATGATTCAACATATTGTAACTTTTTCACATATTATTTTCAATCAGAACCCCTTATGATCCTTTGATAAAACCTACCAACATGGGATAGAACTTAATCCTGCTAAACCAAAAAGTCACCCAAACCATAAGGGTTCACACAATATGAGATCGAATATTAAGGTTATGAAAACCGAAATCAAACATCCCATAAACATACATAGAAATAATATAAAGCATTCAAGCACAGGCTATGTAATCGTAAACTATCACAAGAAAAATTATAAAATAATAATTTTATTCATAAATAATAGATAGTTTTATTCAAAATAGACCTTATACAATCATTGAAAGAAATCAAAAATTGATGTCTATTTCTCTTGGATTAAGTAATACAAATAACTTAATCTCTAGTGGTGCTCTTATTGTTTACTGAGATTTCATCAGTACTCAAACTTTTGAAGCATGTCTCAAGAGACTTGTATGCAACCACTTCCTGTTTTTCAAGTTCTTCAATTAGAACCTTGAGTTCAGCAAGAACACTTCTTGTTTGATCAATTCTTTCCTTGAGCCAATCTTGATGTTGAACTGTCATTATGAGATTGGTTCTCAGTTCTTAAAAATCTTGGATATAGTGAATCATACTATCAGAACGAATCCACTTGGTTTCGGTTGGATCTTGAAAGTTGTAAGCCAACAGACATGACTCATCTTGAGATCCATTCGTACTATCTTAATCATAATCAGACATGATTTTTGACATGTTTTTCTTCTTCCTTTCTGTATTGATTCCTTGACAATATTTAACCTTTTGAGCTTCCTCCTTATTATCCTTTGTGATACTGCGAGTTATTGGAGACATGCTCGGTTATTTAAATAGGGATTGACCAGGGTTTCAGAATACAAGCAAGAGATAGTTTCTCTTTAAAAAGAGACAACTCTTGGACCGAAAATATCAGGAAATTCCGAAAATATTAAAAGAATATATTCAGTTTCCTTTGTCCGAACTTCTCATACTGGAAGGTTTATTAAAAATCGAATATTCTAAATAAAACCTATTTTTGGAAGATCATGTTAAACATGAACAAATTTTTAGACGGACATGGATTCGCAGTCATCTATAAAATGTCACAGATTTTTCTGATAAAAACACACATAAGAAATGTGCTCTCGTTTTATTGTGCTTTTTTCATCCATAATTACGAGCACGAAAGAGGATGAGAGTGCACAATTTCGATACAACTTAGTTGTATCGGAGTAAGCTTTTTCTAGCTTACAACCAGTATCAGAAACATAGTTCATGTTTCTCTTTGGGAATTTCTGCCCAAAATATTTTCTCCCAAGAAGATGATCCTTCCTTGATCCAGAAACATGATCATTAGGAGACACTGTACTGACGTGAGAATTTTCAGAGATGGATAAATCTCCCTTAATTCTATTAATGAGATTTTCATATGATTTTCTCATTCTAAGGATTTCCTTATGATGCACATCAGCAAGATTATCTGAAACAATTATCGGAAATTCCTGATTGTTTCTTTTGGCAGAGATTATCTCTTTCCCTTTCTTATGGAATCGTTCTTCCTCAAAATAAGGATTGTTTCGATATGGGTGAGGAGGAACCTTTTTCCAGAAGCGATTATCAACTCTTTCTTCTGATTCTTTTGAGTTGACCTTGTCGAGTTGTGGTGTATTCTGTCTTTCCACTGAGGAATGATCTTTCAGTTTTTTAAGACAAGAAACTTCTTTCAATACTTCTACCACCATATTTTGAAGAAGTATAAGTTTCCTGTCAAGTGACTGAAAGTTGTATTCCTTAAGATAACGTTTGCGGAATCGGTTCAAAGTTTCCTTTGGATAAGATTTCGTCTGATCAACAGTAGATGTAGAAGTTGGTTTCTCATCATCTTCTGACTTGATGTAGTTAGGTAAACTACCATCATCATGATCTATTTCGGATGTGATCAAACAAGTTTGGTTATCACAATCTCTCAAAGTCGAGCAAGGACCTTTGGTTTCTTCATCAGAATAAGTTATAACAGAATCATTAGTCAGAGTCATAGGATGTGTCTCTTTATCTTGAGTAAGAGTTTTACCAAGAGCTTCTAATTTGACAGTGAGATCCATATTATCTTTGGCTAGACTATCTAGTTGAATGTATTTATCTCTGATCTCACGTTTAAGAAGATTTGACTCTGTCTTTAATATTAGCATTCTTGTAGAAAGAGATTTAATGGGCTTTAGGAGTTTTATCAACTCTTTATCAACATCTTCTTTTCCATCAGAGATAGACTCAGATGTACTCTTGATTTTCGTAACTCCTAGATCATGAGTTAACGAAGTGGTAACATCTTCAACTTTTGAGTATTCATACTCTTGCATAACGTTAACTGAATCAGTCATCGATTCAAGTCTTATAGGTTGGATCGCACAAAACACAGATTGTTAGATTTTTTCGTGTTTGCCTGCTCTGATACCAATTGAAAATACGAGGGTACCCAAATATACCTCAATCTAAAACTTTTCCACCTATAAGTCCTTTCTCCGAAAGTGATTGTCTATGGACTGAGTCGAGACAAAACAACTAATCAGTTCACACTTCGTGTGATCGTCTATGGATACGAGATCGAGACAATACAACAACGAAGTATGATTACTTGATAATAGGTTCAGACTTAACCAAACACTATAGGATTGCTATCAAGTAACTAGGAATTAACGTTTGTGTACTTTACTTCTAATTATAATAAAACAATTATAATTGCGGAAATAGAAAAGTAAAAGACACAGCAAGATTTTGCTAACGAGGAAACCACAAATGCAGAAAAACCCCGGGGCCTTGTCCAGAATTGAATACTCTCAGAATTAAGCCGCTAAACAAAATCTAAACCAACTTCGTATAGTTGAGACCAAGCAACTAAACCTATAGTTCACCTTTCCCTCAGTATCCCTGCGCCTCCAACTTGTAATAAGTCACGCACTTGGAACAATTCCTTTGGTTCGTATTCCAAACAGTAAAGGAACAACAAATCCGGTCGGTAACAACTCTTTTCAAACAACGTGATATGATTTTGACAAAAGGCTCTTCCATTTATCCCAATAAACTCATTTGTCGGGTTCTTAGATCAATCTCTTCAAAAACTACCAAAGTAATTGTTTTGACTATGCAATCAATATAATTAATCACAAAGAATTGTATTCATGCCGATCTACTCAACTAATCAATCAAGGTTTTCACAAAGATAAACCGATTATAGTTGGATCCCCAGCCGATCAAGTTTTATGCACACCAAAGATTATGAAATCAAATAAGAAATCTTCTTTGTCTTCAAATCTTCTTAGATCTTAAATAAACACCTGCACACAAACAACTTGAATCTCTTGTGATCAATCACACACAGAACGGACTCTGTTAACGATGGATTATCACAAGACGTCTTTAGATCTACAAACAGTTATAAAGATCCCCGTCGACACTTCGATCTAGTTTGAGTGAATCTTATATCAGAAGAGAAGATTCTCAAGCATAAACAAACTAGGTGCAATCAAATTTCAACAACCGTTAGTCAATCAAATCAATCGAAAACTAATAATAAACTGCAATTATCTAGTTTCCCACCAACGGTACTCGTAGATCTTCTCAATCCCAAAGAAGTCTTTAAAACGAGCGGTCGTAAGAGATTTCGCCTAATTAGGGTACTTTTCTCTCCGAATAGACGGCTCCACCAGTAACACACAACTTGGTAGTTTCTCAAACTTCAATATTTATAGACCAAGGAAGTTTGGACACCTAGGAATTTCCAAAAACGAATATTCTCAAAGATATGCAATAAAGTCCAAATCGGTTTTCATAATTCTTGGAAATGCTCTGTCCATATATTGACCGAAATCTCAGTAGAAAATCTCCAACTAGTAAATACACATTACCAATTTTTATTTTCTACAGATATGCATTTAATTGCTGGAAATTAAAAGCATATAAAAACTTAAAACCTTAATTAAAAGATTCTCAATTTATTTCGATCCGGGATCCTCCTTTAGTTATTAAGGAATATCTTTGAACAATAAAAGATAAGAGTTACTGCACATGTTCAAAGTATGTCGACATCTTTACTTTGTAAATCCTTTTTCATATTTACAATCTTGGAACCAACTTGCCACACTTCCAAACAAGTTTAGAATCGGTTCATCTGACTTCCAAGAACTATGTGATTGATTATCCTACCAAATCACCATTAATGGGTTTCACGGTTCTACCAAAACACAAAACTTCGGTTCTACCTCCATGTGGGTACTAGGATCTGTCACACTAGCCTTCCAAAAATTGGTTGACTAGGTACTAGGATCGGTTACCACATAATTATGGTATTTTACTTGTGATCGGTTGCACAAGTCATATGGTCGGTTACCAATTACTAAGACTTGTTGTACCTCTTACAAGGATCGATTCCACATACTTTTGATCAGTTGCACGTCTTATTAGGATCGGTTCCCCAATGTCTAGAGTTGGTCATACCAATTACAAAATATCGATCATACCATCTCAGGTGATTACTTAAGATCAGTTTCACTAATAAAAGTCATACCAATACAAAAGTCAGGCATTGTGAATAGTTTTACCAATATACATAAATAAGTTATGAGTGGTTATACTAAACACACATATTGGTAATCCAAAGATTTGCAATGAATAACAATACCAATAAGCCTAGCGATTTCCCTTTCGATTCACAAAACAAGTTTATGAATTGTACTTCCTTTAAACAAATGTAAAACATTGTTTCCTAGGACGAAATCTTCACCCATACCCATACATAATCACAATAACATTCATACGATTATGTCGATGTCTTATATACTGAAAAAGTGGGGGTCTAACAACCTCACCCAATATTTTTCTTAGCAATCTGTATGGACTAACTCCAATATACTTTTAAGAGAATCAACTAGACAGTCAGACTCAATGTTAATAAAAAGTATATCAAAGAGTTATATCTCAATTTCTTGATTCAATCCCAACTCAAACAAATATAAATCTGCGAGTCTGATTGAATACAAGAGAAATAAACTTGAACGGTACCAAAGACCAATGTTCAAGGATCAATCAATTTCAATCAACAACCAAAGGTTGGATTTACCAATTGATCGATACAAACGCAAAACCTGTGATATTTCTATTATATAACAAAATATAATGCGGAAAAGAAATAACACAGACACCATAAGTTTTGTTAACGAGGAAACCGCAAATGCAAAAAAACCCCGGGACCTAGTCCAGATTGAACACCACACTGTATTAAGCCGCGACAGACACTAGCCTACTACAAACTAACTTCGGTTTGGACTGTAGTTGAACCCAAATCAATCTCACACTGATCCAAGGTACATTTGTGCTTCTTACGTCTCTGATCCTAGCAGGATACTACTCACTTGATTCCCATAGATGATCTCATCCACAACTAAGAGTTTCTACGACCCAAAGTCGAAGACTTTAATAAACAAATCTATATCACACAGAAAAGTCTACAAGAATAGATAAATCTATCTCCCATAGAAATACCTACGAGTTTTGTTCCGTATTTTGATAAATCAAGGTGAACAGGAACCAATCGATAACCCGGAATTATATTCCCGAAGAACAGCCTAGAATTATCAATAACCTCACAATAATCTTAATCGATTAGCGAAACAAGATATTGCGGAATCACAAACGATGAGACGAAGATGTTTGTGACTACTTTTCTATCTTGCCTATCGGAGAAATTAATAGCAAGCCAATCTTACGATTGTACTCAATCACGATAGAAACAGCAAGATCAGATCACGTAACTACAGAGAAAATTGTTGGGTCTTTCTTCACAATCCCAATGAAATCTTTAAGTCGTTAACCTACAGGGTCTCTGTAGAAACCTAAGGTTAAAGGAGAATAGACTCTAGCTTATACAACTAGTATCACATAGGAGGTGTGGGGATTAGGTTTCCCAGTTGCTAGAGTTCTCCTTTATATAGTCTCCAAATCAGGGTTTGCAATCTAAGTTACCTTGGTAACAAAGCATTCAATATTCACCGTTAGATGAAAACCTGATTAGATTCAAGCTAATATCTTTCAACCGTTAGATCGAACTTAGCTTGTTATACACAAATTAAATATACATCATTTAGGTTTGAGTAACCGTACCTAAACGTGTACACCTAGTTGGTTCAACAGTAGTTAACCAATGGTTAGCCATATGAGCACTTTCATATGAACCTTATTCATCTTCACCATAACTAGTTCAAATTTACTAAAAAGAACTAGTTAGAGAGTTGTTTAATTTCTTAGATCTTATAGAAGTATACAAGACACAATCGAAGCAAAATCGGTTTTGATTCATTCGAATCGATTCATGAACATTATAGCCACGGTTTGAAAATTGCATTCCTTAATATATAAATGTTTTAGTTAATGAACAAACCAATTTTAGAAAGTAACACACTTAAGTATGCGTACTTAAGTAACCATATTTGAGTTTGTTTTGGTTTCCAAACTCAGCAGAAATTCACGGACGTGAACTTTCTGCCAGTATACGTAACCGGATTGAGTTGGTTTTGATTTCCAAACTCAGCAGAAATTCACGGTCGTGAACTTCCGCCAGTATGCGTACGGGTACGCATACTTACCCAGTCTCCATCAACCATTTAGTACACACACAAGTATGCATACATTTGGTTCCCGGTTTCGGACTTATACACTAATGCGCGAACACATTATATGCTTATATCCAAAGATGGTTACATGTTCTAAACTCTTTATTTCAACCATTGAAACATTCTTAGAGGATGTTAAATAGAGGTTATTCACACACAATTTTCCATCAAAGCAATTTTCAAGATATTGAAATAATCAACATGACTTTCGTCACTTGTAAAGATGAACTTGGCCAAAGTGAAAGCTTACCAACACATATTTCGAGAAATAGATAAGCGAGATAAACTCGGCTCGAAATAACAAATGTGTATAATCGAAGTCTATATAGCAATACGACTTTTGTCTCAAGATAGGAGATAGAGTAGATAGACTTTCGAGTGATAGATAAGTTCAAGTCCCCACATACCTTTTTGTCGATGAAGATCCACCAGTTCCTTGAGTAGTTCTTCGTTTTTGCATGATGAACGCCGTGGATTCTAGAGCTCAACTACACTTTCTATCCTAGTCCGAGACTTAGCTATAAGTAGACTAGAAATCAAGACTTATAGTTTTGGCAACTAAACTTGACAACAAGCTTGAGATAGCAACGCTTTCGAGTTCGACCGAGCAATGCTCTAACATATACGAAGTTCAAAAGATAGACGTTATACTTCGTATTGTAATTCCTTAATACTATGTCTAACTAGAGAGAGTATAATCATTCACAGCTTCGCAGTTATGTTTTCAATATGCATGACTTGAAAGATACGTTAGGAATGAAACAGTTCAAGTCAAATATTACTATCCTCAAGAGGAAGGATGATGTCGTCAATGTAGCTTTTTACTTCTTCACATTCTTCAAGTCTTCACGTAATACTTGTAAGTCACATATCCTAGTAACTTTCTAGCTAACCTATACGAAGTTGACTCTAGTAAATAATCAAGCGACTCTTTAAATGAGTTTTGATTCACTAAAATATGACAACCAAACTTGACATACCAACGCTTGGTGGGTTCAACCGATCTATGCTCTAACAGTGGATCTGTTGGTAAAAGGACCCATCTGAAACATGTTTGATAAGCCCTTTTGAGCTATATTCCCACTGTTTTGGACATTAACCTTGGATTTTCCTATGTTGCATATAGGGGCAATGGTAGAATCAATTTGAGTGTCTGGAACAATCTCAGTTTGTTGCATAATGGTATCGGTTACTACATTTGATGTAGGAACAGGTGAATTGTTTACTGATGGTTGTGGCATCATGAGCCTTGAGACAGCCAGAAGAGAGTATTTGCTGTTAGAAGAAGAAGCTTCCTTGCAAGCTTTCTGTTTCAATTTCCAAGAAGGGCAGTTGACATATTTATGATCTAGAACACGACATGAGGAGCAGTAGTATCTAGGAACTTTGATGTATCTGCATTCTATAAGAAAAGGTTGAGTTCTCCCACTAGTAAACAAGCTTTCTGAACTGGGATTCTGACACAAACTTTAACATTCTTCTTTAAAGGATGGTTTCCATAAGGTTCTTGATCTTCAATGAGTTCTCCCATTTTGAAGGTAAGTTTCTGAAGATCCTCAAATTTAGTGCATTCTTTTGGAATGTTGCATAGTATGAACCACATAAGTTCTTCAGTGAAAGAAAGTTGGTAATTTGCTGGCACACCAGTTAGTAGAACAATCTTTAGTACATTGGATACCCACAAACAAACCAAGGCCTCTGAGCATTAATTCTGTTAAAGTCATCTTCATCTAAGAACCGAATGAGAACTTTGTTGCGTAATCCACTAAAGGTTGTAACGGTAGGTGATTGAGCAAGAGGCCAATTATTGCAGATGTAGTAGCGAATAGAAGAAGTAGGAACAAGAGTTTCGCAGCATAAATAACCCACCATACACCATTTCCAATTATTATCAGACTCAGCTAGAATAACAGTTTTGTCGATGAAGACTGGTTCAGAAAGTGTAGTTGGTAAAGTTAGATTTTCAGCCATTTGAGCAGAAAGGTTTTGAATTTCTTGATTTATCTTTTGAGAGTTATCTGGAAAATTAGAGAGATCCATTTAATATATAGACTGGATATGTATGAAGAGAGATTGATTGGGGTGAGAAACACAGGTAAAGAATGTATATGAAGGTGGATAGAAAAGAATCTATTCTTGGTACTGTCTTGATAGAGTTCACAGACTATATAGATGAAGAGATGACAATAGGTTTTTTTTTTTTTTTTTTTTTGGTTTTGAACCTTAAAAAGGGAATGAGAAATCTGTGGAGTAAGGTTTGACAAATTCTCAGGTAGAAATTAGTGTAAGGTAGTTGTTATTATGTTGTTGTTTCTTCTTTGGAGGCAGAGCTTATCATACGAATTGTCCCTGTCTTTTCCATTTTTTATATGTAGCGACAGAGATGGGGGATTTAGATTCATGTGAGTTGGATGCCAAGCAAACCAAGCATATACAAAGCCAATGATCCATTGTGACCTTTTCTGGGATACATGTAGATGGTACGTAAGCATGATGAGGTTAAGAGTTGGTGAATCATAAATGGGTTTGTCTTTTTTTAGATAGACATAGGAATGATGGTATAAACTGCCAAGAGTAATAATGGTGATGACATGACAAAATGGGTGGTAACGGTTGAAATAGTAGAAATGGTGGGAAATGATATGTGGTGATTTATGGTTTTGGCTGATAATGTATCTCTTTGCAATAGGGTTAGGTTTGATGGATAAAATTGTTTTGGAGATAACCCATCTGGCAGACATACCCCAAACCTCAATGGTGCCTCTCAACAGGTACTTCCTTCTCCTAATCTGCATAAAACACAAAATTTTAATTAGACCCCAAAGTTTGTTATCAAAGTTAGATGACCTACCCATACCTCTCTTAATAGCAGTTCTAAAAGGAGTAATGGTTACATAGACTTTTAGGTGTTGAAAATAAGTTTTTATAAGGTAATTATGATCATGAAGGTGAAAATAATACGCATGGTCATGAATGGGTGTGGGAAACAAAGCTACATGACGCTTAACCAAGCGTCATAAATGGGAATTAATGGGCACAATAGGGTCTTTAAAAGGATGTTTAGCCAAGAGATTAACATAGCCCAAACAATATGTTATGTGTTTATGATCATAAAGGGAAAGAATTAAGAGAAGGAGAGAAGGGTTAAGAAATGGAAAATTAGGGTGATCAGAATCTTCCAAGCAATGTTGAGGAGAATATTCTGGTCATTCCACGATCCTCAACAAAGTATGAACAAGCCAAGGTTCTCGCTTTATCCTTAGACATTGCAAAGCTTCAGAGATTGCGGACTGATATTCAGGCAGAGATTAACAGGCGTGCACATGAGTTGATCCTTCAAAGAGAAGAGCAGGAGATGATTCGTCAAAGAGAGGAAGAGAAGCTTGATAATCTGTATGCTGCATGGAAGCCAAAGTATCTTGCAAGATGTGAAAGAAAAGATGAGGAATGGGCAGAGAAGCACCCCAAGTGCAAGGGATATGGTAGTGCCACTGAAAGTAACTCCAAAGCATCAGAATAATGTTTTGAGTATCCTGTAGAAGAGGTTGATACCAATGAATTGGATTCAGACGCAACAGAGGAGAAGTCAAGTATGGAGAGGTATCATGAAAGGAAATTGAGAAGCAGATTTAATTTTGAGCTTGCAAATCCCAAGATATTTGCAAGGACCATGCAAGAGGGTGAGAAGAAAAATGAGGATGAAGAAATGTTGGAGGAAGAGACAGATAAGGAAGAGATTGGAGAAGATGTTGGTATTGCTAAGGATTCTGAGGATTCTTTGTCATCAGACAATACTTTACCTGCATCATCTGACAGTGAGGATGAATGGTATAGAGAGGAAGAAGGATGGAGCACCGATGAAGATGACTATTAGATGTCTCTTCACAGGTATCGGAACCAACCAAATTTTCAGATTTTGAGAAAAGCTTGAAAATGTTCAACAAGTTTTTTGCAAATTGGTTTTTCCGATGCTTGTTCCTGTTTTTTCTAATCTTACTGTAGATGGTGGTAATCTGAAGTTTGTTTATTTTCCTTTTGCGGCCGGTATCTACTCTCTTCTGAAGGTGGTGATGATGTGAATAGCAGATGGTGTTCAAGGTGTTTTTTGGGTAAGTTGTAGTTTTAATTTCTCTGTGTTTAAGGTTATGAACTAGATGTTTAAGATGTTGATAAGTAAATCTCCAGTTGTTTAGACTTGGATTGTTGAACTTTTGTTTTGGTGAACTGTGGGTGTAAGGGTTTAACTGAATGTTTGGGAACTTTGAGAATTGTTGTTACTATTGTTGAATTCTTTTGGGTAATTTCTAGGATTTAAGATGTTCTTGATAAAACATTTGAGTAGGTTTATGATTGTTCTAAACAGAAGGTATAGTTTGATAATTCCGTACATTTAGAGACTCCACCCTCTGTTAGTGCTCTACGCTTATTGAAAACTTGTAAGTTGAAAAGATGAAAAACTATTTGAACCAAAATATTTGGTGTATATAGTGGTTTTTGTAATTTGAAAGACTCGCAATAAAAACTCACGGAATTTTCTTAGATAATATTCCTTTTGCTTCTGTGATTACTAGTTAGTCATGTTGAAGAATGTATTGTTGGATGAATATATTTATTGTCTGAATAACAGTCCCAATTTGAATGGATGCATCATTTAAGTATCACAAGAATCGAAATTGGTTGGTAATCATCATAAATATCATTGTTAGAACACTTGCTTGTGCTTAAACATGATTATTCGTAGTGGAAATTAGATTCATAAAGGGTACATTAATTAAATACCCCTATAATTTCATCCCTTCAAAAATACCCTTGTCCGCAAATAATTATACCCCTCGCTTAATTTCCGAGATATCAGATTACGAAAATACCCTTGCATATATTATCACCAATACAGTTGCAGAGACATTTTATTCTCTGGCCTTTCATTATGTTTCTTCTCTTTCCCCTAATCGATTCACTCTGATCTTCAAAAAGTTGAAAATTGAAGATTCAAACAAGGTAAACACAGATTTACTAATTATTTTGCTTCAAATTAGATTACACATGTTTGATTTCGATTTCTTAGGGTTCAATGTTGAAATCAGTTCTTCATTTCTGAAAAAATGATGCATGTTTAATTTATTATTGTTAACTGATTTTTTATTTTTTTTTGTGAAAACGATTTTGTTACGTGATACTGTTATTGATTTTAGATCAATTCCATACTATTTTTTTGTTGCTTTTTTACCGTTGAATGTGATCGAAACAAAAATAAACTGTGCTGCTGGTGTTAATAAAGGAGCCAAAATCAACTTCACGGGTAAAAATCACTTGGTCATGTTAATTAAGAAACAACAATTTTGGTAGTAGCAAAAATCAATTTTTGTTGTTAATTGTGATGATGTTGAGAATGTTTATATAGTGATACATTTTCTAAACATGTTCATTGTTTCTTGTTTCATTTATCAATGTTAAAAGATTCTTAGTTGAAGTTGTGATCATTACGAGGTTGGTGTAGATCAAAAATACAATTTAATTGGTAACAGAAGAGTTTAGCTTTCGATTTTTGATTGGGATTGTTATGTTTGAGGTTCTTTTGGTGAAATTAGTTCAGGGGAACATTCATGGATTCTTATTAGTTCTTGTGAATTGCTTGAGCTAATTTATGGGATTGGTATGAAGGTATTAATGTTGAGCTAATATTGAGCTTATACAGATAGATTAAAAAATACAATTTACGTATTGTCTAGGAGTCTTTTTTGTTGTTAGAGCATGGTCTACCTTGTTTTTCCTAATTCAGATCATTTTAGCATGCCTAAGATTGGCCTTTACTTTGTTTCATTCGCAACTCAATCTACTTGGATGTATATGTTTACTTGCTAACAGTCTGACCCTTGGAGATAAAAACCGGTTGGTTTTAAAAGTTATCGTCAAAAAAGTTTTTTATTAGTGCAAATGCAATAAGCTAGTGATACTACCATTTTAGTATGCCTAAGGCTGGCCTTTACGTTGTTCCATTCGCAACTCAATCTACTTGGATATATATGTTTACTTGCTGACAGTATGGCTTAAAAGTTATCGTCAAAAAGTTGCTTATTAGTGCAGAATGCAATAAGCTAGTGATACTACCAGGTCTGTGATAGTTTTTTTGTGGTCAACCTTCATTTTGTCTAGTTTCTAAGCACTTGAAGCGCAAGGTGACGCATCACAGTATGGAAAAAAAAAATCAATTGCAAATTATAAATATTTCGTAGCATGAATGACTCAATTTATGAATGAAATGTTAGTAAAAGAGATGGCAGGTATGTATAACAGCTAATGGAGATTAGTAAAAATCCATGCCACAAAAATCCAGAAACAAAACATTGTTAGTATATCATCAATAAAATGAAATGTTAGTATAACTTACAGGTGTGTATAGCTATATGATATAACTTAAAAATACAAATGGAACGTTGCAGCAATTTCACTGAAAGCAGGTATCAACAAGACCAGTTGACATCCAATTTGGAATCCATAAAAATGTTGTTTCTAAATTATGGTGTAAAAAAGAGAAGTTGATCGTTGACATCAAGAACTGGAGTCCAGGGACATGTTTTACCAGATTATAGTGTCAACAACACAAGTTGACACCAAAAAATCAGGTGCAATTTACTATGAAATACAAACTTCATTTTGTGAGTGAAGATTACGTTCTCTCTAATTTGTAATGCTAACCTCTTTTTTTTGTTTGAAAACAGATTAATAAAGAAAAAGAGATGAGGAAACCAGCAATGCCAACAAGTTACCCAAAATGACTCTATTCAAGAAATGCATCTCCTGACTGACTCCGTGGACGATATAGTGAAATTTAGGTTTGAAACATGTTAATGTAGTTTTGTTTAGGTCTTAAACATCTTAAATGTAAGTCTGTTAATGGTATTAAAGAACTCAACGTACGTATGAAGAAATATCTTAATGTAGGCCTGTTAATGGTCTTGAACAACTTAATGTAAGTATGGAAAATTTTAAAGTTAAATATTGAAATATTACTACTAGTTTCTAGCATGAGTGAGTGAATTTATGAATGAAATGTTAGTATTTGAAAGGTTTGTTATAGATGATGGATATAACTTGAAGTACAAACAGAACCATGAAAAAAAATATATGGTGGCAACAACGGTTGTTGACCCCACAAAACGTGTCAACAAGTAAAGTTGACCCCATAACTGGAATCCGGAACCTTGTTGTTACCATAATACGGTGTCAACAACCCAAGTTGACAGTGCAGAATAAGCGTCAACAACCAAAGTTGATCCCTGGAATCTAAAAACCTTATTGTTACTATATTATGGTGTCAACAACACAAGTTGATCCCATAAACATGTGTCAAAAACGAATGTTGATCCCATTAATTTTTGTCAACAACGAATGTTAATCCAATTAATTTGTGTCAACAATCAAAGTTGACACCAACAGAAATAAACTATTACCTCTAAAATGAGAAACATCAACCTGGAGTTTGCAAATTGACATATAATCAAAAAACCCCAAAACATTCATAAACAAACTTGTAATAAATAAAGACATTTTGGATAAATGAGTATCATTATATTATGTCATAGCAAGTTCAAAAGAAAAAAAAACAAAGAATATAAACAACAGGAAACATAACTGAAAAAAGTTGCAAAAGGTTGTTCAAAAGAAACATCACAAATTCATAATAAGGAACTTCAAAATGACATTCTAAACAAGAAGTTTGACATCTGCGACCTCCTTCTATATATTGGTGCAAGAAGAGCCAATCATGATCTCCGATATGATGGTCGATGCGTGACCATCACTAACAACTAACTTCAAATCGCCTTAGAACCAACACCAATTCGCACCATCTTCACAAAGAACTATAAATGCCACTGGATATATTTATACCAAAAAAAAAACAAAAAACGTAAAAATAAAAATCATCCAAAAAAAAAATGTTGGTTCCGAAATTATGGTATCAGCAACACAAGTTGACACCAAAAATGGGAATCCAGGAACATGTTGGTTCCTAATTAAGGTATCAACAACTATAGCTGATATCACGAAACTGGTGTCAACAACCCAAGTTGACCACATATTTGGAACCCTGCACGTTGTTACCATGTTATGGTTTCAACAAGCCAAGTTGACACTATTAAACTGGCATCAACAACTAAATTTGACCCATAACTGGAATCCAAAACCTTGTTGTTACTATATTATGGTGTCAACAAGCCAAGTTGATCCCATAAATTTGTGTCAACAACGAAAGTTGGTCCCATAAACTTGTGTCAACAACCAAAGTTGACACCAGAAAAAATAGTCTATTACCTATAAAATGAGATAATTCAAAAAACATATAATCAAACCTGGATCCAGAACCTTATTAGCTACAGATCATGACATCAAAATGGAATCCAGAACCTTGTTGGCTACATATCAATACGAAAAGTGCAGCCATCAATTATCTACCTATGTAAGATGACATAAACAAATTTGCATTTCTTAGTTTTTTGGATATCTAAACATACTTGAAAGTTAAGTATATAAAGATAGTTGACAAGAAGTTATTTATGGTCTAAACATACTTTTTGGATATCTTAACATACTTATTATGGTCTCCACCATCTCAATTTCATAATTCAAAGAGAAACAACCTAAACTAAATCATAATACAATTAAAAGAAACTATTGATGCCCTTCACTCGGGAGATGTTCCCCCCGAGTGAGAGAGATATTCGTTGTGGAATCTGAAAGAACAATACCAATTAAACTACATAATCAAAGTTGTAGCAATACTATGCAGACAATATAACCAGATTGACATACAAAGATCATTCCTTTAAAAATATTCATCTAAATTGTTTGCATGATTTAACCACGTTTTCCACCAAACAAGAACATTGCACCATGAGGGCTTAATCCCCAACCATCATGGAAAACAACATACCTTGAATTAGGGCACATCCAATCACCATCCCTACATCTACCACCACCCACGTCCACTGACATGGTCTCCTCCACCTTGGTATTCACCATCACCTCCTTCCAAGATAATTTAATGAGACCTAAATTCATAAAAATTTACATTAAACTAGATGACTATGCCTGGTGGGGGCCGACAAAAATTCTAAACGTGCCTACATTTCTTACTCTAGCTTCCTGAATCAAGACTATTCAGCAAGAAACACTGTTGAGGAATAACTGAAACACATTAACTAGTTTTTGTGCTACTCAAACTTACATTTCTGCAAGCGTTGTGTCGATATGAACAACAGGAGTTAACCCAATTTATGATAACAGAATGTAATTGTGAATGAGAACATAACAATATGCTTTTTACAAGCTATAAGAAACTAATTTAAAGCTTCAAAGGGATAATCAATTCTTTCTAGGGATGATCATATAAGAATCAATTACTTATTAAATAGTTAAAAAATCTAAGCTTATTATTTCAGTTAGTTTTTCTTTTAGGAATTAACATAAACATATAATATTCATTAACAATTAGCCATTCTTTAAGTAACTAATTTGATGGTATTCACCGTCACCTCCTGCCAAAACAATTAGAAACCTTAATCCATAACAATTTCCATTAAATGAATTAAAAACAGATCAATACACTAATGAATACCACCTCAACTGGATTTGTGAATCCCACCATATCCACATCTTCTCCACCACCGTCATTTCCTTCTGTCCAACCACTGCATCCACCTCCTACCAAATCATTGCCAAATCCTAAAAAATCTAAATCAAATAAATGTGAACTAAATTTAAACTCGTACATATCACTGTTTACCTTTAATTTTGAATCGTCAAACTTCCGTTGTTGAAGAAGACAGTAAATTCTTCAAAAAAAAAAAAGGATTTGTAAGACCTAATTTTTCAAGTTTTTGATATATATATATTTTTTGATTTCTTTGTTAAATTGATATCGTTGATGTTCTTATATAATCAGAAACTCAATTTAGGTTTGATTCTGCATGATTTCATTTAGTTCTTCTGTATCTGGTTTTTTGTTTGTTTGAAGCATCTGGTTTCTTTTTCATTGCGGAGAGAGAAACCAAAAACATAAAATGAAAAAAACGACTAAATTAATTTCAGGAGCGGTATTTTGGTAATCTACAATTTTGGGATTTAACCTTTTTTTTTTTGTGTGGAAGGGTATTATTATTAATGGATGGTATTTATGAAGCCCATGTAAAAGAGAGTTATTTATTTAATTTCCACATGCATAAACTCCCCCATTTCACTAGCTTGATAAGTAAAGTTGCTATTTCAAAAGGAAACAAGATATAAAAGACAACATAAGTTAACTACCTTAAATAGATGCCCAGTCCAAACTCATCTTGTAAAAGGAAATATGCAAGATTCTGACCAATGTAATTTCAACTAAGAAACCCAGGAGAGCACATAATAATCAAACCGTTGTTGGCCATGGCGCAACCACAAATGGGGAGACCCATTGTATATATTCTCCGGTGACAACCCTGAGTATTCTGGTTTTGATGCTGTAAGCAAAAATGAATTTAGCATCAAAGCCCAAGATCATTGTATCAGGCTCCACTGGGATGAATGCTAGCGGTTCCAAGTCATTAACCATATCACCAGCAGAAAATAGTTCTCTGACGCGCTCATTCTGGCAATCTTCATCCAGTAAGATGTCAGTAACGTTGGAGCTGTTAACCAACTGCCAAACCCATGATCCTCTCTTATATTCTTCCTCATCCAATACCCAATTCTGTAACATTCCCTCATGACATCTGCTATAACTGAGTAACCCTCCCGACTCCCCAAAGCATTCAAAGTGTCTATTAGGCCCACTGATTTCAGGCAAATCGATCAACCTGCATTGGTGAGAGTCTTTTATTTCATGATTCTCAGTATTGAGATCGTATGCTACAACTCTATTTCCTTCAACAATCCAACAAGAGATACCATTATGGGTAACTATATCCTTGCACTGCATTCCATCCCAAGTAACTTCTTCAGAGCTTGTAACTTCAAAGGAATTCCACCTACCCAAATCAGAACAGTAAATTTCTAGCTCAAATGTTCTACTGCTAGTACAAAAAGCACCTTGTAAGCAGCTGAAGTCATTTGCGAAGAGCATGGATGAGATTCACATATTAGACCTTGTATAACTATCTTATCCGCGGACTGATTCTGAGGAATTGCGACATATTTTTGGGTCAGCGGATTACAGATATAATGTGTTTTTTTCTCCCAATCATACACATTTACTAATGCGCACAGAACTAGACTTTTGCTGGAAGCTAACACAGCAATGTATTCATGATCTTTTTTCTTTAATGGGCATTCCACCAAACTAGAATCAAAAGTCGCAACAAATCCACAGTCACAAATCTTCGTAGGAAGAAAGCTGAAGGAAAACCCATCACAATTCTGCAAGAATCTCGATTGAACATTGGGTGCCACAAATTTCAGGTCCCCGTAACAGTACTCATAAAAGAATCCCCACGGTACCGAAGGGGTGAAGCTGTTACGTTTTCTAGCCATAAAACGTGAATCCGCAGTAAACGAAAGACATTGCTTTGATACACAACTAAATCTAAATATAGATTCTATAGGCAACCGAATAAATATCTCTCTTAAGGTATCTTCATCGAACTTACACAAACTCAAAGCCGATGTAGCCGAAGTAGAAGCAGTAGCAGAAAAAGAATCCATCAAATCCATCTTCTCCATTGTATTTCTCCTTACCACCTATAACTCAAAAATAAAATAAAATGAAACTTAGTTTATCAAGAGATTTCTCTGTCAGGAATTTTAACAAATAGTTTTAAGATCCCTGTTGAAAAATGGACTTAACTTAGATTTTCATATATGCAATCACAAAAAAAAAAAATCACATAACGTAAACAGTGAACCCACTATTTTAAAGAAAATCTTCATGTCTAGAGATATCTAGATTTAAAAGCTAGAGAACTTATGTCACTATATCTAACAAATAGTCAAATATCAAATCAAACCAAGTTTCATAAGATCCTGAGAAAGGAAGGAAAAGCTATGTCAAGCAGATCAGTTCCTTAGCTTACCAGGAAGGGTCATCATACTCAGCAAATTATACAAAACCAATCATCCCTCTCCTCCTACTTGTTTTAATGTTCTTTAGAGAGTAGTTCCCGTCGGGGCTGCCGAACCTTGCTGCCGGAGGGGGCCGAGACTTATTGATGTTTCAGTATTGGGTATATTTTTTTATCGCAAATGATGGATCTGGTTACCGCTTATTTCCCCGGTGAGACTGAAATTTTTATTCTCCTCCATTGAATTAATCTTATCGTTTAACTCCTCCTTATTTCCCTGGGTTTATTTCTGATTTTATGGTTTTTTGGTTAGCTTATTAAGGTCTGGTACTTGATTCCCATTTTAGGAAGTGATTTCTGGATTCCTTTTGGATTGCTCTTTTTCCCTGGATTTTATTGGAGGCTGCATGGATTAGAATTATTTTGATTTAATAGTTGTGGAGAAATTTGTAGAAGCAATATTTGGCCTTAAGGTTTGTTTGATTTTGATTATCAAAAGTAGTATTAGAAGATTTTAGTTTTCGATTCTCAAAGTAGGAGGAGAGGGATCAAGTTCCCTGTTAATTTCAATCAAGGAAGAAGATTGAGTCGAGTCGGTCCGTAGAATCGGATTCAACTCGGTTTGTAAGAAAATCGTAGAATTTTTCTTGGTCACAAGGTTTCGTCTCGATAATCTCGCCTTTCTTTTGCTTCTGTTTGTTAACCATGTTGCCACGTAATCCTGCTTTTTTTAGTTAAAAATGTTGCGTTGTGAACTGTAGTGTAGTCTAAAATGATTTCGAGGGAAAATTTAGTATCTTGTCGGGCAGCTTTAATGCTTCACTGTTGTAGATTTTTATTAGCCCCCGTTCTCTTACTTTTTTTACTGCTTTTATTTCTTTAGTGGAGCCCACTTCTTATTTTTGGCCCGTAGTTAGTAATTCGGGGTGCGGAAAACGTACGGGTATTATTCGTTTTGACAGAATGACTATTTGGTCAACGGAGCGTGATTCGGCGATAGTTCGGAACGGTATACGTACGTGTATAATTCGTTTAAGGGATGTAAGTTCGGCAACCAAAATACGGCACGTGTTAACTTATAAAAATATATCTATTTAATATAATTTCCAAGTGAATGCATCCGTAAAATTGAATATGTATAAAATATGTAACAAGAATTCGTCAAACAGTTCATAGATCAGTGGTCTATCCACTTAATAAGCAACCTATGGTCGTAGGTTCAACCCCTACCAGCAACAATTTTTGGAAAAAAATGCATTCAAAGCAAGTCGGACCAAGTCTGCATGTGTCACGTGAGGGACCTCATTTCTTGTCCCACTAAAACTAATGACGTGTACCCGAATTATCAGGTACGAATAATTCGGATTTCGTAAAGGTCGCGCATAATTCGTTTCCCTCACAAAAACCGCGAATCTGGATCGGAGTTGCATACGTACGCGATTAGGACGGGGTAACATACGGATTCGGAACTATTCGCGTATAATTCGTTAATAGTTCGCCGATTTGCTAACTAGGCTTTGGCCCTCTTTAAAATGTACATTTCCTTATTTCTTTAACTGTTTTACCGACCCGGACAAAATATATTTGGTGGAGTCTTCGCCCCATCAGTCGAGTTAAAATGTTCCTTACTTATTTGTTGCGACTCTGGTTCCCTTTGACCGGGCAGTCCCTCATGTTTGATAATTTCATCATTTTGCAAGTTTTAATTACCCATTTGGAATTTCAGTAGTCTATGGTCACCCTTCCGGTTCAGGTACGGCACTCCAACACCCCTATTTTCCTTTTATCATTAGTATTATACGTTTCTCGTTCCAGCACCCCTAATTTCCTTTTTGTCACTAGTGTTATACGTTGTTTTTTTTAGCTATTTTCGTACTTTTAATCAATTTTCGCATTTGTTTCTTAATCCTAGGCCTAAACCCTTTAAACTCAACCAACAAACCAAAGCTCCTATCTATATACCATACTATCTGTACCTACATTCACTATCTACTACCCAAATCCATTTTTCAATTCCCATACTATCTCAACCCACATAATATGACTATCTTGGCTTGGAACTGCCAGGGCTTAAACCAACCAACAACAATTCAACACCTCTATGGGCTTATCTCGATACATAAACCAACCATTTTATTCCTCTCGGAAACATTGGCCAATGAAACTCAAATGCTGCGCATCGCCCAATCATTACAATTTCAAAATCACTGCTCTATTCCTAAAGTAGGTAGAAGGGGGGTTTATGCCTACTATGGAACAACGAAGTCGATATCCAAATCCTTATGAAATCCCAAAACTACATTCATGCACTCGTTACACCCCCCACTCAAACCCAACCTTGGCTTCGTACAGGTATGTACGGTCCTCCTCACCCAGATCCAAGGAAAATTTTATGGGAAGACTTTCCAGCAATTTTTCCCAGTTCTTCAACACCTTGGCTACTTTTGGGAGACTTCAACGAAGTGATGGACCAATCGGAGAAAAAAGGTGGTAGGCCAGTCACTTATGCACAAACACAACCTTTTCTCAATTTAACGGACCAGATGGGATATATGGATCTTGGCTTCAGAGGGGATCCATTCACTTGGACAAACAACCAAGAAGGCCAAGAAAACATCCAAGAAAGACTTGATCGAGCAATAGCAAACCAATAATGGAGAACAGCCAACCCTCATGCTGGAATCACTCATCTTCCGCGAATAGCGTCAGATCATGCTCCTATCCTACTTCAAACGAAAGTTTTAGACTGGCAAGGGAGTAAAAATTACAAATTTGAGCACCTTTGGTTATCTCATCCCCAGCTTCACCAAGTGGTTAACTTGGCATGGGATAAGCTACATGACTCGGATCCACCTTTGAATCTCCAGCTCAAACTCATATCAACCAGTGAAACCCTAACGGAATGGAACAAGATCAACTTCGACCACCTACCCACGTTGATTAAAAAATCAACCGCGAAAATCAAGGCAGCGCAACATCAATGTGCGACGCAGACTGGCACTGAACTGGAAAATTTGAATCAACAAGAAAAGCTACTCCGAATTGAACACCTGAATCTACTTGATTGCCATGCAACTTACTGCGGCAGAGATCCAGAATTCAATGGCTTCAGTCCGGAGACCGCAACACAATGTTCTTCCATACCAAGGCTACAATTCATAGAAGCTGTAACAACATACAACAACTCCAAGATCATCAAAACACTTGGATTACAGATAAGGAAGGAATTATTAAGATCATGATTCAACACTTCACAGGTCAGTATACCGCACCAAATACAGTAATTCATGAAAGCCTGTTTGAAGCAATAACACCAAGGTTAACCCCTCAACAATGTAATCAGTTAACAGCCGAAGTGACCCCAGGGGAGATCAAAGAAGCACTCTTCTCTATTGGATCAGAACGTGCGCCAGGACCGGATGGATATACCAGTAAGTTTTTCAAAGTATTCTGGGAAACAACCAATCCACAACTGATTGAGATGGTTCGAAGTTTCTTTAGTTCCCTTAGCATCCACCCACTCATGAACCACACTAACCTTACATTAATCCCGAAGATTGACCACCCCTCAAAACCCTCTCAATTTAGGCCGATAGCACTATGTAATGTCACTTATAAAATTATTTCAAAGATCCTAGTCAATCGTATTAGACCTCTACTCCCATTTCTCATAAGTCCGTATCAGAGTGCCTTTGTGCCACAAAGATCTATTCACGACAACATAGCTATCGCTGTCGAACTTTTTCACTACATTAAAACCTAAAACCGCACTAAAGATCCCAAAATAGCCCTAAAGCTAGACATTCAAAAAGCTTATGATTCCTTGGACTGGGGTTTCATAAAACAAGCTTTCACCACCTTAGGCTTCCCTTCACCCTTTGTGGATTATATTATGATGTGCATATCAACAGTTACCTACTCTATTAATATCAATGGAACTCCACATGGGTACATCACCCCAACTAGAGGAATAAGGTAAGGAGATCCTCTCTCATCCTATATATTTATTATATGCGCGGAAATACTATCCACGAATTTGGGAATTCTTGAAAACTAGAAAAAGATAGAAGGTTTCCGCATTTCCCAGAAGGCCCCGCCAATACTACATCTTATGTATGCAGATGACTTATTGATAACATAAAAAGCAACTCCGGAAGGCACCAATCACCTCAAACATCTGCTACAAGCTTATGGAAATTCGACGGGTCAATACATCAACACATCAAAATCTACAATCATCCATCGCCCGAAGCTAGAACAATACCAACTGGATGAACTAAAACAAGCCTTCAATATTCCAACAACATCAACCCCCCCCCCCCCCCCCCACCTACCTAGGAGTGCAATTTAAACATGGCAGATCTTCCAGCCATATCTTTGCCCCAATCCTTCAGCGCCTAGCTCGCAAGGCAAAAGGCTGGATGACTAAATGTCTAAACCAAGATGGCAGATTCGCACTCATAAATTCGTCCCTTACCCCTACATCCAATCACCTCATGTAAACACAAACCCTTCCTGCACATGTCCACACAAAAATAGATCGTATTACAACAAATTTCTTTCGGGGCCATGACTCTTCCATCAAAAAGCTACACCCACTAGGAAGGGACAAGCTATACAAACCCAAATCTCAGGGAGGACTAGGCATCAGGAGCAGCAAGGAGCACAATAAAGTACTTCTCATGAAACGAATATGGAACATTCACGAAAAACCTACCTCCGTACTAGCCACATTGTATAATGCAAAATATCTCAAAGAGACACCCATTTTCGACAACATCCCTCCCACCCCATCATCTTCCATCCCACAATGGAGACAACTGGCATCACTCATACCAACCTTCAAGCATAATCTCTTTCATCAAATTGGAGACGGATTAAACACCCCTATCCAATCAAACTGGATTCCACAATTCAATAACAACATTAACACATCCCTATGCTATCCCATACAATTATTTTTCGACATTATCGACCCGTCAACAAGGAACTGGAATCATGATAGGTTGAATCTACTTCCCTAGCCCGTAGTTCAACGAATCGTTAGCATTCCCATCCCACAGAACAACCAACCAGACAAGATCATTTGGCCTTTTACCAAAAGAGGAAAATATACGACGGTATCATGATATAATTGTCTCATCAACGACTCTGCACAAACCCATGAAAACCATCTCCCACCAACTACCTTCCTTTGGACACTCCCGTGTCCCCCAAAAGTACAGCTTTTCTTGTGGAAAGCAATTAATGAGGGTTTACCAACCCACAACATTCTCAACCGCATCCAACTCACCAACTCCAACCTATGTCCTCAATGCAGTTCTAGTCCTGAAACGTCTAGTCACATTCTGGTTCATTGTCAAACAACCATTGATTCCTGGAACCTCCTTCTACTTCATCTCACAAACAACCAAAACCCTACTCATATCATACCCACTTCACTGCCCCATCAGACGACAGTCTCCCTACTCCTCAAAACAAAAGCTCTGGTACCAGTAACCACATCTTTTTGCTTTCTCTTTTGGTCCTTATGGATCGCTAGGAATATTGCAGTCCATCGCCAACAACTGCCAAATCCGACGAATATAATGCAGATGGCCATCAAACTACAACAGGAATATACCTGGGCTCAAAACTACCTACCGCCAGTACTACCCGGGATACATCCTTATCCAAACCCAGAGCAAACAACACTAGCAACAACAACTATCTTCGTGGGATGGCTCAAACCCCACTTAGATTAGATCAAAATTAATACAGATGGAGCAGCAAGGGGATGTCCTGGAATAGCGGGAGTAGGCATTATATGTCGAAACGATGAGGCCAGCACAATCTTAGCAATAACACAACCACAGGGCATCACCACTGCACTTGTAGCAGAAACTTGGGCCATGCTCATCGCTTCTAGGACGGCGACGGAACGAGGATGGCCAAAAGTTGAATTTGAAACAGACTTAGAGAACTTAACGAGATTTCTAACCTCGGACACCGAAGCTCCTTGGTATATTTCTAATCAGATTGCAGAAATCAAGTACAGGTTTACCCAAATTCAACAATATACTATTAGGCACGTCTACAGAAAAGGGAATCAAGCAGCGGACGGTCTGGCAAATCGAGCGGCAGATGATTGTTCCATAGGGAATCTCGCAACAATAGTGTGGGATAATGTAATTCCTCCACCTATAAGTTCTATTGTAATAGAAGACTCTATGGGCATAAGATTCCCACGTGTAATCTCAGTTTAAATTAATAAAAATCCATGCTTGAAAAAATAAATAACGTAAACAACAATATTATCAAAACCGAAGGAAAATGATTTTCGATAATAATAAAATCATGAACCAGAAAAATCATGAAGAATTAGGGTTTTACCTGAAAAGAGCAAAGTTTGTAGATTTGATCTGTGAAAGAAGTGAAATATAGAGAGACGGAAGTGGTGGTGGTGGTAAATAAAGGAAAGTAAAATAGGGTATATCGGTAATTAGACGCAGTAGAAGTTGTACCGAGTATCACACTTGGCACTCATGCATTAAGCCATATTAACTGCATATGGACCCCACTACTCAATAAGTAACAGGTATAGAAAACTGAACGCCGTAACATCCATTGACCGGTCAAGTATTTGGAGAGTTTTGGGAAACCTTTTTGTTTGTCCATCCAGGCGGCACGCACTAGCTTATTAGGGAAACCTTTAAAGAAAAACCTTTTTTTTTCTTGAAATATATGATTTTTCAAGGAAAAAAAAAGTTTGCTTTATATTAGCACCCATAGTTTTTAAAACGGGCAGATTGGCTGGTTGATATGTGCGCGTGTCTAATGGAAAAGAAATGTCACAGCTGAAGCTGCTGAATTACTTGATCTGGATTTATGTACTTACTAGAGATATTTAGAATGTACGTTTGCAATTGCTAAATTCTTAAAGCATTTTGGTAAGAAAAAGGATTTATGAATCCTTTGGGTGCATGAGATTTACATGCATATCCGTTTTGTAGTGCAAAAGGGGGTAAAGAGTACGATAGTAGGAAAGGAAATGAACTTCAAGGTGGGAGCTGGACTGGACATTGACGAGGCGCTGGTATATGGTGATGCCGGGAAATGGGCGTAGCGCCAATATTCTTTCCCAGAAATACTAATGGAATGTTTTAAACTGACCTGCTGATCGTTTCAAAACCAAACAAAGGATTTTAAAAATGAATTATGTTACAGATGAACGAAAAAGACATTTTTCATTTTCTTAATTATTTCATACTGTGTTTCCTGTCGATAGACTTGGATGAGAACTCTCTCTAAGTAGTAAAACTTTAAAAAAGATAAATATCGAGAGACTTGGTGGTGAACATATTGTCTAGTCTTATTTTGTATGTTGCGTGGTTCAGGCAGTTCTGCAAGTACCTATATGGAAAAACTTCAATAGGCTGCTCTTAGGATACGACATGACAATGGCATGAAACTACTCATAGCACTGTTGAAATTCATAGATGATAAAGTGAACCATAAACTGAACTTCCTTGATAGGATTTAAAAGCATTTGTTACTGTGTACTTGTAGCACACTTTTGGTTTTTAATTCATGCACCTTGTTTAGATCTTTTCTATTGGGGAGTATTTTTGGGCGTGAGTCGTGTGGCCTTCAATGCTGCACATGTCCTACAGATTTGAAGTATTAGGTTTCCTGATGAGGGCCTCGGTTGGCTGTTTGCAGGATAATGACATGGTAGAGATGGTGATGAAAAACAATCTAAACAGATTGATGATTATCAGAGAAATCAATACACAAACAAAAGATGTTATGAAAGCCTTTTATACAGACCGTTAACTGACAGTAAAAGACAGCTAATAAAGATACACACGTATTAAACACATGTGTGACAGTTTACAAACTAACATCTTATCCTACACTGCATAACTTATTATCTTGCACCACTTCATCACATTGACTGATATACTGACTAGTTGTACTGTCTTTATCCCCCCTCAAACTCATAGGTGCAGTGACTCTGAGTTTGGCTCTCAAAGTAAGAAACCTGGGACAGTCTAAGCCTTTGGTAAATATATCTGCAAGATGATCCAAAGTATGAACATATAACATATCAAGGGATTTTGACTGAACTAGCTCTCTGATGAAGTGATAATCCAAGTGAACATGCTTCATCCTTGAGTGAATTACAGGGTTTGCTGCCTGAGATATGAAACTGATATTATCACAGCCCAATTTAAGTATCTGTGAAATAGTGAAGTGAAGATCCTGTAAGATGTAACAAATCCACACCATTTCTTCAGCACTATGTGCTAGAGTCCTGTATTCTGCTTATGTGCTAGACCTGGCCACTGTGGTCTACTTTTTGGAGGACCAAGAAATAATATTAGGACCTAAGAAAACACAGTTACCACCTGTTAATCTTTTATCTTTAATACTACCTGCCGAATCAGCATCAGAAAACCCTAATAAGAAAAAACTGCCTTTAGTGAAAGTAAGCCCATAGTCCATAGTACCTTTGAGATATCTCAGAATCCTCTTAGCAGCTGCAAAATGCTCAGTTCTTGGATGTTGCATATACTGGCAAACCAAATTAACTGCAAATGCTATATCTGGTCTTATCCAAGTAAGATATTGTAGAGCCCCAACTAGTGACCTGTACTCTGTAGGATTATCCAATAAACTGCCTGAAGTAGTAGTAAGCTTAGTAGAAACAACAATAGGTGTCTGACAAGGATTAGGTCCCTCCATATTAAATTTGTGCAGAAGATCTAGTGCATATTTCGTTTGACTGAGAAACAAAGTCTCAGATGTTCTCTTGATCTCCAAACCCAAAAAATAGTGCAAGTCTTTCAAATCCTTTATAAGAAAATTTTGTTGTAAATAAGCAATAACATGCTGTAGGAATGTTGGAGAAGATCCTGTGAGTAAGATGTCATCTACATATACAAGTGTAACAGTAATCTGGGTACCTTCTTTATGAACAAACAGTGAAGCATCAGCTGTAGAATTGATGAACTTTAAGGATTTCAATGCAGCACTGAGCTTGTCATACCATGCCCTGGGTGCCTTCTTAAGTCCATATATAGCTTTATACAACAAACATACATGAGAAGGCTTAGAAGGATCTACAAAACCTGGAGGATGCACCATAAATACTTCTTCTTGCAAATCACCATGTAGAAAAGCATTACTCACATCAAGCTGATGAATTTTCCAATCAAACTGAACAACCATTGAGAGAACAATTCTGATTGTTGTGGGCTTGGCTACTGGACTGAAAGTCTCCTCATAATCCAAACCAGGTTGCTGGTGATAGCCTTTGTCAACCAATCTAGCTTTAAATTTGTTGATGCTTCCGTCTGGATTGTGTTTGAGTCTAAAGACCCACTTACATCCTACTACATTCTGTGCAATATCTGGTGGTACCAGTGACAAAGTGCCTGCTTGCATGAGTGCATTGTACTCTTCCAAGGAAGAAAATCTGCATTCTTTGTTTGTTAGCAGCTACAATAGTCTTAGGAATGTGACACATTAAAGATGTTTGCAGAGGATGCTTAGTGGCAAAATAAGACTTTGGAGTATATATGTCATTTTTACCCCTAGTAGTCATGTTATGATCATTCTTAACAACAAGAATATAAATAATGGAGGATGATGAATCTACAGATGGAGAAGATGAAGTAAGACAGAAATCTTCAGTTGAGAGCAATGTAGGAGTGGAAGATGATGGTGAGACAGAAGAAGCAATGTTATGATAAGGAAAATAAGTCTAATTGAATGACACATGCCTAGAAATGTAAATGGTACCGGTAAGTGGCTCTAAGCATCTATACCCTTTATGCTGCAAACTATAGCCCAGAAAAATGCATAGATTACTCCTAGGTTCAAGTTTATTTGAAATATATGGTTTTAACCATGGAAAACAGGCACAACCAAAAACTTTTAAAAAATTAAAATCTGGCTTTTTATGAAAAAGAACTTCAAATGGGGATAGAAACTCAAGAGATCTGGTAGGTAATCTATTGATGAGGTAATTGGCTGTGTGAAGAGCTTCTACCCAATAAGTATTTGGTAAGCCAGCTTGAAGTAAGAGTTCTTGTCCTAACAAGTGTTTATTCTGCTCAGGAGTATGAGGACAACTCATTTCATGGGTAATGCCTCTAGATTGACAATATTGAGCAAGAAATGTATTTAAGAATTCACCTCCATTGTCAGTGTGACGACCCAAATCATAAACCTGCTTAAATGATAGGATTACAGCCTAATTGAAGAATTAATTCCAGATTGACAATTTTAAGAATCATAAGATTGACAATTTTAAGAATCATAATAATGTGAACTAAAACCAACTTGAACCCAACACTCTGATATTTATAAGTGAAGAATTCTCAAATGATATTAATATGTTAGTATGTTGTTTTACAATAAATAAAGAAAACACATATACAAAAGATACATAAATATAACACAATTCGGTTACGCTTTAAACTACGAAAACGGATATCTTTTCGTGCACCATTTCTTCTGGTAACTGAAACTGAAGTGGGAACGAGTGAGCACATCATCCCAAAAGGGTGCTCAATGAAAACATATAACTCTCAAGTAATCACTAACATGCTTCACAGTTCTAAAAGATTATAAATTGAAAGAAACAAGAAGAAACTAATCATCCAACTATTTATGCATCATGAAGCAAGTGTCACTCTAACCTCGCCAAACTCATTGGAGAAGACGACGCAAGAGAAACCCTAATTAATAATAATAACATCGTCCACACAGAGTGCCCATACAAACCATGATTCAGAATATTACCATCAAGACCAGAAAGTTAGACAAACAAGTATAATATGCACACGAGTGATTTCCCCAAAATAAAATAATATATATACTAGCAAAACAGGGAAGAAGCCCCTACTAAGTAATATCAAAACGGGTAAGAAGCCGCCATACTATTAATATTGCATATACTATCGAAACGGGGAAGAAGCCGCCCTACTAAGATACTACCGAAACGGGGAAGAAGCCGCCCTACTAAGATACTACCGAAACAGGGAAGAAGACGCCCTACTAGAATAATATTCAAACGGGGAAAAAGCCGCCCTACTCAACTTAGCTAAGAGCTGTGGGGAAACACAGACACTCCTCGCGGGGAAATCGGACAACGCATATTACACACACACAATTACATTCAAAGCAAACATCATATTTTGAATTACAATATACACTCTTACAGATAGTAGAAGTACATCATGCTCGCAAGGAGAAGAAATCTCAATGCTTACAAGAAGGTTACAGAGTTCCCACATGTTTTGATGACAAGCCATGCATACCTTGAGATCCACGATCCACTGGTTCATCTTTGAATCGATCGTTGTTAATAAAGACTAACTGTTAATCACACAATCACTCTAAGAAATTAGCCACTAGGCTCACACAAGGTTCACAACTTAATTTTTTACCAGTCTCCAGACTAAGTCAAATAATTAATGGTTCTAGTTCTATTAATTAATATAGTTCTATAATCTATATAACCTGGTAATAAGTAATTTTTGTTTAAAACAATACCTACTTATTCAAATAGGTCAAATTGGGTATCATTGGAAATCCCTCGAAAAACTCTACAACTTTGCAGAAGGAACCGAAAGCTAATTCGGACCAGAAGTGGTCCAAAAAAACTCAAAATAAGGTTTCTGACCCCTAACACCAAGCCCATGTGCCTGATCCGGCACGACACACTAATCCGGCCGGCTACCCAATATACTGATCCGTCGGGTCAATCCACGACCCGACCCGTTTACCCGGTCCAGATCAGGATTTTTCTGACTCGTTAACTTTGTCTGACTCGGAGTGAGTCAGAAAGCTGACTCGGTTATCTTCCTTGCCAACAACTGAATATTTTCCAAGTGTCTGATACTAAACTCAGCTCGATTAGACAACTTCCATGGTCTCTATATTACATCCTATAAATTCAAATTAAGAAAACTTTAGTTCATTAGAATCAACAGATCACCCTCTACAACTTTTACGAAATGAATATTTTCCAGTTCTAACTAGAACCTAACGTACCAAGCACATACCTATGGATAAACGTGACTGTTTACACAGACTCAGCTGCGACGAGTCTTTTTGGAACAACCATATATCACTCGTTTATTAACGGAAATCGACAAACTTTATATGTACAGAACCATCACGTAATGAACTACAATTCATGTTTATAGAGCTCATACTAATTCGTATCTTAAGGTACCGAAACAAGTCTATAGATTAAGGGCAGAGACACAAATACCATGCACATAAAATAAAGAGTTTTCATGCATCAAGAATAAGATTGGTTCTACTCTATTTATTCTATTTAGCAACAACCCAAATCATATATATCATAAGAGAATCATTGGAAGAGGTTACCTAAATTATTTGGATATGTTCCATCATCTCAATCATCTTTTAAATTAACTCATCATCATGATTCAGCTTCCTTCTTCCCATACACCACCATGAATTAGCTTCTAACTAAATGGTTCACCCTTCTCTAGACTCTCTTCTCAAATCACTGAATCTACATGTTTCCAGATCCACCAACATCATCTTCTCCTTGTACTGTGTATACCTCAAGTAGCAATTTCTCTCTTCATACCTCTCTCAAACTATCGATATCACTACCACTCTCTTTCTCTAACTATACCTCTTAATCAATTATATAATACTCAATGACTCACCCTTCACTCTTCCAAAGAGAAACAGCACCAGCTAAAGAAAAGAATAGGATAAACTCCATCCATAATGTCGGGTTAACATAATGCATCATAATTAATTAGCTTAATTAATTACTATATGAAATTATCTATTGATTTAGCCTAATTTAAGTTAGATTAAAATTTACTATTACTATCCCATTAAAATTACTAAGGGGTGACTCTTTACTAATGAGAGGTCCAGTTTAGGTCAGGACAACGGCAAGGTCAACGACAGTTTGACTAATTTCCGAGTGCGATATCTTCTTAGTCCGGTATCCGATTTACGCGTTTGAATAGTCCATTTCGCATTACTTTTCAAAATCTATCTAATGGTACTATTGGTTTGTTCAAATTATTGTTTGACTAATTTCTATTAATTAAGGTTCATCTTTAGTTAATCAAGTCACTGGAGACTAAATCGTCTCTTGACCGGTCAAATAGCGTTGACGAGCTTGCGAATCCTTACAGTCAGTTCTGATTGTTATTACAGAATGAGTGAGAAGTTTCTCAATTCTTGTGACAAAAGAGACAAAAGCATTTTTAAAATCAGACTTGGAAGAGAAAGGAATAACCCAACAATATTTAGTGCATTCATCTATAATGTTTGCATAGTACAAACTGCCAGACACAGAAGCAACAGAACAAGGACCCCAGAGATCCATGTGTAACAATTCTAATGGTTGCTGAGCCATAGAAGTTGACAATTGAAAAGGAAGTTTATGTGATCTACACAATTTGCATTCATTACAGAAGTATGGTTTATTTGATATATTTGGAATTTTTAAGATTTTACAAATTTTCTGAACTGTCTGAAATGAAGGATGACCAAATCTCTTGTGAAGAAGAGCTGTGTCACTTATTGTTGATGTGTAGGCATGATGAGTTGAGGTGAATTTGATTGGATATAGACCATTTCTATGTGGTCCTTGGAAAAGAATCTTCCCAGAGGTATGATCCTTCACAGAGAAGCCATGAGAATCAAGAGTTAGAGAACAATTATTATCAGAAGTGAATTTATGTGCAGATAGAAGATTTTGTGGGGCCTGAGGGACTAGAAGAACATCATTAAGTAGGAAAGAATGATCATTAACAGTTCTACTAGTGTAACCAGTGTGAGTTATGGACATACCTCCACCATTTGCTGTGTGGATAAGTTCAGTTCCATCATAAGGTGTTGCTTCGTGTAGAGCAGAAGTATCAGAGGTGATATGATTGTTTGCTCCACTGTCAACAATCCATTCATCTTTATCAAATATGTCAGCTGCTGCAAGCATTGCACTTAGATTTGCTGGTGGTGGTCTTCCTTTGTAGGAGAAGTTCAATCTATGAGTGCAGTTAGAAGCTTGATGGCTGTCAGATAGACATATCTGACAAGGTTGTGTTTCACTAGATGCAGTGCCTCTTCCATAACTGTTTCTTGAGAAAATAGCTGGATTAGGGTACCTTCCACCATTTGAGTGTCTTCCCCTGTAACATCCCCTTCTTGAAGATCCTCTAAAAGAATTCCTATAGTTATTTTCCATAAAGGCTTTGGCATCCAGCACATGTTTAGCAGTCTTGAGTCTTTCACTAACCACAGTTTCTTCACTAAGAAGATTGTTGTGCAATTCTATACCAGTGATATGAGGATTTTTGTATCTCATAAAGGTTGCACATGGGATATACTCAGAATTTAGTGCTTTGAGTGTGATAACCACTAATTCTCTATCAGAAACTATTTCACCAGCTGCAGCTAATTGATCAGACAAAAGTTTGATTTCATTTATAAGTGCAGGAATTGATTTATCACCTTGAGTAAGATCAGCAGTTTGGTTCTGAGTTGAATTGAATGTGTTGATGATGCGTGAGAAAATCTTTCTTCAATACTCAGCCAAAGTTGATGAGAAGAAGTGCATCTAGAGAAGTAAGGAATTACATATTCAGAGATTGTAGAATTTATCCACTTAATGATGGTGGAATCTTCTTCAATCCAATCTGAGTATGCCTGATTTCCAACTCCATTTGCTTCATTTCCTGGTGATGTATATTGAGGTGGACATGGATATGTACCATTCAGATATTTCTGTAGCTTGTATCTTTGAATCACAGGATTCATTAAATTCCTCCATGTATAATAATTGTCTTCTTTTAATTTCAGAGTAACAAAATTAGTAATCTGATTAAGCTGGACTCGAGAAAACGAAGTTGCAGTTGGATTTTCCATTGGAAAAACAAGAAATGCTTGAATGAAAAATTGGATCTGAGATTCAAGAACAAGATTTGAAAGAAAATCTTAGAATTGTGATATTGAAGTAAAGAATCAAGAAATTGTACTGAAACAAAATATTTCGAGAATGATTGAAGACGTAAAACGAATCAAAACTAAATGATCCAAAGAATGAATGTTCAAAACAAAAAACAGGAAGAGATGAAGTCTCTGATTGCAAAAAATCACCAGTAAAACAGCAGAAGAGAAGCTGAAAGATCCAGAGAAAGGCAGCGAATTTGAGTGATGAAGCTTCAGGTTGCAGGATCAATGTCGGTTTGAAACCCTAACCTATCTGATACCATAATGACATGACAGAGATGGTGATGAAAAACAATCTAAACAGATTGATGATTATCAGAGAAATCAATACACAGACAAAAGCTGTTATGACAGCCTTTTATACATACCGTTAACTGACAGTAAAAGACAGCTAATAAAGATACACACGTATTAAACACATGTGTGACAATTTACAGACTAACATCTTATCCTACACTGCATAACTTCTTATCCTGCACCACTTCATCACATTGACTGATATACTGACTAGTTGTACTGTCTTTACAGGAAAATTTCCAAATCTGTACCTACAAGCTAAACCTTACAAGCAATGTTTCAATACTGTAAAATCGTTAAGAATGCAAAATCAAAATTTGGCACACTAATGAAATCTTAAACTTAATTACTGGTATTCAAACGTAACAAATACATCCATGTACAAATAACAAACATGGTCAGCCACAGCTTCCTGCAGGCTTTGCATTCATACAAGCTGATCTTTCCCCTCTAAATTTAGTCCAAAGAAGTATACAGTTACAATGATTAGAAATCAATAAAAATATCTAGTTTTTTACAGTATCACCTGAGCATGTTGATTGCCGTGAACAAATCTTTGTCCGTACTCTGACCAGATTCACCGGAGGTGTAAGAGCTTATTGGTCCCGAATCAAGATATGCTCGCTCATCCAATAAATTCTTATGTTGATTATGGACTTCAGAAGAGTCGAGCGTCTCTATTTTACTCAAACGTTCTAGCTCTGTAACAACTTCTTTCATTGTAGGTCTTACTCCACCCCTCAAGTTAAGGCATCTCATTGCAAGCTCTGCCACTGCAATGACCTGTTCCTGATTTCCTTCATTTGCTATTTGAGGTTCAATAACCTTGAACAAATCATTTCTTTCCATCGTATATATGAAATACGAAGCCAGACTTCGTTGTTCTTCAGGTCTCGTAAAAGAGAGGGGTTTTTCTCCTGTTAAGAGTTCCAGAAGAACTACACCAAAACTATAAACATCACTTTTATTCGTTAGTAGGTTAGTGCTGAAGTACTCTGGATCCAAATATCCTAATGTCCCCTGAACTAGTGTATCTATTTGGGTTAGATCCAATGAGTTCAACCTTGATGCTCCGAAATCAGCTATTTTTGCAGTGAAATTGTCATCTAATAGTATGTTGGCAGATTTTATATCTCTATGAATGATGGGTACAGAAGCTGCTGAGTGCAAATACGCAAGTGCTCCTGCACTTTCAGTTGCAATCCTCAAACGAACTTTCCAAGAAAGGAATGGTTCCCCATTCTTCTTGTTATGGATATGCTCAAAGAGGGTACCGTTGGAAACATATTCGTAAACAAGCAAGGGAACTTCAGCCTCTAAACAACATCCCAAGACCTTAACCACGTTTCGATGGTTAACCTGAGTTAAGATAACAATCTCATTGATGAATTGTTCGATTTGAGTCTTATCAACTATCTTCGACTTCTTAATGGCGACTATACGTTCATCCAATAAAGTTCCCTTGTAAACTGTCCCAAAACCTCCTCGCCCAAGGATTAGTTTATCGCTATAATTTTTGGTTGCCAATTCCAACTCTTCTGCTGTAATATATTTTGTAGCCTCAACACCACCTTCATACGAAGATATTTTTTGTTTCAACAGCAAACCGCCATTTTGTTGAAATTTTTTCTTTTTCGCTTCGTTCAGATTTCTTCTTTTCATGTGCAAGTATATTAAAATGGCAACAACAAGAGATATGAACCCGAATCCAATACCTGCATTGATGTCAAGTGGTTTTTAACAAGTGCACACGTTAGTTCATCCATGAAAAAACAATATTATGCACATTAAAATCTTGGGAATTAGGAGCAGTGTGTACCAAGAGTGACTTTTACTATGGGAAATTCCTTATTTTTGCGAGTGCAACCAGACCCACGTTTCTTTCCATCTCCCCAACTGTCCTCTGGACAAGGACAACTGTAACTTCCCATGGTATTTGTGCAGGTTCCTACACAAGGATTATTGTCTTGATCCTCACACTCATTGACATCTGGTTATCCTCTCGCGAAACATAAATGCAGAACACATCAATTAGCACATCCACTGCAAATCTAATTAATCTAAATGATAATATTAACTCACTGCTACTGCAGCTGGGGCAAGAAAAGTGGGTGCATATGCCTCTGAAAAGTGCATTTTTCTTTTTTTACTTATAATCGAGCCTAAAGAACACGAGGCCCTGCTCAACTGAAAAAACGAAAGAGTTCTTACCTTGGCATCCAGCGCTCAGATAAGGGTTCCCCACAAAACCTGTGTTGCAAGTGCAAGTATATCCAGGAGTACTTTTGTCTGAATTGCGACAATTACTGTTTTTTTGACATGCAAACGAGGACAGATCTTTTCGTGCTTCTTCACACGTCTTATTACTAATAGCCCAATCAAGCACAACTGGTATGTTACTCCCTTTGGTACGAAAACTTGCGCCATCTAAATCCGAAGCCTTGAATGTGTATTTATCCTTCTCAGAAATGAATGCATAACTACAAGGACTAAAGGAGGTATTGATCTTCGACATTTGGTTCGTACGGCTTATAAACCAATTTATACCTTTAGGTACTGATAATTGACAACACCCACTTCCAGAACAAGACCCATCTATTATGCTTTCCTTAGTTTCACATTTCGTGGAGCACACTTGACTGAATTCTTTATAAGGAGTATATAGATGAGCTAACGAATTACAACCGAGCCCAAAAAATGTGTTTTTGGTTGATGAAATGGTAAATGGTGTGCTTAACATATACATAAAACTTAGCGAATTATTTACGGCAGGAACATTAGCAGTTTCATTTTGATAACAAACTGTAGATGGCGCGATCCTTGCACGTAATTCGCTTTCTGCTATACTTGTCAGTTCAATCATATGTGGTATACCTGTAGTGAGATTTGTACCAAGCCGTAAGAACGGTTTCGGAGGGTGATAAGATGTATCACATGTGACGTTGTAGAACGATAAATCATCTACAATAAGAGAACACCCGTTCTCTCTGGGACCTATACCAAATGGGTATGTAACTGCGAAGTCACCACAATTGGCTTGGCAACCAGGCTTTGCCTGCGGCAATTCAGTTGCGGATGATGATGTTGGCACGGTTTTCCTTGAGAGCAGCAACAATAAGAAGAATGGCAGAAACATAATGCAAGAGAAAGCATTTAGGAGGGAGGAGTAATTGATAGACAAGATGGAAGAAGAAGGTAGAGAATAGAGATGCTCCTGTATTTCTCATTGACTTCGGTTTGTTCTGTAGCTGTTTTTATTTTGTAACGTGACAGTCATACCTCTGCAGAAGACATTTTCGGGAATGTTATATATGGCTGGCAACCAAAGTCGTTTACATTCTTTCTAAAAAAAAAAAAAAAAAAAAAAAAAAGTGGGGGTTGGGTTGGTTCCAGAAGAACGGCTCAATTTAGCCAGGTAGATTAACCGATTCGACTCACTGGTCACAACCGGAAACAATAGCGTATAAAATGAAAATCCATGCTGATTTCTGCTGAATGAACTCATTGTCAAAAACTTTATTTCGGTCATAAGAATCGCAATTGATCGGTAAGTTTCGGCAATCATCATAAATATCATTCTTTGAACACTTGCTTGTGCGTAAAATCTCAATAAAGTAGAGTTGTTATTTCAAAAGGAAACAAGATATAAAAGACAACAGTCATTAAGTTAACTACCTTAAATAGATGCCCAGGCGAAACTCATCTTGTAAAAGGAAATAGAAGACTCCGACAACTGCAATCTCAACAAAGAACTCAAGGGAGGAAATGATAATCAAACCGGTGTTGGCCATGGTGTAACCACAATTGGGGAGACCCATCCTATATATTCTCCGGTGAGAACCTTGAGTATTCTGGTTTTGATGCTGTAAGCAAAAATGAATTTAGTATCGTGGCCCAAGATCATTGTATCAGGCTCCACAGGGATGAATGCTAGTGGTACCAAGTCATAAACCATATTACCAGCAGAAAATAGTTCCCTGATGCGCTCATCCTGGCAATCTTCATCTAGTAAGATGTCGGTAACGTTAGAGCTGGAAACTAACCGCCAAACCCATGATCCTCTCTTATAGTCCTCTTCATCCAATACCCAATTTTTTACCATTCCTTCATGACATCGGCTATAACTGAGTAACCCTCCCGACTCCCCAAAGCATTCGAAGTGCCTATTAGATCCACTGATTTCAGGCAAATCGATCAATCTGCATTGGTGAGAGTCTTTTAGTTCGTGATTCTCAGTATTGAGATCATATGCTACAACTCTATTTCCTTCAACAATCCAACAAGAGATCCCATTATGGGTAACTATATCTTTGCATTGCATTCTATCCCAAGTAACTACTTCAGAGCTTGCAACTTCAAAGGCATTCCACCCATCCAGATCAGAAGAGTAAATTTCTACCTCAAATGTTCTACTGCTATTAAAAGCTGGCACCAAAAGCACCTTGTAAGCCGCTGGAGCCATTGGCGACGAGAATGGATCAGATTCACATACTAAACCTTGAATCCATATCCTATCTGAGAACTGATTTTCAGGGATTGCGACATATCTTTTGGTGAGTGGATTACATATATAGTACTTCTTCTCCCAGTCATAGACATTGACCACTGCACAGAGAACTAGACTACTGCTTGATGCTAACACAGCTATATATTCATGATCTTTTTTCTTAAGCGGGCATTTCACCAAACTAGAATCGAAAGTCGCAACATATCTACAGCCACAAATCTTAGAAGGAAGAAAGCTGAAGGAAAACCCATCACAATTCTGCAAGAATCTCGACTGATTATCGGGTGCCACAAATTTCAAGTCTTCATAACAATACTCATAAATGAATCCCCATGGTGCCGAAGGGGTGAAACTGTTACGTTTTCTAGCCATAAAACGTGAATCCTTAGTGAAAGCAAGACATTGCTTTGACACACAACTAAATCGGAAGATAGATTCTATAGGAAGACGAACAAATATCTCTTGTAAAGTATCTTCATCGAACTTACAAGTACTCAAAGACGATGTAGACGAACTAGAAGCAGCAGCAGCGGCAGAAGAAGAAGCCATTAACTCTATCTTCTCCATTGTATGTTTCCTTACAACCTACAACTCAAAAATCAGATAAAATGAAACTTACTTTACTAAGAGATTTCTCTGTCAGGAATTTTAACAAACAGTTTAAGGATCATTGTTGAAAAAAGGACTTAACTCAGATTTTCATATATGTAATCACAAAAAAAAAAAAAATCACCTAACGTAAACACCAATATTATCAAAACTGAAGGAAAATGATTATAAAGAAAGATAAAATCATAAACCAGAAAATCATGAAGAATTAGTTTTACCTGTGAAGTGTAGTAGATTGATCTGTGAAAGAAGTGAAATAGAGACTAGAGAGAAGTTTGGGTGATGGTGGTAAATAATGGAAATTGAATTAGGGTATATCAGTAAGTTACGGTAGATGTACCGAGTGTATTACACTTAGCGCTCATGCATTAAAGCCATATTTACTGCATATGGACCCCACTACCCTAGTGTCTTGTCCCGAAAACTAACTTCGTCCAAATCCATTGACCAGTCAAGTATTTGGACTTTTTGTTTGGGAGACCTTTTTGTTTGTCCTGCCAGGCGCCAGTCAGCTTTACATTTAGCACCCACAGTTTTAAAACGGGCAGATTTGCTGGTGGGTACGTGGAAAATTGTGTATAATGGCGAAGAATGTCACAGCTTAACTTGATCCAAGTAGATTTATACTAAAGAAATAAGAATAGATTACAACCGGACCGCAAAATCAAAATCAGATACAACTCTCAATAAAGTCTCAATAAACTGATTGAGAGAGCAAGGAACTTTAACAGACACAATCTCAAAAAGCCCATTACAAAGTACAAACTGAAACATGACATTTGGACTTTTAACAGACACAACCTCAATATCATCGTTACCAAGCTAGCTGTCGCCGATCTTTCTGACCACTAAAAAGCAGCAGCCGCCGATTTCCCTGACCAGCACAAGTGATTGCAATACCTCAATTTCTATGTAGGGTTTTGGATTTGTGTGTTTGATCATTTTTAATGGACGATGCAATGGTGATGTTTAATTCAATCCAGTTACGAAATCTTACTTTGTGGAAGGTGAGTGGAAAATTATTATATCCGAGCCTAATTATGGATTCTACGAAGTATTTTGGAGGTTGTTATCTTATGCATGGAGTAACAACCAATCATTGCATTGGGAACGTGCAAAAACAATTACAGGAATAAAAGAGATGTTTTGACTTGCATTTGATATTGTAAAACTCCAGACGCAATAAATGCATGTTTAGTATATGTATGCTAAATTTCATTCTCCAATGCAAGTTCAAAATATCTATCTTATTTTTTTAATTGTTTTTTTGCACGTTCATAATGCAATGATTGGTTGGATGCACAAAATAACAAATTAAACCTTCTAAAATATATACCTATGTAGTAAAATTTATGAAAAAATGAAAACTAAAACAAATTTATACATCTCGACAGTACAAAATCTAAAGATTCATGCTATCCACGTTGACTTGAACTTGCAAATCAAGTCATTAAATTTTGTGCTCGCCTTTTCACGGGGTAATTTTTTTTACATCTGTTCTTGTATCAGCATCTGGTAGGGTACAATTTTCGGAAGCTATAATGTAATCAGTACCAAGTGTGGTATAGTCTCCCATTTCTGCATTAGAGTTGTCATGCCATGCGCTAACATTTCCAGCCATTGGAGACGAATGAATCTGTGGATGTGAATTTACAGCATCTATGCTGATTTCTACTGCATGAACTCTATTGTCAATAACTTTTTTTTGGTCGCTGCATGCAGGATGCTCAAAATATGTGATCAAGCGATTTTCATCATGCTCAGAGAACTTTCTAAGCAAGTTGAGGATTTTGTTACGAGTACTAATACTCGGATCGATCAAGATTTGTTTGTTTTCGTAAACGAAAACGGTCAAAAATACAATGATTGCGAGGGCTGAACAGATTCCTGTAATTAGGAACAGGATCCAAAAGCTACCAAGAGTAAGACTATTTGATGAACCATAAGGGTCCTTGTTGTCGGCACAAGATTTTTGGTTCTTGAACCAACCTTTTTTAAACCGCTCCGTTCCTCCTTCCTCTCTCGTGCTTAAGATTGTTCTTGAAATATCAGGACACAAGGGAGAACCTTTCGGGAAAACCTGTAAATTGTATAATCAAGTGAGCGTACAGTTTAGGCAAATTTTGCTGCTGAATACGCTCATTTTGCTGCATTTGCACGAAAGGATATCAAAAGTGAAGAAGGCGAAAACATAAATACAAAAGAGAGATAAGAACTTACAAAACCAAATCCATCGTACGGATATATATCTCCCACCGTCATGTATTTATTGCAATATTCTGCAAGGATGAGTTCAATGAAAGGTAGCTCCTCGAAGGCAGCAACAATGCCACCTTCACTTGTCCCTTTCGAAAAAGCTTCATCAAATTCTCTTGGGGATCTGTAGCTTTTCAGATTAGACTCATCAAAACCCATATTTTTCAGCATTCCAAAAACGAATGAACCCTCCTGGTAACCTACGTTGTACCCATGTCCGATGAGTTTGTTGACATCGTTGTAGGTGGGATCAGATCGTTGAATCGTTAACATGGATGCTAAATTTGCTGTGTAACTCTGCGTGAGAATTAACACAACAAAAAGCCAGATGCCCATCACGAATCTACCCAAATTGCTTAACACCCTCTCCTCTGCACGCAATACAAATAAACAGCGTTATTTATATACCACATCAGAAAAAGGATTAGAAGCGAGTAATAAAGGTTTTTTTAGGACTAACAACATAAAAGGAAGTTCTATAAACTCTATGTAGATGGATATCAGTTGACAGGGCATTACTATGTGCGAAAACAAGCATTGAGAAGGAGAACGAAAGCATCGTGCCCCACTGATACATAGAATGAGGCCCTCCTCTAAACTCCCTGTTTACTCTGTGTTCAAGAATCCAAATTACAACACCAACTAAAAGAAAGAAAGCTCCAGTTGTTACCCAGAGCTTCCACTCCAATGGCTTGAGAAATACCCAAGTATCCTTACTCAAATCCCTTTTCACTAATACAATCATCGACACCCCACCTTCCGTATACGGTAACGTAAAATCTACCTGTTGTGATCTCGTTGCAGTAATAGTAACATCCCCAACTACAACGTCAAAATTCTGTTCAAGAGACAAGTATCCATATATAGCAATTAGCAAGTATGTTAAGTAACTTGATTGATTAACATGATGCAACATTATCTAAACACATAAAATGAGTATCTTGGAACAAACCTGAACCTGCACCTGGTGTACAAGATCATCATAATAGCTTCCAGCTTTTCCGCTTTCGTTTTTCTTATAAGGAATAAATTCATGGGGTACACAATATGGTAACTTCTCGAGTGCAGTAGTAAAGACATCTATGCAATAACCGGCGACATCATATCTCGTACCATTGCAAGAATTCTCCGTTGTCTTCACAAATTCATTAAAACCATCTTTTATAGGAACTCCGATCCTCAACTTTCTATCCTTCAACGGAATTTCCCAACCTTTAGGTTTCTCGGTGGAATCTCCGGGCCATATGACAGGCCGCAAATTAAGCTTATTTGTACCATCTGAAGGTTTCCAAATGCCAATATCCCGGATCCCACTTCCACAAATATTAAGTATTTGAAAGGCATCTGATTGCAATTGCCTGTTGACTAGATGGAATACCCCGCTTAGACCTTCAAATTTCATGTTTGATAATTCTTGCAAGAGTTCAGGACCTGTTTGAGAATTCTCTACTACACTCGCTAATGCCCGAATTGTATCATATGACCATATACCAAATATATCCAACTTGCTTTCGATATCTGGGTACTCTTTCCGAATCTTGATTTTCCATCTACCTTGAAATGCAGCAACCTCCTTGTGTTGTGAGATATATGGCCTTATGCCTAACACTCCTTGCATCGTTTCAATATCTGAAGGCTCAAATGAATTCAAATCAGTGCCTAATCCTGAGGTAATAATCCATACGTACCCTTTGTTCATCATACCAAGCACTTTTGCTTTCTTAAAAACACGTAAGCCAAGAGGTGAAAGCATATGCAGGATGAGTACCCTAGTTTGCATTTTATCCAATTCGTTAAGTTCTTGTGTAATTTGATCATCAGTAGCCTCACTAGGAAAGACACTCCTGTAAGGAACTCTGGTATTGATGTTTTGAAAAGCATCCATCAAATACGGAATGACACCATGCCCATACTCAGTGTCTTCATAAAGAGGTACGACTTCTCTCCATCCAAATTTCTTGACAACGGCAGCAATTGCATTTACTTGAGACGATTCTTCTATTGATGTGCGAATGAAGTAAGGATTCTGAGCAAGGGAAATAGAAGGACTTGTTGCACTGAATGAAATAATTGGAACATGATATCGTTTTCCAAGATGCGCAACGTTAATGGCTTGTGCTGATGTTGTCGGTCCTATTATAGCTTGAACTTTATGATTCCGTATTAGATCCAGAGCTGTCATATGCATCAAAAGAAAGAAAAAAAATCGTTAGATTCATGATATATTTCATTAATATTTTAATGAGTAGCGTCAGATGGGCTAGGCATGTTTAATTATTCAGAAAGGATATATACTTGTTATAAGTACCAGTACTGAAGCTGTGAATACCTGTAACATGATGAAATGGGAGGGAGAGTGAGAGAAACCATACCTGCAGATGATGCATCAAGAACATCATTTTTGGAATCCATAACATGGAGAACCAGCCTTGTCTTGTAATTTTTATGAGATGCATAGAATTCTGAGAGAGCCATGTCCATGCAAGTCAGCCACACCTTTGCCACAGATGTATTTGCATCAATAACCACTCCTACTTGAAACTCCTCAACTTCTCCAGTTATATTTTGACCCATTACCATTAGTTCATAATTATTCTCACCACACACCATTAGTCCATGATCTCCTAAGGAAAGGATAACACAGAACAAGAGAATAGCACCACTTAGTTGATAATGATGATGAGATAGTTTCTCCATATCTTTTCTTTTTTGTGATTGATACTAACTTTAGCTATTGATGCATGGTATGTTTAATCAATGTTAACCAATTATAACTTATACGAGCTAGGATAGTAGGAATATTTCATGGTCAAACTGATTTGAGTGTAGAATGGGAGAGTCAGAATGTATACTTTTCTCCCTACTGTTTGACTGTTACGTTCTTTATTTCTAGCTATATATAGTTTATCATTTTATGGCCATTCGGATTAAATACAACAAAGAGAGGCATCCACACATCAATATCAACGACATTATTTATGTGGTTGGACAAGAGTTCAGCTGATCAATCACTCATGAAATACGCCTAGTCTCAATGCATGAGGTATATTACGAGATAATTTAACTGGAACCTTTAACTATCTTGAATACTACGCGACAAATCATAAATTCAAGGGGGCATGACTTGTTAAACAGTTCCCTTCAAAGTAGAGAATTGAGTTGAAACTCATCGAGCGTGTTGATATTTCCATGAGTTCAACATATGACTAAGGATTGGAAAATGACTAGGTCTCAATTCGGATGCCAGTCCATTGCATTCGTTAAATTGAATGCAGAGGGATTATAGTCTAATTTCTTAGGAACAAATTACATTGACACTTTGTTATTAAATGATTGTCGTTGGCATTATCGACAGTTACCTTATTGATTGGCAGAAATTATCTTGATATATAGTAAAACAGTACCGCCCGAATGAAAAAACCAGGAAATTTGTTAAGTTTTCAGACCATACCCCACTGTTGTTGGAGTCTTTTGATTCGTTGAATTACGGGGACCAACTCCATACATGTTTGAAATACTGTAGTTGTTGTTATCAACACCTCAGAAAATTGAAGATTTTTTCCTATCCTAGAAAGAGTTTTCCACCTAATGTTTTGGAGTCGTCTCTCGTTCACTCCCTGCTGCAACTTGAAAGTCATCAAGCGTGTTGATATTTCCGTGACTTCAACATGCATATGATTAAGGTTTGGAAAATGACCAGGTTTCAGTTCGGGTGCCAGTCCATTAGAGACGTTAATTTGAGTACGATACAAATTGTTATACAGTCCAATTTCTTATGAACAACACTTACAAGTTACACCACATTTTGTTGTTAAATAGTTGTCGTTTTTGAAAGTTACCTTATTGATAAACGGAAATTATCTTGATAAAACGATACCGACGGAATGAAAAAACTAGGAATTTTCCGTCAAACCGTGGTTTTAGTGCCAGTCCGGCCATTACATTAGTCAGATTGAGTACAATTCAAAGGTTAGGGCAGTTCTTATGGTAATGGGTAAAAAAAATATTAGCCCGGTTACATGGATGGTACAACGTGCTAGGTAATTGGTGCACAATGATTGCGTGATACTGCATAGACTGTCAAGTGCTAAGAATGGCATAATTGTAAGGATTCTCAAATACGTCAATGATAATTGACCGGTCTAGTGATGATGAAGAGACGGTTTAGACGCTAATGACATAATTAATTAATTATGAACAATAATTTATAAAAATATATTCTAACAATAATTTGAACAAACAAATAGTACCACTAGGAAGGTTTCGAAAAGTTATGTGAAATTGACTACTTGAACGCGTCAATCGGATACCGGACGAAGAAGATATCGTACATGGAAATTAGTCATCTTGACCGTTGACCTACCTTGACCGCGACCATTGACAGCTGACCTTGTCGTTGACTGGACCTGTGGACCTTGCTCGACCTCCGTTTAGTGATAAGTGACCCTTAGCATTGTTTTTAGTTACTAAATAGTAAAGCTTCTTTATTAAACGTTTCTTTTACGTGAAATAATTAAAAGAGTTGAATTTTAGGGATAACTACCTTAGCGTGTTTGTTTCATGGGTATGGAATAGTATTCCCGGGAATATGATTTCATACCCTTATTTGGGATATGTAATAATTGCAGGAATTTTATTCCTTTACTTTTAGGTTTCCCAAATACGGGAGAATAGAAAACCCACCTAGAAGGTGGGTTTAGGATTCCCGTCGGTTGGGAATCGATATTCTTTCAATATTTTTTTATTTTGGTAACTATTCCCTTACTTTTTGATCATAATCCTGACTAAACCAAACAAGATTATAGGAATCATATTCCAAGGGAACTGTATTCCTGGAATATTCCCAGGAATAACATTCACTTCCCTAGAACACTTAATACAGAACCATTAATAAAACTGGAACCGTTAGTTATTTGACTTAGCCTATAACTGGAGACTTGTATGAAATTATGATGTGATTATTGTGTGAGCCTATTGGCTAAATTCTTAAAGTGCTTGTGTGATTAACAGTTGGTCTATATTAACAACGATCGATTCAAAGGATGAGGCAGTTGATTGAGGAATACAAGGTAGGCATGGCTTGTCATCAAATCAGGTGGGAACTCTTGTAACCTTCTTGGAATCATTAAGTTTATTTTCAATATGCGAGCATGATGTGTCTTTCTTATCTGTGAGCCTATTTGTGTAATTCTTTATTTGTGAACATGATGATTGCTATGAATATGATTGTGTTATATGAGTTGTATGATTTTCCCTGCTAGGAGTGTCTGTGGTTTCCCCGTAGCTTCTGGCTAAGTCAAGTAGGCCAACATCACCCTGGTTTAATATTATTTAGTAGGCTGGCATCCCCCTAGTTGTATACTCCCTCCATCCCAAATTAGATGAGCTAGTTGTAGTTTGCACAATACTTAAGGCAATGAGGAAATGAGAGTATGTTTAAGTATTTTTTACAACTATACCCTTATGGATAATAACTTGTAAAATTTAGAAATGATTTATCTCTTAAACTATACCACGGTTTTTCGTAAACTTTATACCGTTGAAAAACATTTTAAAACACCTACGTAACGAATATAAACATTACTATCAAATTAAACATATTTCTTATAGTAACAATAATCAATTAAAAGGGTAGTTTTAGAAATATCCCCTTGATTAGAGAGATAGCTCATCTATTATGGGACAAAATTTAAAACAACTACTCATCTAATTTGGGACGGAGGGAGTATTATTTAGTAGGTCGGCATCCCCCCGATTGACTATTATTACTCCCTCCGTTTCTGGAAAAGAGATACTTTCACTTTTTCAATTTGGCCTATTTTTAGGCTAAAATGAAAAAGTGAAAGTATCTCTTTTCCCAAAACAGAGGGAGTAGTTTTTATTAAATTTATTTAGTAGGCCGGCATCCCCCCGTTGGATATTATTACCTTATTAGTAGGCTGGCATCCCCCCAGTTGTATATTATTTAGTATGACGGCATCCCCCCGTTTTGATATTATTTATTATATTAAATTGGGAAAATCACTCGTGCGCATATTATACTTGTATGTCTAACTTTCTGATCTTGATGGTAATATTCTGAATCATGGTTTGTATGGGCACTCTGTGTGGACGATGTTATTATTATTGATTAGGGTTGCTCTCTCGACGTCTTCTCCAATGAGTTTGGCGAGGTTAGAGTGACACTTGTTTCGTGTTGTATAAATTGCTGAATGATTAGTTTCTTCTTGTATATATTCTTTTAGAACTGTGAAGCATGTTAGTGATTACTTGAGAGTTGCATATTTTCATTGAGCACCCTTTTGGGATGATGTGCTCACTCGTTCCCACTTCAGTTTCAGTTACCAGAGGAAATGGTGCACGTGAAGATACCCATTTTTCGTAGTTTAAAGCATTACCGAACTGAGTTATATTTATATACCTTTTGTATATGTGTATTCTTATTTATTATAAAACAACATACTAATATATTAATATCATGATTCGTAAAATCAGTAAACTAGGTTTGATGCTTCAATTAGGTTGTAATACTATTAGCTAAGCAGGTGATTAGGTTGGGGCGTCACAATAACCCTGCAGGGCGAGTGAAGCGCAAAGATAGCGCTACACTGTAAAGACATTTGGATAAGTGATGAAGCTATTGGCCGACACAATGAGGCTTCATTGAAGGATTGGCAACACATGGCCAAAGTTGACAAGATGCAACATGCGATGTTGGCATTAAGGCATATCCATGGAATTGAGTTGGCCCAAACTCAAGGATGATGCAAGTAGGTAGAATAGGTCAAGAGTTAGTCTATGGCATTAGTTCAAGGATGGCCAAAGCTTGAACAGTGCAAACAAGCTAGCAATGCAAGAGTGGCGTTGTTATTGTCAAGCAAATTGGCTAAGTGAAGCATATGACACATGAGCAACCAAAATGAGCTTAAGGAGTTGGCCTCAGTGATTGAAGAACAAGGATTGTCCGTGCATTAGCTTAGAACAATATGCATGCAGGGAAAAGTTGGTTGAGCATTGGATCAAGGCAGAATTCAGTAAAGCACAACAGTTGTGCAATACGTCTCAAGTGACGGTTAGGAGTTGGTTACGAGCTTCACAATCATACCAATGATGCGATACAAAATAGAATGGTTATAAAGGGGGTTTATAAGTGTTGGAGAAGGTTTTAAACTGCTAGAGAACATGTGTTGGAGAATGGCGTCAGTTTAGAGAAGAACTAGCCTGTTAGCACAGTTATAAGCGGTTATGGAACTGCTTGCTGGGACAAATGGTTGTCCCATGCGTGTGCAACGGTTATGCATCGTTTTTTCTAAGTAGAGCTGTTGTATAAATAGTCCTAAGGCATGGGAAATTCGGCAGGCTTACATAGGAGAGCGTGAGACTCAAATTATGAGAGTTTTTGTAAGGCTAAGGCTTGGTTCAAGGTGAACAAGTGTGTGTAAGTCCCTAAGTGGGAAAGTTTTGTATTTCTTCCCTTTGATGAAATAAAATGAGATGATTGTGTCATGTTCTAAGTGTTCTTGGTTGGCTGATTGTTGTTGATATTGTATGGCAATGTTTGAGTGCATTATGGGATGCATTTGAGAAGTTAAGTGAAGAGAAAGAAGGCTAAAGATTTCCGCTGTAGAACTGGAGAGTTGGCTGTTTGCATAGGTGCAAACTTATATGGCTGAAGTGCAGGTGGGTGAAGCTTGATTCACATAACCACTGTGTTGTCGGGTTACATTTTCGCAGAAATTTGTCTGGGCATTTGAAGGTGTGACATTTTGGGTATTAGAGCTGTGTTTGGTACACAGTTCAAGTGTATTTGTTGGATAATACGATGGTACTTCTTTCTCTCTTAAACTATTTTCATGTGATCAAGTAAGTGGTGCATTGTATTCAGAAAGTTTGCATTAGAAATGGTTTCTAATGGCATGATGATCGACGAAGAACTACCGGGTACGTTTGATCAAACATAGGAGTATGGTGATCTTGGCAGTATGACCATTGGCATGGGTTGTGATGGCTTAGATATTCCTCTTGTTTCTAAAGAAAATAGCAGGCTAGATTTACTTGAAGGAAGGACATCATATTGGTTTAAAGAATTTGATGAAAGTGTAGGTGCAGTCGAGAACAAGGTGTCTGATGCAACCTTGTTGAATTGCGAAACCAATGCTGAAGTGACTGAATTGAAGGTGCAATTCAGTGACATGAAGACCATACTAACAGACCATGCGAACCAAATGTCTGAGGAGATGACAAGCCTTCGTAAGTTAATCAGTGATGGCATGTTTGCAGGGGATTACGTGAATGGAGAAAGCTTTAATCGAGTCTCCGAGCCAAGAGTTTACGCTGGTTCCAGAAATGTTAGAGAAATTGATAATTTCTTGTATGACGTTGAGGCATACTTTGAGGCGAATGGAACTGGGGCAGGACAAAAGGTAACTCTCGTAGGAAATTACCTAAGTGGTGATGCCAAGGTTTGGTGGAGAACTATGCTGCAATAAGATGAAGCTGCTAGTTATGCCAATCCTATGTCATGGAATGAAATGAAAGATGGACTGAGATGTCAGTTCTGGCCGAGCAATGGTGCTTGGTACGCAAGAGAGAGTTTGTGTAGGCTAAAAATGAGGGTACACCACATGCCTATGCTGAAAAATTCCTTGCATTGGTGCAAGAAGTGCGTGGCATGACTGAAGAAGATCAGATGTTCCAATTTATGAGTGGCGCGAGTTCGTTGGTTGTTTCTGAACTCAAGAAGCGCAAAATTCAGAGTATCCAAATGGATGTTCAAGTGGTAAGAGAGCTTACCAGTTGCACAACAACTGAAGATGTGCAAAGCTGTGAAGGTAATTAAGGCCAAAGGAAAGGAAAAATATGTAAGAAGTAAGCGCAAGCCTGAGCCAAAGGAAGATGAATTATTCCCTTCAGCCGGGAAGTATAGGGGATGTTTCATTTGCAAGGGTTTGCATTTCGCTAGAAGCTGTCCACTCAAGGCGCAACTCAATGTAACAGTTGAAGATGACTATGGGAGTCATTCTAGCAAGACTCATGAAGGCCGAAGTGAAGGTTCAAGGAAGAGACCACGCATCGAAGTTGTTGCTCACTTCGACAATGGCAGAAACTAAGATAGAACAAGAAGGAGTGTTGTTGTCTCCATTGGAAACACTTGGTACCAGAAAGCATGGTGTTTTCTGAGCTTGTTTTATGTAGCTTTAGTTGTTGGTTGTTGCAAAATCTGTGTGTAGAGTTTGGTTGTAAAGACTTTTATTTGAGTCTTCAAGTTTGTATATACTTTGCTTTGGTGTAAGCAAGTTGCTTTGTTAATGAAGTTTTAGCTTTCCAAAAGTGATCGGTGGATCAATCATGTTATGGTACATGGTCTTGTTATGTAAGAGCAGTAATGAATGAAGGTGTTTTCGTTTATAAAGTCTTGCCTTTTTATTTACGATGTAAAGCTAGTTCATGGGGAGATGTTGCGATAGCATACTTAGCCTAACGTTCGCAATGACAAGATAGGTTGATGCGGAAGTGATGTTGCTGTTTGGGGATTGCAATATGGCACGATGGCAGATAGGCAGCGACAGTGCAAGCAATACAGCAAGATAGAAATCACATCATCAGCAAGAATGAGTTAGGTGGAACTCACAACCAAGAGAAATACACACACTTTCCATGAAAACAAGCAATGCAGTTCAAAGAAATAGTTGGAGATATATTGGCTTTGAAGGCATGGCGTATGGACAGCTAAAAGGTTAGCTATGTTATGTCCAAAAGATAGTTAGTCACAGTTGCGTAGATAAGCTGTGCAACTCAATAGTTTTGCTTTAGAGAGTTAGGCAAAGAGAACTTGCAATTCCAGTTCGGGTATGCAACAAGGCCTAAGTATAGAAGAGTTTGAACTTAGTGGCCACAGTCAGAGAAATGAGTTCTTGAATGATGTTTTTTGGAACAAAATTTGACGAGGCATGGAGTGCTAAATTTGGGTGTTCTATGCGAAAGAAACCCCTATGCACTTTGTGACGTGCTTAACGGAGGGCATGGAGGACAACAGTCAAAGGCAGGTGCCAGCAAAATTGATTGAAAACGAAGGCCAAGTCGTTTATAAGTCCTTGTCATGTTGAGTTAGATGCAAAAGGAAAAGTCGGGAGGCGAAAGGCTATGGCAGAGATCATAATGATCAGTTTGAGAAGAATCATTCTGAGCGTACACTTAGGCGTAAATGATTCAAGTGGAATTCAAGCCAAATTTGGTGGAATTTGCTAGGAAGAATTTCAAGTTTGCATTTGGGTGTTGATGCATGATTTAAGTAGCAATTGAAGCGTAGTGCACGACACTATGATGTGGCTCAAGTAGATGAGATCAATAGAAAGGCAGTAAAGTTAAGTGATGTTGATGCTATGGCATGAAAGTTGTTGAATGGCATATTGCAAAACGCCATCAATGGTTACTGAATTTCAGAAAAGGTTCTAAGAGTGTAGGCGGTGAGGTTAAGACAAGCATAGTATTTATACTGGGTTGCGTTCAACGAGGGCATTGAACGGATTAGGTGGGGGAGGTATATAACGTGCAAGGCAAGTGGTGCACATTTATTGAGCGTTACAGTGTTGCAGGCCAAGTCAGTGTCCGACAATGATTGCGTGATACTGCATAGACTGTCAAGTGCTAAGAATGGCATAACGTTGCAGGGCCAGTGAAGCGCAAAGCTAGCGCTACATTATAAAGACATTTGGCTAAGTGATGAAGCTATTGGATGACACAATGAGGCTTCATTGAAGGATTGGCAAGACATGGCAAAAGTTGACAAGATGCAACATGCGATGTTGGCATTAAGGCAAATCCATGGAATTGAGTTGGCCCAAACTCAAGGATGATGCAAGAAGGTAGAATACGCCAAGAGTTGGTCTATGGCATTAGTTCAAGGCTGGCCAAAGCTTGAACAGTGCAAACAAGCTAGCAATGCAAGAGTGGCATTGTTATTTTCAAGCAAATTGGTTAAGTGAAGCATATGACGCATGAGCAACCAGAATGAGCTTAAGGAGTTGGCCTCGGTGATTGAAGCATAAGGGTTGTCCGTGCATTAGCTTAGAACAATAAGCATGTAAGGTCAAGATGGATGAGCATTGGATCAAAGAAGAATTCAGTAAAGCACAACAATTGTGCAATACGGCTCAAGTGATGGTTAGGAGTTGGTTACGAGCTTCACAAGCATTCCAATGACACAAGACGAAATAGAACGGTTATAAAGGGAGTTTATAAGCGTGGGAGAAGGTTTCTAATTGCTAGAGAAAAGGTGTTGGATAATGGCGTCAGTTTAGAGAGGAACTGGCCAGTTAGCACAGTTATAGGCTGTTATGGAACTGCTTGCTGGGACAGATGGATGTCCCATGCGTGTGCAACAGTTGTTCACGGTTTTGGCTAAGTAAAGCTGTTGTATAAATAGTCCTAAGGCATGGGAAATTCGGCTGGCTTACATAGGAGAGTGTGAGACTCAAATTAGGAGAGTTTTTGTATAAGGCTAAGGCTTGGTTCAAGGCGAACAAGTTTGTGTATGTCCCTAAGTGTTCTTGGTTGGCTGATTGTTATTGATATTGTATGGCAATGTTTGAGTGCATTATGGGATGCATTTGAGAAGTTAAATGAAGAAAAAGAAGACTAAAGACTTCCGCTGTAGAACTGAAGAGTTGGCTGTTTGCATAGGTGCAAACTTATAAGGCTGAAATATAGGTGGGTGAAGCTTAATTCACAGAACCACTGTATTGCCGGGTTACACTTTCACAGAAATTTGTCTGAAGCATTTGGAGGTGTGACGGATGACTATATGTGATTTTTCTACTATGGAAAACTACCCCAAAATGAACAAATTTGGTATTTTAGTCCCACCAAATTAATAAATAAAGAATGGCCCCACAAAATTACAAATAATATTACTAAATGAACATCTATCTAGCAAATTCGTGTTCGCCATATCATAACAAGTACACTAGTTAGCATTACTGAAATACAGATTACTGGAGTATATTACACATACTGACTTAATTTTTAAGTACTATACAAGAATCAATAACACTAGAGCAAAGCATTAAGTAAGATATGACTCTTGTTCATGCATTTGGTCTATCAAGACTCTTGTTCTGTCCGTGGGGTTTTCAGCATCTGCCACATCATTTACAAATCTCTTTCTTACCATATCAACTAGACTGCCTTTATATACCAAATCTGAAGCAAAGAACAAGCCGAGAGTTGACACTGATGCAACCCCCATAATGATGAAGACGCTTCTGAAGCTATAAAGATGAAGCTGCTGGCTCCATGTTGTATTTTTCTGAAAATTATCATAACATGATTCCCTACCAAACCATTTTTCTTCAACTTCTTTCATCTTATTTCCCTCTGCAAACTCCAAAACTCCATGAGAAGCATAAGAGACCAGTGGAGAGTCTAGTGGAAACACCTGGATACAAAGAAAATGGATTAATATCAAGCTAACGATCTCTATAATATCAATAACAATGATGTATACTAAACTTAGAAGTTGAAGGGAAGGGAGAAGGACATACAAAGCCGAAACCACCAGCGGGATATGTAGGTCCAGCAACTGTGAACTCATTGCAATAGTGTGCCAGAAAAACTTTAATGAAAGGTATCTCATCGTAGATTACAGAAACGGTTCCATTTTTAAGAGCGTTGGCGTACTCCTCTATTGTAGAGAGTTGAACGAGCTTTGAGGGATGGTATCCTAAATCTACTAAGAGTTCTGATACAAATGATCCACTTTGGTACCCAACCGATCCGGTAACACTACTAGTTTGAAGATTCTTGGCCGTTAACATAGACGTAAGATTAGCAATAAAGCAACCCATTAGAATGTACACCGAAAAGCTCCACAGGCTCACAATGAATCTAGAGTAGTTGCTTTCAAGTTTTTCTTCTGGAAAACAGGACGCGCACATGAGTCTTTTTTTTGTCATAAAACGAAAACAAAATGCTCAAACCAAGTCAGATAAAACAGGAAATGAAGACATCGTTATATATACTTGTACTTACTATGTGCAAAAACTGAAATTGAAAAGCTGAAGGAGAGATATTTCCCCAACTGCTGTGATAATGGACCTTGGAATTCAGGGTTTTTGCCTCTTTCAAATACCCAAACAGAAAACCCAGTCGTCAGGAAGAATGCGATGGTTATAAACCAAAGATCCTGTGACCAAGGCCATAGAAACCACCAGAGACTACTAGTGAGATTTTTGTCGGTTCTTAGTGTAATCATGCGAACTCCAGAATTTGAATATGGCTGGCTGAACTCCACATATCTTGATCTATTAGCAACAATGGTCACATCTCCCACGACAACATCAAACTGCTGCATGTTTTCACACCATTTGTCCATTAACAAAACCAAATTCTAGTATTAAAACTAAAAGTTATGTTTTTGAACGGTAAACGGATAAAGTTTGTTAACAAAATATAGAGCATTGTATGTTCACCTTCGTGTAGACAGAATATGTTAATTTATTGTAATTTCCAGCTGCAACTCCGTCTATCTCATATGGGACATAATCGTATTCATATGGCAATCCAAGCATCACGTTTTCAAACACATCTTTTGAAAAGCCAGTCACGTTCCAAGAGTTAGTGTTCTTATCACGGTTGACACTCATGAATTCAACAAATCCAGTTTTATATGGGACTCCAACAGTCAAGGTGATAGCTTTTGGAGTTACTTTGGACCCTCCTGGCCATATAACACTGCCAAGGTCATAATCATTTGCTGAATAGTCTTTTTGCATGGTTTTTAGATTCAGGTTCTTCGGAAAGCCAGCCCCAGGTGTCCAATACCCTATAGTTCGATCTCTTTTGCTAAGCACATTGATAATTTTGTAAGTATTAGACTGTAACTGCCCATCTATAAACTGAATCTCACCACTGAGCCCCATAAATTTTGCCGTTTGAATTGCTTGTAAGAATTTCGAACCCATAGCAGAGACACCATTTTCAAACAAATCAAAGACATTACGATTTCCTTTCTTATTTGCTGGTGGTGATAGAAATTTTTTATCGTTAAAATGCGGCTGAACTTTGTTAGCTACCATTGCCATCAGAAACATTATATCATATGCCCGCAGTGCATTTTTGTTAGGTTGTGGTCTATATAATTTTCGATCGTTCTGCTTAAAACGCTTTTGGAATTGAATACTAAACTTTTTAAGAGACTTAGTTTCCGGCACGTCTGTTTTAACACCGATAACACCATTCATGGAACGTAAAACAGAAGGCTCCATGTAGGACATAACATCAGCAATGGCGGTCGTGATAATCCACACATACCCTTTACTCATCATTCCCTGCTTATGAACATTTAAGAAGAAAGAGGCAGCTAAAGAGGGTGACATATGAACAATGAAGACCTTGGATTTCATGCTTTTTAACTGAAGCAAACTATTGTTGATTATCGTGGCATTTGCCGTGCTCGGTAGGATGGTTTTATTAAATACTTGAGCATCAACATCAGAAAGAGCAACGGTAAGGGATGGCACCAGAGCATACCCAATTTGGCTGTCATCATGAATGATAGATAATTCCTTTAACTTGTATGCTTGAATGATCGCTGCGATCGCCTTTACTTGTGACGAATCATTTTGGGCGACTCTAATGAGGTAAGGAGCTTGAGTTGGAGAAATGGATGAGTGGATTGGCGAGAAGGAGAGGATTGGTATATGAGCTTTGCTACCAATACATGCAACAAATTCTGCTCCTACTGACGATTCTAGGCCGATGATTGCTTTCACCCCGACGTTGTGTATCAAATCTAAAGCTGTAAAGTAAATAATAGAGCAGATTAGTACATACCAAAAACAACAACATATTTGCTTAACAATTGATATATTGCAAACATACCGGCACTGGTAGCAGTAACAGGATCACCTTTTGAATCACGCATATGAATAACTACTGTAGTTGCATCTTTTCTGATGGCTACATCCAAATAGATCTAAAGGATATAAAACTACTAACATTCAAGATTCAAAGATAAATAAGATGTAAAGAACATGAAAAGTAAAGATTGACACAAGCATATAACGTGGTTCGGCCATGAAGACCTACGTCCACGGGAAAGAAGATGTTTTCTTTATTGATTAGGGTCTTACCCTTATCCTTGAAAGAGCTACAAATATCACTTAGATTTCTCACTCTCTCTTTATCTAGATCTCTCTCAGAAATTCTCTGTAGAAAGACCATCTAAAATTACATGTCCATCTCCTTCTACATGGACTGGTATTTATAGGCATTTTAGACTCGTGAAGGTCTGGTCTCGCCGAGCTGGTGGAGTTATCGTACATCTTCTCGTTACTTCGGACGAGCTCTATACTATCCCTCGTGATGGCCTACTTGGCTCTCCTTCCGAGTCATCTCGCTCCGTTCGTCATCGTGTTGCTCTTCCTTGGGAACCTCATGCTGCATCACCTTTGGGTTATAGTATAGATCGCCCGAGCCTCCTGATACGATGTAGGTTCGTCCACGTCTCTTCTGATCCCTCATTAAATGCAGTCCTTCTTTTTAAACTTGACCGTCTGAGTCGATTAGACCACTCCTTACACGCGTCATTCATGTAACGTTGTAGAAGGTGTCTCGATTCAGACGAAATTAACTTTATAGATTATGAGTCGGTGTATCTACCTCATCACCTTATCATGAAGCCATCCCTTGAGATGTTGACACGTGGCCATCAGGTAATTTACCCTCACATTTTGCTCCTTTTCTTTGCAACTTTCCTAGGGCATGTTGGGAAGAAAACTGTGTAACCGCCCCGTCTTTTTCGCCACGTCTGAGACTTACGCCACGTCTGCACTTTTAGTGCGCTTTTACCTGTTGGACTTAAGGCGCCAGTTGGTTGTCCACAGGTTTATAGAGAATGTTTTTCTCTTTCTTTTATGGTCGTCGTGTCTTAACTTTTTTGGATAAGTACCGATTAGCTTCCCTAGGACTTTTATTCCTATAAAAGCCTTCTTTTGGTGGTGAATTGGATTTTATTCTCTTCTTCCCTTCTGTAGAGTTCCTGATTTTTTAATTTTCTCATTCTTTTTCATAAGGGTTTCTTATGCCTAGTAGAGTTTTCCTCCTCGTTCTCCATGGTGACGAAGTGTTTATTCATGTCTACTTGAGCATGATGGTATGCCCTCTCACTTGTTTGATTTGTGGGTTCTTCTTGTTCGTGTTTCTAGATCATCACTGATGTTTTATCAGAAAGACCTATCTGTTTGTATGTCATCTTTAGCCCATCGATGGTTTAGAGAAACTGGTTTGTCTGCTAGTGGATTGGTCTTTTTGCTGGAAGATTTCCATCTGCCATTGTATCTGTTTCCACGGTTTTAGCTTGGAAACACTTCACACTTGTGCGGGTTTCTACGCTGTTTGGCTTAGAAACACTTTTGCTACTGTGTGGTTTGCCATTCAATAGGTACCAGAGGTTCTTGTGCTTTTAGCTGATGCGAGATGAGTCGCGTCCTTCGAAGATCCATGATCTGTGTGAGCTATTGTTCTTTCTTGCCGATCGCCCGAGTTTCTGAGGATGCTGAGGTATAAAATACTACCATAATATTTTAAGGTACATATACCTTGCCCCTGTTTTATATCTGCGCGTCTGATGGCATATGTATCGTGCGGTGAGGAAAGTCTCTTATTTTCCGGATGACGGGGGATTGCACGAGGTTGCTTCTGCTCGTGATGATGGTGCAAATCCGAGATTAGAGTCGCGGGTGCCCCATTCGAGCGATATAGCTGCTCCTGACTTCGCCAAGAGTGAGGCTCGGGTGGATACCTAGTGAGATGCTCCTGACGAGACGTTATTATGCTGACTTTTGTTGTTTTGGAGAGTCCTCATATGTCTGAGGAAAATACTACTTGTAATTGAAGTACTTGTTAATGTGATAGTTTTTTCTTGCTGTGTTATTTCTGCATTATATTTTTATGTAAATGGCTCTGAGGGATTTTTATGCATACTATCAGTCCAACCATGGGTGACAAAGCCAAGGAGTTATCAATTCCTTAATCGGATAGGGCATCTCTTACGGTGTTGGATTTTGAGTATAGCACATTCCCTTTCTCGCTCTGATCTGATGCCTTCATAGGCTTGGTTTTTTATTAGTGTCCTGTTTAGGTTACACTTTCCCCAGGGTTAAATGGTCAGTTGTTTGAGTCACTTGTTTATTAACCCTTGCTTGGAGGGCGATATCTCGGTCAAGTGATTCTTACCTTAGCCAAAGGTAAGTACCTTGATTCTGGATATCTCCTGTTATGGCAGGACATCATCCGATTTCGTGATCGTGATGGCATTACCTTAGGTCTGTTCCCATCTTAGGTAGCTTAGGGTGTCCCCCGCTTCATCTTGCTTCATTCAGCTAGATGGCATTACTTTAGGTCTGTGTCCGTCTCGGGCATCTTAGGTATTTTACCCGCATCATTCGTTGTAGAATGGAAGGTGTGGCTAGCACCGTGCCATAATCTTGATGGGCTTTTGTTATAATGCAAATATGATATGATTATGCTATATGCAAATGCAAGAACAAATAAAGAAAAAAATTGCAAGAAAAATAAATAAATCAAAGCGAACCAAAAAATTGCAAGAAATAAGTACACAAAAGGAGTAATTTTATTATTCTCAAAAGAGGGTTTATAAGTCCTTAGTACATTCAAGTAAGGTTTCATGACCTTTTACAAGTAGGGATTCGAACCCTATTTTCATATTTTATCTTCCTAAGCGATGAGCTGTTTAAGCATTGTATTGCTTGATGTATTTGATGTTCCAGGGGCGTTCTAGTTCTTCCCATTAGGTTTGAGCAATCTGTATGCTCCATTGCCTTCTTTGGCGATGACTGTGAATGGTCATTCCCAGATGGGAGCAAATTTTCCTGACTTGCGCTGGTATGGCGGGATCTCACGCCAGACTTTATCGCCTGGGCTAAATTGCCTCTGATGAACACGTTTGTTGTATTCTCGGGCTAATCTCCGATGGTAATTTTGTATTCTATGGAGAGCTATTTCTCGGTTTTCCTCGAGATCGTCTAGCTTAGCGAGTATCATGTCAGAGCTTAGGTTCTTTTCCCAAGCCTCAGTCTTGGTCGTCGGGATCATTGCTTCAGTTGGTATGATCGCTTCCGTGCCATATATGAGGGCGAAGGGAGTCATCCCTGTAGCTTCTCTTCGTGTGGTCCAATAGGCCCACAGAACATTGTGTAATTGCTCACACCAGCTAGCCCCAAGTCCATCTAGCTTCTTTTTGAGCATATCGGCGATGGTTTTGTTAGTGGCCTTTGCCTTGCAATTACTCTCGGGGTAGATTGGTGTGGATTTATTCTTTCTGATCTTGAAGCAGTTAAAGAGGAGATCAATATTTTTTCCTCGGAGTTGGGCCCCATTATCTGATACAATGGCGGATGGGATACCGAAGCGACATATGATGTGCTCGAAAAGTAAAAGACATTGTGGTCCCTAATGTGTCTGAGGGTTGACGCTTCGACCCATTTGGTAAAATAATCTGTAGCCACGATTAGGTATTTTCGTTGCCCCGTGCCAGCTCATAGGGGTCCGACGATGTCGACCCCCCACTTGGCGAACGGCCATGGGTTAAGCACATATTTTAGATCCATTGATGGTGCATGCCTTCTTTTACCAAATTTTTGGCACTCTATGCATAATTGCGCCATTTGTTTCGAGTCCTCGTTCATGCGAGGCAAGAAATATCCTTATAACCTGGCTTTGTGAGCTAAGGATCTTCCTCCACTATGGTTTCCGGCGTAACCATAGTGTATTTCTTTTAGTATTTCCTGGCCTTCAACAAAGGAAAGGCATCTAAACAAGGGCCCCAGGTATGACTGTTTGTACAGCACGCCATCTTTGAGTTGATAGTTTCCTGATCGGGATATCACTTTGTGTGCGATATTTTGGTCGCTTGGGAGGTCACCGTTGGCTAGGTATTTTATGATTGGGGTTCTCCAATCATCCTCAGGCAAAGCCTCGTTTTGTCTTGTTGTGTCCATATTAAGGATTTTCATATCTCATTCTAGGGGTATGGAGGGAAGTAGTACCCTTTCAATTCTTACATTTGTGGCCTCCGGATCTATCGTCTTGGAGGCTATGAAGTCTAAGGCATCTGCGTGCCTATTATTGTTCCTGTTAAGGTGTAGGAAAGTGATGTTTGGTATCTTCCCGATATAATGCTTGGCGAGTTGGAGATATCGCTGCAGACATACATCGGAAGCTTGATATGTTTCATCTATCTGTCGGGCAATAAGCTGTGAGTCACTTGTGAGTCTCACTTCATCAATGCCTAGTGTGATTATCACTCGTAGAGCATGTATGACTTCCTCGTATTCGGTTATGTTATTAGTAGCGGGGAATTCTAGCCTTAGGCTATAGACGATCCTGCGGCCTGTCGAAGTCGTAAAGACCATTCTGATGCCAGATCCTTCCGGATTACATGACCCGTCTACGAAGACTTCCCATCGTCTTGGGTTATCCGAACGAAGTAGATCGGGTGGATCTTCTAGCCCATCCTCCATTCCTGGGATGTCCTCGATTTCATCGGTGTCGTCTAGAGGGAAGTCAGTTAAGAAGTCCGCAACAACTTGGGTTTTTATTGCCATTTGGGATTGATATTTTACCCCAAACTGTTTGATTTGAGCTCCCCATCCTGCCCTATCATCATGTTCTAAAACAGTATCTATTGGAGCTTTTGTAATGACCGTTACTGTATGGGCATGGAAATACGTTCACAGCTTTTGCGTCGCGTATACCAAGGACAGCACAATCTTTTCGATTTTGGAGTAGTTCTTCTCTGCAGACGTCGGATTTTTTCTTATGAAATAAATAGGCTTTTCCGCCCCTTCGTCTATGCGAGTGAGCACTGCACTAATAGAAGTGCTAGTTGCCGATAAGTAGATATAAAGATCCTCGCCTGGGTTAGGCTTTTGTAGTATAAGTAGAGTAGCCAGATGTTCTTTTATTTTTCGAAAAGCTTCTTCGCACTTAGCGCTCCACGAGAAATTTTCTCCTTTTTTCAAGGTGTTGAAGAAGTCTTTACATTTGTCGGACGATCTAGCTATAAACCTTCTTAGGGCTGCTAATCGACATTTTAGTCTCTGCACGTCTTTGACTGTGGCATGCGAGGGCATCTCTAAGATAGCTTGTACCTTGTCCGGGTCGACCTCGATGCCCAGCTTAGTGACCAGGTATCCCAAGAATTTCCCTGAGGTAACTCTGAAAGTGCATTTTGCCCGGTTTATTTTCATATTAAACTTCCTCATTTGTTCGAAAATTTCTTTGAGATCGTTTGCATGGTCTTGTGGGAGTTTTCTCTTGACGAGCATATCATCCACGTATACCTCTAAGGTTTTATGTATCCAACTGTCAAACATTTTTTCCACCATTCTTTGGTAAGTCGCGCCTGCGTTCTTTAGTCCGAATGGCATCTTAGTATAATAGTATAGACCTCCGGGAGTAAAAAAGGCGGTATGCTCTTGGTCTTCCTTGGCGAGGGGGATCTGGTTATAGCCCGAGTATCCGTCCATTAGGGATAGCAATCCATATTCATAGGTTGCTTCTACGAGCTGATCGATGTTGGGGAGAAGGAAACTGTCCTTTGGGAAGGCTTTATTAAGATCGCTAAAACCAATGCAGATTCTCACTCCTCCATTTTTCTTTGGCACTATCACCATGTTAGATATCCATATCGGATATTGTACTTCTCGGATGACTCCTGACGCCTCCATTTTTTTTAGTTCTTTTTGAATCGCCTCGTGATATTCTGGTGCCACCTTCCGCATCTTTTGTCGTATAGGCTTGTGCTTTGGGTTAATTTTCAAATGGTGACAACAGACTTCTGGGTCTATCACAGGCATGTCTCCATATGCCATGCGAAGACATTAGAACATTCGTTTAGTACGCGTATTAGTTTTTCTTCTTCCTCTTTGTCGAGGAGAGTTCCAATTTTAACCATACCCGAGTTTTCGGGTGTTCTGACATTTACTTTCTTTGCAGGTTCCGAGGCCGAGAAGTTTGACCTAAGCTCCCCCACATCGGAGAGGTTCTGTATGGGCTCCAAGGGTGAGTCTGAGGTTGGGACATTGTCAAAAGTTGGTACATTGTCCGAGCACCCTTCTTCATTTGTCATTGCTATGAATGCATCGATTTCAGCCTGACTTTTAGTATTCTTGGCCTTTTTATTTTTTACCTTTGGGGGGTTTGCCTTGTTCTTGCCATTCTTTACATCCATGTTGTAACAGTACTCAGCTTCGCCTGAGTCTCCCATGATTTCTGAGATCCCATCAGGTGTTGGAAACCTTAGTCTCTGGTGATAGGTCAAGGCGACCCCCTTGATCCCAAGATCGCCCGACAATGGCCGTGTAGGGTGATAGTAAATCTACTACACAGAATGTGGTTAGAGTAATAATTTTTCCTACGTGAATTTCTAGGGTGACTTTGCCCCTTAGGCGGGTCAACGAGCCATTGAAGCCAAATATATTGTAGGTAGACGGTATTAGGCACTCGTCTCTGAGACCCATCTGTTTGAACGTCTCGTAAAACAGGATTTCGACGGAACTGCCTCCGTCTATCAGTATCTTAGGCATGGCCCATGGCAATACGTTAGGTTTTTCTTCCTCGCCCTCGTGTTCGGGGAGCGCGATAACCATCGTAACCACTAATGGATCGTTGTGGTTTCGTCCTCCATCAGGTGCCTCTGAGGCTGAGAAGCTGATAGGTTGTTTCATCCACTCCTGCATAGGAGGCTCTTTTGTCACGCTAAAGACTTCATCACCTTCGAAGTTTCGCTTGTGGATTCGTCCTGTAATACTTCCTTCAGGTGTGGGAGCAGTGACAGATGAGTGTGATATCGTATTGCATCCCAAGTATTGTGACTCGCGTGGTATTTCCACACAATGTACGGGTGTTTCCGTGGCTGGTTGGATCGCTGGTTGCGCAATATATTCCTGTAGTTTTCCCTCATCAATCATGTCTTGCACCATCTTATTTAGATCTCTGCACGAGTCTGTCGTGTGGCTATAGAATTGGTGAAACTCACAGAAATCTGTTCTGTTCTTAGCGCGCTTGGGCTGTTGTCCTCTATTCCATGGGTAGGTGATTTTGTATTTTTCGTCAATCTTCTTAAGGATTTCGGATATAGGGGTGTTCAGCTTCGTGTAGACTGGGTTTACGAACTTTCCCTTCTTTTGTTGGGCTTGGTCTCTCCCTTTCCATCCTCCACTTCAATGTTTATCGAACTGGGTAGATCCGTTATTGGATCACCCTGCTCCTTGGGCTGGCATTTGAGGGTTCTATGGTTCTACCACATTTGCTCCTCTATTGGTTCCTTTTACCAATTTGTCATAGGTACCATCTTGGAGTTCTTCAAGGGCTATGTAGTCCTCTTGAATCTCTCTCAGTTTCCCTAAGTTAGATGGCATGGTCTCGTACATGCGTACAAATATTAGGTATGTCTTCCTTAGACTGTTTTTGAAGCCCAAGATCACGTAGGCCTCTGGGACTCTTCCGATCTCGGTGCATAATTTTCTCCAACAAGTTACCAGAGAGCGGAGTGACTCGTTGGGTCCTCGAGCTAACTGGAACAGCATGTCAATTTCGAGTTTGACTCGGCTGTTATGTATGTATGTTTCAAAGAACAACTCGGATAGATGATCAAACGATTTAACCGATGCTTTGGGCAGGTTATTAAACCACATTAGGGCCTCGTCTTTTAGACTGGCTGGAAAGAAATTACACATCACCACATCGTAGTGAATCCACTGTATCAGTGTCATGCGGTATGATCTGAGATGTTCGATTGCATCGCCGGTCCCATTGAAGGGAGTTGCAAACGTTGGGAGCGAGCATTTCCTTAGAAATGGTTGGGCCAATAGACTCTCCGATAAGGGAGATTGTCCATCCTCTTGCAGTACTTCCTTCAACTTTTTTCCTTCTTGTCTTCCTGTAGCCTCTCTGCACATCGCTTCGAGTTGGCATAGTCGGGCTTGTAATTGGTCGTCATTGTGCCTCGTTTCGGCTTCTTCCTTCGTCCTTGCGCTCTTTCGAGCGAGAAGGAAGCTTCTGGGCGTCGATATCTTGATAGCCCTGAATCCTCATCCGATTGCTCGACGTACATCACTATTTTAGAGCGAGTTGACTTTGAAGTCTCCCTTCGCTTGGGGTCTACGACTACGTGGTTCTCGGCCATGCAGTTATTTTTTACTTCGTCCTCCTTTTTCTTTTCTCGTCTATGCTTGGGATCAACATCGGATGATCCCTCGGACGGGCTCTCCTCCTCGTGTTGGACTCCTTGGCTTCCCTTTGGAAAGCGCTCCCCTATTTCCTCGTTCGAGGTGTCAGGAATATGGACTCGCTCGTCATCCTGAAAGTTATCAAAAGGATTCTCATCCTCGGGGGTCTCCTCTATAGTAGTGAGTGGAACCTTCTTCTTTGTTTTACGTTTTAGCCTACGGTTTCTCCGTTCTAGCCTCTTGTTACGTCTTTCTAACTTTATCATTCTTTCCTTCTGTGCATCTTGTGCTTTCAGGATGGATGCGATTGTAGCAGCGGTATCGCCGAGGTTAGAAGGTTCATCTTTCTTCACCTCATTGCTCACTGTTTTCCTTGGAAAACGATTCAACCCTCCTGTTTGAGTTAAATGGATATCATTCTGTCTCTCGAAGGGGTTCCCCTCTTCGTCAGAGATAGAGTTATCAGTTAACCCTTCCCGATACGGGTTATCGGATTGTCCCTCTCCTGGGAGTACACCGTTGTGCATAGTTTCACCGAGCTCCATCTCGTCTAGTCCTCCAGATAAGGCTCCACCAGTTTCACCTTCGCTCGTGCGATCGGATCGTCTCGTCACCATCGTCTTACCTACAATATATGCAATAATGCTTAATTTGTCTTTTCTTATAGAAAAGTGGGACCCTAGATTTGCAGGTCATGTGCAATTACTACATCATAATTCAGAATGGACAGTTTAGTACATGAAGACTTTGCAGTAAATTTTGGAGACATGTGAAGGTGTCAAAACATTCCCTACTTGCATAAAGTTTTGGTGATGGGAAAAAGGTGTTTTGTTTGTCTCTCTTCTCGAGAAAAATACCCCCTTCTACACGTCATACCTTTACTAGGAAAATACCAAGTTATGACTATTGAGCATATCTTCCCATTTTAAGAAATATTTCTCAATATCTTCAAACTTTTGATTTTGAACAAACTTTGAGTTTGATGAATGATTATGTACTCATTAACCCTTCCCCTTGACATATAGTTAGATTTCTAAGAAGAAGATTATGGATTTTCTTGAGTTAGAAGATGAAGAACATCATGAACAATTTGTCTTTTCCGCTTTCACATGATGATTTCTTTCCCTTATAAAGCTTACAGACTTAGACTTCTTCCCAGCTCTTTCATGGAGGAGATCGTTTGAGTGCCGAAGTGTTTAAAACTCCATTTTCACTCTGATCTTCAACTCTCCTGAGCTTCTTGAGGAAGGTATAAGAAATCTTGAAAAAACAAAAATCTTAAAGAAAATCAGTGGAAAACATGTAGATCTGATGGTTCTGAGGCTCTTCAGGACTTCACTGATCGTGTGGATCGTGGTGAGTCCGAGATCTACTCATAAACTTGAAAAGAATTCTACACAGTGGTGTGAAATCCACTTCTCTCAAGGAGATATTGAAAACAATATAGAGCTGTTACTAGGGAGGCAGATTAGATCTTCATACCTCCCTGTTTCTAGCGCCAAAATGTAGTTGCATCTTTTCTAACGGCTACATCCAAGTAGATCTAAAGGCTATAAAACTACTAACATTCAAGATTCAAAGATAAACAAGATGTAAAGAACATGAAAAGTAAAGATTGACACAAGCATATAACGTGGTTCGGCCATGAAGACCTACGTCCACGGGAAAGAAGATGTTTTCTTTATTGATTAGGGTCCTACCCTTGAAAGAGCTACAAATATCACTTAGATTTCTCACTCTCTCTTTATCTAGATCTCTCTCAGGAATTCTCTGTAGAAAGACCATCTAAAATTACATGTTCATCTCCTTCTACATGGACTGGTATTTATAAGAATTTTAGACTCGTGAAGGTCTGGTCTCGCCGAGCTGGTGGAGTTATCGTACATCTTCTCGTTACTTCGGACGAGCTCTATACTATCCCTCGTGATGGCCTACTTGGTTCTCCTTCCGAGTCATCTCGCTCTGTTCGTCATCGTGTTGCTCTTCCTTGGGAACCTCGTGTTGCATCACCTTTGGGTTATAGTATAGATCGCCCGAGCCTCCTGATACGATGTAGGTTCGTCCACGTCTCTTCTGATCCCTCATTAAATGCAGTCCTTCTTTTTAGACTTGACCGTCTGAGTCGATTAGACCACTCCTTACACGCGTCATTCATGTAACGTTGTAGCAGGTGTCTCGATTCAGACGAAATCACCTTTATAGAATATGTTTCGGTGTATCTACCTCATCACCTTATCATGAAGCCATCACTTGAGATGTTGACACGTGGCCATCGGGTAATTTACTCTCACAACTACCCTCGATTTCCGATTAGGATGACTTTCGTAGAAATCGGAAATTGCTATAGAAATGCATGCATGGGTGACGTTCCCGACGGTCGAAGTCAAATCGAGAATCACCCCAACATGAAAAATGGCTTTGCCGTTCCTAACTCCCTTCGATGTTTTGATTTGATATTTATTAGCCATCAAAAAAATATATATATACAAAGATTTGACAGAAATTTCCTGGTTTTTTCTTTTGGTCGGTATCGTTTTGTATATCAAGATAAATTCTACCAATCAATACGGTAACTATCAAAAATGTCAATAACAATAATTTAATCCCTTATTTTAACAACAAAGTCTAAGTTGATTATGATTGCTAAATTTTTTTACTCCTTTGTGTGGTTAGGAATTGAGGCAGGGCATACTTCTGAATGGCCAGGCCAGCCAGCTAACCCTTTCTAGAGTGTTATTATTTAATAATAACGGTGTCGCATCAGCCGATCGGAAACTTAGTCCGCAATGTGTCGCCTTCTAGTTGTATCCTCCACGCTAAACCCTGATAAAACAAAACATGAAACCCTTCCGGACGAAACTTGGCTTCCGGTGAAAGTGAGGCTTTGGGAGGCAAAAAGCATTTGCGTACCTATCTCCTGAACTGAATTTAAAGTGGTCAAACATCAGATTGCCATCAGCTTCATTTTTAAACCTATAGGATTGTCTTATTTGGATACAAGCGGTTGGATGATCTTCATTGCAGTACTTTCACAATGGATTATTTATAATCCTCTTGGTCTTGACTTCAATTTCTAGGCTGACTTAGTTGCCGTTCACCGACCGAAGTTACTTGATGATAGTGATATAAGTATGTTAATTAGATATGGTTTATTTCTTTTCCATAATTAATCAATTGCGTTTCTATAGTTGCAGGAAATCCCATAACCACACCCTATTGATAATCTATGGAATAATCTAAGAAATCATGATGAATACTCAAAATCTTTTATTAAATCTTAGAACAAATACAAAGATAATGAGGAAAAACCCTAACTTGGAAAAAAAATAACTCTCTCTCTCTCCTAAATATCTTATCTCAGTTTACCAAAAAGATCTCTCTTCTACAAAGGTGTTTGGTTCCTTATATAGGAGTTTACATAGTGGAGAACAGCTAATAAAGCCCCTAATTTCGGATCTGACGTGCGTCAATGTCGCGTAGACTTTGTCATTGCCGCACGATTTCTTCACTGCCGCACAGTTCTTCACACTATTATCGTGACTAAGTGACATCATCCGGCTCGTCATCTTGGATGTGCTTTATGCGTTCGTATTCACTTACTATTTATAGGAGTTATTTCGCATGCTAAATGAGTGTGCGGTATTTTGTACCCACATTTTGCCTCTTCTCTTATCGTTCTTTCAAAGAAGGAGCGGTGAGAGAAACTCTGATTCTATTTTTGCCGCACCCGTTCATCTTTCCGTATCCCTACCTACCGACATACTTCCGTGATTTCGACTTAACCGTCTACACGTGTTGACTTTCCTCCCTTTTTCACCGGCACGTCTTGATTTAACCGGTTGCCTCTTTTCCCTATTTATTGACTGGGGTGAGGAGAGATAATTTTTTCTTTATTTTCCTTCTTTTTCCCTGTGAATTTTCTTCATCTTCACCTTCTCGAAGTCTTCATCCTTCATTCAAATATTTTTCATGTGTTGTTCTTCTTTGAATCTCATGGATTCTCATTCAAGGTTAGTGTATTATGTTATCATTGTTGTCTTGTTTTTCTTTCTTTTCAATTTCCATCTGCCGTTGTTGATCTGCTACTGTTCTGCCATTGTTGATCTGCTACTGTTCTACCAATGTTGATCTGCTACTGTTCTTTATATTCCCATACTGGCTTTGTTGCAGCAAAAGTTCATCTTTTGGTAATCTTCGCATTACGGTTTCAAATCCGAAATCTTCTCTGATCCCTAAAGATGATGAATCTCGCAAGAGGAAGCCTTCGCATAACAAGGTAGTAAGAAATACCTTCTTCTCTTTTAAACAATATTGTTTCCTATGTTTCTTATTTGCGTTGTTCTTCGAAGGGTACTGAGTGCGAAGTTGATTGCGGGAAGAAGAAGGTTAAGAGAGTTCGCCGCGCCCCTATAATTAACACTTCCCTTGTCATTCCGGAGCTCACCTGTAAATCCCGTCCTCAGCAGCAGGTCTCTTCTGACAATGCTGTTAACATCCCTTTGAAGGACACGGTTGCCCCTGCTTCTTTGAATGTCTTTGTGCCTCTTAATGAAGTCATCGACTCTGAGGAAGCCATTTTGATAGAGCACATCACCGCTCCTACCTCTGAGGGTATTACCATGCCGAATGAAGTTACTACTGTTTCCACTTTTGTGAATATTCCCGCATCAGTGAAAGATATAACCGCTCCCGTTTCAAAGGATATCGCTTCTCCTGTGATTACTCCTACTCCCTCTATGGTCAGTTCTTCCTCTCTAGGGGCCTCCTCTGCTGATAAAGGAGTTTTTGAAGGAGTTGATGCTGCTACCCAGTCTTTAGCGGATATCATTAACGCCGCTCGTTCATCTATTAGCGATCCTGCCAAGCTTCGCATTTGTGATGCTCTTTCCAAGTTGTTATGTGATTCTCCACTGGATAAATCCACTAGGAGCGAAACCTTCTCACAGCTTGATCCATGCGTTAATCTTGCCTTTGATCTCTTGGTAAGCATCCTTCTACTTGCACTTTTCACTTTGTACTATTTTACCGCGTCTTTATGCCAGCGTTGTTTTTTCTTTAGGAATCTCGTCGCCGCGTAGTCCAGACTGAGGGATTTTCTGAATCTTTCAATACCATTCTTGAACTTTCTCATCAAAATGCCAAGTTAAAGGGGGTCTTCAAGCTGCATCTCTTGTATCTAAATATCTTCGCAAGAAGAATCAAGATATCAAAGGTGTGTTTTTCTTTCTCTTATTTAATCGCTCCTGAGTTTTATTTCGTTCGCGTCCACATTTTGAATTCCTTCGTACATATGTAAAGACTTAAACCAGAAGCGTATCATGGAGAGATATAATTACCAACATTCTGCTGAGGATGCTCGTGCAGATAATGAGAGATTGCATAGTCAACTAGATCAATTAACTAATGAATATTCATATCTGCTTGACCAAACTGATAACTTGAAGAATGAAAACCTTCATTTATGTGATCAAAATGATTTTTTAATCTCCTGAGTATCCAACCTATCGAGGTCATTGCTAAGTGCAAATTTAAGAAATCAAACTCTATCAGATGAAAACCGCGTCCTTGCCGAAGAGAAGCGGTCTTTTGTAAATGAGAAAGCGATGTTTACGCGTCAATATCTTGTTCTTCAAAAAACATGCGATGATCAAAAGGAATCCCTTCGCGCTCTAAAAAGCCAACACGATGTGGCTATGAAAAGCGTGAAGAATTTGACCTTGGAGAATGAGAAGATCATTCAAAGCAAGATAAAAGTGACTGTGGATATGAATATACTCTGAGAAGAACGCGCACAGTTACATGGTTCTTATGACATCTTGGTAAAGGAAAATGCCTCTCTCTTCCAAGATGAAAAGAAGATTCGAGCTCGTCTTCAGGGTTTGATGGGTGATGATTTTGATAAATGTATGGAGGATGTGAAAAGTAGTGGTCTTGCTTTGTCTCAATATCTCATCTCTCAAAGGGAAGGTAGTCACATTGAGTTGACTGCCTCAGTTTACTTGTCTTTTTCAATTATCCGTACTTTGTATCTGCGAAGTTTGTCGCCCTGGTTATAATCTGATGTCTTTTTTGCAGCGTCTGAGAAGTCATATCAATCTACCATCTCAAAGTTAAGGTCTGATCTGGCTAAGGCTCGTAAAGATCGTTGGAGACTTTCAGTAGCATTTTCCTCTTCCCAGGATAGAGCGAACAGAAGGTGTTTGTATCTTCAAAATTTGATGGAGGTTGCCATAGAGAACACTAAGAAGAGTGCCGCTCGAGAAACTCATGTCAAGGCTCAATCTCTCGCAGATCGAGTTTGCCTCACTAACTCGCTTCCTTTATTAGATGTGGAACCTCTCGATGTAGGTGAAGACGAGAAACTCCCTGAGCCTGATAGTGACTATTATTACGAGAGCGACGATGATGAAAGTGAAGAGGATAAAGGTGGGAAAACTCTCCTTCATGAGGATCAGTCTGAAAAAGATAGATCCGGCGGTGATCTTCCTAAGGATCCAAATCTTCCTAAGGATCTAAATCCTAATGTTAACCCCGACATTGAGGTTGATGTTGAAGAATCCGCACCAACTCAAACCGTGTCTCCAAATGATGGCTAGATTTTCCTTTTCTTCAATCATTCATGTGTTTGAATTTGCCCTAACTTTGAATGTATTGAGGAAGCACACTTCTATTTCTGCTATTTTTGTATAAGATTGCCTCTAACAAGATACCTCCTTTTTGTTATTCCCATACTTCCTCTATTATTCACCTGGTTAGAAATGCTTTTTATCCTCGTGCGGTTATATCCATGCGTCATTTAATCTTTTAGTGTTTTTTTCCTTTTGTTGTTTCTTTGTGCGTTACTTACGGGTTCTTCCCCTGCAAAATAGTAATTGTTAAATTTTAAATTGATCTTGGGGTTTTATCTTGAGGTTTTATTGAGCCCCCCTAGTTAGAGGTCTTATCATCCTCCTCCTTATCTTTGTCTTAGGATATTATTATGCGGCAAAATCCCAGGCGGTCATTACCCTTTCATTTCAAGTAATGACCCATTGATCTTGCCTTATCATTTCTTGTATTTTTTGCATCTGCAGGATGTATTGAAGCGTCAATACGACAAGTCTTATTACTCCCGTGAGTAAAAGTCTCATGATATTGACGTCTTTGACACAATTCAGCTCCTAATGGAGGGTGTCGTCCTTATATTCCCCCTGACTGCCCCTTCAAGGAAGCTTACCCCTACCGGGTTAAGGTGGGATCTTCCCATCCAGTGATGCAACAATCAGTTGTGTTCGCGGCCCTTATCCCTCCGCCGATATGGATTATAGTTACGGGACCACACCCTAAGTGGGGTTTCTTGAGGACCGAGTGTATCATAGTCAGGACTTGCCAAGAGTGGCCAGGTACGCTCCAGACGCCCCAGGCACTCTTGACTCAACCGTGTACCTCGGCGCCCTAATCGAGTTTCTACACTCCTTAGGAGATACCTTCTCACCTTAGTCTTACGACTAAGGCGTCTCTGCTGGATGTGCTTTTATTTCACCCCAAATCTCCATGACTCAGGTTCTAGGGTCGGTGTAGCTTTCGCCTGAGTCATGCTAACTAGGTTTTCTCCAATTATGACGCGCGTTAGGTCTTATTATTTCCTCTTGCTATTATGCGAACTAGGGTGCACGCCACAATTGGATGCCTAGCCTCCCTAGTTAGAGGTTTTAACTTCTGTTGCCTTCTATTAAGGTCTTACTTTTGCCTTCTTCTTATATGAAATTCTTGATATATGTAAAGAAGAAGAATTTTCATTTTCATTCATTCGCATAGAATTTCATTAGTAGAATTCTGATATCCTCTTTCTTCATTTTTATAATTACTATTTATTAGAAACAACTCTGCGACTTATTCGCTTCCTTCAACCCTTGTACTGCATTAGATTCGCGTGCGGATTGTTTCCTTCTGGTATATGATGAATGCCGCATGATCTACGAATAGTACTTATTCAAATATAATCTGTTCCATGGGTGTTCAAGCCTGCGCCCTGTGTTCCTTCCCTCACTATCCATTAATTTATATGCCCCATTTCCAACAACCCTTTTGATTATATAAGGTTCATCCCATGTCTTCTCTAGTTTTCCATCTTGTCCTTTCTGATAGGGCGGTATTTCTCTTAATACTAGTTCTCCTGGTTGGAATTCTCTTTCTTTTACGCGCTTGTTATATTTTATGGCTAGTCTTTTGTGGTAATTCTCCATATGTTGCAGAGCAATTTCTCTATTTTCTTCTAGATCATCAAGTTTTGTCAAGATCAAATATGTGTTCAGGTTCTTTTCCCATGCTTCTTTCTTTGTCGTGGGGATGATAACTTCAGTTGGTAACACCGCCTCTACTCCATATGTTAAGCAATAGGGTGACATTCACGTAGCTTCTCTTCGCGTCGTTCTATACGCCCATATTGCATTATGTACTTTTTCGCACCATCCTTTATTATGTCCTTCCAGCTTCTTCTTCAATATATCCGCAATTTTTTTATTTGTTGCCTCATCCTGCCCATTGCTCTGCGGATATAAAGGAGTTGACTTTCCACTTTGGATTTTGAACGCGTTAAGCAGCATCTCTATGTTTTCTCCCTCAAATTTGTTTCCATTATCATAAACTAATTGCACAGGGATTCCAAATCTGCAAATGATATTTTCAAATATGAAGGTGAACACATCTCGATCTCTGATATGTTGGACTGCTTTCACCTCTGCCCATTTTGTAAAATAGTCCGTTGCGACTATTAAGTATCTCATTTGCCCCGTCCCTGGTATAAATGGACCTACAATGTCTAAGCCCCATTTTGAAAATGGCCAGAAACTTGTTGATGAACTTAGCGCCGCTCCAGGTGCATGTATTTTTTTTCCGTGACATTGGCATTCTTCGCATCTCCTTGATACCTCTTTTGCGTCCTCATGCATGTATGACCAGTAGTACCCTTGTATCTTTGTTCTGTAAGCTAAAGACCTTCCTCTACTATGGTTCCCAGCGTCCCCATAGTGTAGTGCCTTCAAAATTTCCATTCCTTCTTCCCGTGTTAGACATCTAAGTGATGGTCCAAGGAAGGATTTTCGATAGAGTACGCCTTCCCTCAATTCATAATTTGTCGCCCGGCTCTTTAACTTATGCGCCTCTAATCTGTTTCTTGGGACTTCTCCTTTTTCCAGATATAAATGGAGTTGGGTTCTCCAATCTCCGTCTTTATTCGCTCATCTTTCTTCTGCGTCTTCCACTATCATTACATCTGCGGCTTCTTCTTCTTCTTTGTTAATTGAGAGAAAGGAGAGTGTCTCTATCTTTATGTACCTTGCGGTAAGATCAACTAACATAGAAGAAATGAATGCCAGTGCGTCTGCGAATTGATTATCTTTTCTGCATATGTGCCTCCATCTTATGCTTTCAATTTTTGCTGATAGTTCTTCGACGAGTTGTTTGTATTTTTGAAGAGATGGTTCATTTGTACTATACAACCCTTGTATTTGGCGTATTACCAATTGTGAATCACTAGTTATTCTAACCTCTTCTAACTTCATTTCAATTGCCATCTTTAACGCGTGCACCACTGCTTCATATTCGGTTTCATTATTGGTGGATGCGAACTCCAATCTAAATGAGTATGCCATCCGCGCTCCTTTTGGTGAAATGAATACTATCCCGATTCCGTTTCCTTCTCCATTTGATGACCCATCCACTAATATCTCCCATCTATTTGAGTTACATTCTGTTCACAGGTCTTTAGGATTTCCTTGATCCTCATCTATATCCATCATTTCTTCGACACCTTTGTCTTCTTCTAATGGAAATTCTGCCAAGAAGTCCGTAATAACCTGGGATTTTGGTGAAGATAGTATCTCGTACCTAAATCCAAATTGTCCTATATGTGCGTTCCATCTTTCTATTCTTCCTGATCTTTTCGAATTCTTCATTACAGATTCAATCGGTACCTTTGTTAGCACTTTGACCTTGTGAGCTTGAAAATATGTGCGGAGCTTTTGTGTTGCGTAAACTAGTGCGAGGATCATCTTTTCAACCTTTGTGTAATTTTTCTCTGCGGAATTATAAGTTTTACTTATGTAGTAGATTGGTTTTTCGATTCCTCCATCTAGACGCAGCAGTACGGCACTTAACGCATGCGATGTTGATGCTAAGTATATTAATAGTTCTTCTCCTGGCTCTGCTTTCTGCAAAATAGATAAATTCATTAAGTAATCTTTAATACTTTGTAGTGCTTTCTCGCATTCTTCTGTCCATTTGAATTTTGTTCATTTCTTCAGGATATTAAAGAAGTGCTTGCATTTATCTGAGGAGCGCGAGATGAACCTCCCTAATGAAGCTAGTAAACCATTCAATTTCTGCACGTCTTTTATTGTTATGGGTGACGGCATATCACGCACTGCTTGCACCTTCTCTGGATCCACCTCAATTCCTTCTTTTGATACAATGTAACCTAAAAATTTCCCCGATGCGACTCCAAAGATGCATTTCGCTGGGTTTATCTTTACTTTAAATTACCGCATTTTTTCAAATATTTCCCTCAAGTCTTCAACATGATCTACTGCCTTTTTGCTTTTCACTAGCATATCATCCACATAGACTTCTAGCGTTGTATGCACCCATTTCGCAAATATCTTTTCTACCATTCTTTGATATGTAGCACCTGCATTTTTTAAACCAAAAGGCATTCTCGTATAACAATATAATCCTCTTGGTACGAAGAATTCCGTGTGTTCTTGATCTTCTTCAGCCAAAGGGATTTGATTGTATCCTGAATATCTATCTATAAGTGATAATCTCTCGTTACCTGATGCTGCTTCAACCATTTGTGGTATGTCTGAAAGGGGGAAACTATCCTTTGGACATGCTTTATTTAGATCGCTGAAGTCAATGAAGATTTGTATGCCTTTATTTTTCTTTGGTACGACCACCATGTTTGCTATCCATTCTGGGTACTTTGCTGGTTTTATTATTCATGCGTCTAGCATCTTTTGTAACTCTGCTTCTATTTGAGGATGATATGTTGTTGATATCTTTCTTATTCTCTGCTTGAATGGCCGCGCACTCTTGTTGATATCCAACTTGTGGCATGCGACAGAAGGGTTTACTCCTGGCATCTCGTCCATGCTCCATGAGAAAATGTCTTTATATTCCCGCAGAAGGTTGATCGTTCTTTCTTCTTCTTCTTTGCCCATCTTAGTTCCGATTTTTAACATTTTTGGTTCTTCTTCTATCCCAACATTTATTTCTTTTGTTGGTTCGGCCGCGGTGAAATTTTCTTTTGGTTCTCCCATTAGTGATGGCTCTTTTATTTTATGTACTGGTTCATCATCCTTATTTGGGATCTCACTTGGTATTCCTTTTCCCTCTTGTGCTCGTATCATGTATATTCTTAGTTCTTCTTCCTTTCTCGATTCTTTTGCTTTCCTCCATCGATCTTTTCGCTTCTTTGCGCGTCCTTCATAATGATTTACATCTATTTGACCGCATACTTTCGCACTCCTAGCATCTCCTTTAATTTCACCTATTCCACTTGGTATTGGAAAACGCACGCATTGATGAAGGGTTGACGCGACACCTTTTATCGCATGTACCCATGGTCGTCCCAAAAGCATATTGTAGGGTGACTCTACGTCAACTACGCACAAGGTTACATGTGTTTCTATTTCTCCTAATAGTATTCGCATGGTTATCTCGCCTTTTTGTTTTGTTTTCGTTTTATTAAAACCATGAATGTTATATGAAGAGCGCGTTATATCCGCATCTTTGTATCCCATGCTCCTGAATGCGCGGTAGAATAGAATATCTACCGAACTGCCCATATCTACCAAGGTTCTATCTACCGCCCACTCTTCCGATGCTTTCGCGCTTTCACTCCTTTCTTTTCGCTCTGCAGTTATTGTAACCACCAGGGGATCTGTTCTCCCTAAGTTTTCTTCCCGTATTTCATCTGTTGCCAACGTTATCTTCTTCTTTTCCCACTCCTTTATGGGAGATACTTTTTCCACCGTCATGATTTTCCTCCCTTCATAATCCCGCTTGTGTATTTTTCCTTCGATTCCTGCGAGAAAGTATGCATCATTGATAATCGTTTTGGTTATTGAATTACATTATATACTCCTGCCTCCTTCCTTTGCTCTGATTATCCTTATTACTTCCGCTTGTCCATCTTGTTTACCAACGCTTGCCTGGATTTTGCAGTTGTTCTTCTGTTGGATTTGTTCTTGGATTTGCCTAAAATTGTTGTTTCTTTCCTCCATTTATGCAGATTTGACAATTTTGTCTCTTTTCCTTCCTGTTATTTTTCCTAAAACAATATTTTCTCTTGACAAATGAAAAAGTACTCTTCCAAGGACTGGAAATGTTACTAATAAGAATTGTTTTTCTGGGATGAAAACGTTAGGTTGCGTTTTTCAGATCTTAATTTTTTTGTAAAACTCTCAAAGATTGTTGATAGAGCTGTGAAAAACTATGAATGACTTCAAACTTATTCTTAAATGGTTTCACTCACCGGGTATATCATCCGAGTTGTTTCTAGCGCCAAAATGTAGTTGCAGGAAATCCCACAATCACACCCTATTGATAATCTATAGAATAATCTAAGAAATCATGATGAATACTCAAAATCTTTTATTAAATCTTAGAACAAGTACAAAGATAATTAGGGAAAACCCTAACTTGGAAAACAAATAACTATCTCTCTCTCTCTCTCCTAAATATCTTAACTCAGCTTACCAAATAGATCTCTCTTCTACAAAGGTGTTTGATTCCTTATATAGGAGTTTACATAGTGGAGGACAACTAATAAAGCCCCTAATTTCGGATCTGACGTGTGTCAATGTCGCGTAGACTTTATCATTGCAGAACGATTTCTTCAATGCCGCACAGTTCTTCACACTATTATCGTGACTAAGTGACATCATCCGGCTCGTCATCTTGGACGTGCTTTATACGTTCGTATTCACTTACTATTTATAGGAGTTATTTCGAATGCTAAATGAGTGTGCGGTATTTTGTACACACAATGTCTGAAAAAGTGTCAACTACTTTCAGGCTTTCAGCAAATCCCAAGGTGACACAAACTGAAAAAAAATAGTTACTTCAAAATGTTTCGTGTTAAGGAAATTATAGAATGCATGGATGTCTATATAGGTAGAGATTTATTTTAACTTTTTACTCTATGGTTAAAAAAAATTCCTGAGGAAAATCGCTGGATCATGCCTTCATCATGCAATCATGTGTTACACCAATGGAAGCAAGGAATCTTAGTGGAATAATATCATAGAATATATTATTCCAGCTTCCATGGTCCATGGAAGAGGTTTGGTGATTATTGGGGTCCTTTTCTATTCCTTATCTCTGAGATCTTTTTTAAATATTTTCATTGTGATTTTCAAATATACGAATTCTTTGGGTGTTCTTCACAGATTTGATTATAAGTAGTGCTTATATATATATATATATATATAGAGAAGGGTAGGATCCGTTGACATGGTTATACTGACATAATCTTCACATTTTAGCGCCATTTTTTTACTGAACCCAACCGGCAAGGAATTTGAAGCTAATTTTTTGGTGACATGTTCCTCATATAAATCTCTACATTCATACCAAAAATGAAAGTATTCTGAAATACGAAACTTCACCATCCACAAATTTAAATTTCAACCGTTAATCTTCAACGGCTGATATTCAAAATTATAGATGGTGGCTTTATACATCTCGGAATGCTCTCATTTTTGGTTGGAATGTAGATACTTATAAGAAGAACATGTCACCAAAAAATTAGCTTCAAATTCCTTGCCGGTTGGGCTCACTAAAAAAAATGGCGCTAAAATGTGAAGATTATGTCAATATAACCACGTCAACAGATCCCACCCCATATATAAATATTATAAATAAAATATTTTTTTGTCACATAGAACAAAGATCATTAGACTACTTTAAATTAAACATTTCTAATTGAAACAAAATTTAAGTTTTTTTATATGCTTTTTTCTCTAATGACTTATAAATGCTTGTTGGATGTTTGTAAAGCAATCTCTCATAGCTTAAAGGTGTGCCAATCGATTGGTGCAATCGTTTTGTATATCAATAGGGGAAATTCATCCTGGCATGATGGGATTCTCCATATTTGTGAAAAACAATGGCTATCAGAAGCAGTTGTAATGTTGTTGGGCGCATATTACTTCTTTTAGGACTATTCTATTTTAATGAAAAATAGTGAAGAAGACGGTTTCTTCAATTCCCCCAAATAGACGAATTTCAATTTAGTGGCCATCCCTAAAAAATAATTAAATTTTTCTTTGAAGCTCATGTTCTTAATATATAGGTTGGTGTATTGTGGTGTACTTGTTATTGGAAAACCTAAACAACGACATATTTGAAGCAAATATTTTGGGGGATATGTACCTCTTATGAAGCTCAATAAACTTAACCAAAAATGAGCACCTTATGAGATATATAACACCGACATCTACCACTTTGTAAATCAGACGTTGATTTTCAATCGTCGGTGTTATGGTTGGTAGATAGTGAGGATTCGTATTTAGGAATGTACTCATTCTTGGTACGCAAATAGAAGTTCGTAAGGGGAACATATCCCCGAAATATTTACATCAAATTCGTTACTGTTTGGGTTTTGCTCAAAAAAATGGCGTCCAACGTGTGAAATAGTGTGAGAATAAAAGTGCGAGCGGATCCGCCCTCTTATCTATTTACTTTAAAATGGTGATCTATAGAGCAAATCCGTCTGTAACATTGGAATTTTTATTTTTTTCAGAGACGAGAACAGAGCTAGAACACAAAAACTAAAGTAAAAACAGAAACTACGGAGAAAAAAAGAAGGAAAATTAACTAGTCCGCAGCTAGATGATCGAAATAAACATGGGGTGTTGGAGAAGTCCACCAAAGATGAGCATGTTGGCGCAAAGAGTATTTAGCGAGATTTTGAGCTAGACTATTAGCATCTCTTTCAATGAAAAAATAAGTTACTGAACTGAACTCCTACGAGAGAGTTAGAATGTTCTCGATTAGGTGTTATGAAACCGAGTTGCAAGGCGATTTTTCTGGCGACGTTGACAATAGTCAAGATCTAGGAATTTGGTTTTTCTTCATTATTTCAGGTGATTTTCTTACAAATTTCTTCTCGATTTAGCGTTAATGATTGAAGTTTATGTTCTTTAATTTTTCCTATCTTTTAAAGGAGTCTAAGGCATTTAATTAGTTCTTCTAGAAAGAGTTTTCCACCTAATGTTTTGGAGTCGTCTCTCGTTCACTCACTGATGCAACTTGAAAGTCATCAAGCATATGACTTAGGTTTGGAAAATGACCAGGTTTCAGTTCGGGTGCCAGTCCATTAGATACGTTAATTTGAGTACAATACAAATTGTTATACAATCTAATTTCTTATGAACACAGAACACATTTTTTTTTTTTTTGATCGAAAGAGAGAGATTTTATTATAAGAGAGAATTTACAAAGAAGCTACAAGTAGTGGAAAAAAACAAAGAAAGTAACAATGCAATCAATGAAAAATAGCATCCCAGTTGTCACCTGCAGAGACAATTTGATTCCCAAAAGCAGACGCTAAAGCAGTGACCAAAGACTTAGCCTCAATGATGAGATCAACATCAGTTTTAAAAGGGTGTTTACTCTCAAAAGTTCGAGAAAACCCTTTCTCCCCAGATAACCCAAACCACTGCTGCCGGTATCATATTCCAAAAGAAAGTGTTATGACTCTGATACATATGAGGCCACATATGAACTAAATCATACAAAGTATTAGGGATAATCCAACACCATCCTGACGGTATTAAGTTCCGCCATAATTTGTAAGCTATTTTACAGTGAAGTAGTAAATGACTAGCAGTTTCTTCTTCGACACCACACAAACTGCAGCTGTTGTCTAGAGCCATATCCTTCCGCAAAAGCATGTCCCTAGTGTTAACTTTTCCATGAACATCACACCACACCAAAAAATTCACCTTAGGAGGTATCTTTGAGTTCCAGACAAATCGAAAAAGAAAATCTTCCACACCATCAGACTTGATTAATTGAGAGTAAAGAGTTTTAACAGAGAACACTCCATTATTGCCCAAGGACCATTTTCTTGTATCTGGTAAGTTATTCAAAAGTGGAGGTAATGATCCAATTCTGAGAAGAAGTTTAGCAAACTGATTCACCTTGTTCTCCACTAGTCTTCTTTTGAAATCAAAAATCCAACTGCCATTTGAAATGTGAGAAGCCACTGAAGAATATTTATCTTTTGCTAATCTAAAAAGATCAGGGAAAGATATTTTTAGAGAATCAACTCCAATCCAATTATCAAACCAGAAAGAAACTCTTGTTCCTGAGAAAACATAACACACTTACTCCACATTTTGTTGTTAAATAGTTGTCGTTGACATTTTTAAAACTTACCTTATTGATTGATCGAATTATCTTGATAAAACGATACCACCCGAATGAAAAACTAGGAAGTTTCCGTCAAAAATAAGACACAGTGTCTTTTTTTTTTCTTTTTTTTGATTGGTAGAGAATTTTTTGATATGGCACAAGCGGAAGCGATAAAAGAGAAGGAGAATCCACTCCTTAAGATGATGATAGAAAACTCCAATCCAGGAGCAAAGACTCTAATCCAATAGTTATTCAAGCAAACATTGGTATAAACCAAACAATTTAACATATTTTATTAATCAGATAGCAATAGCGAGTCGGAGCTACCTTGCAATGATAATAGAAAAGGCTATATATAGCCTGCAAACATAAACCCTAAAGTCCAGAACCTTCCTAAACAAGATAAGTCTAATAAATAAACTAATTATTATTATTTTGACTCAGAAAGGGCAAATTTTATTGAAAAAACCAGTTCATCACTAAGGAAGTAATGGAAACTGGTGAAAAGAAACAAGACAACCTATGCAGTTGCCATGAAAAATAAAACAAGAAGCAGAAAAGCAGTAAAAGCTAATAAACAACAGCCTCACAATTAGACATAACCATATTCAAAGTGATGCCCTCAAAAATTGATGTACCCACACACTAGTTGTAAATGAAAGCCTTAACACTGTCCTTCAGATTCTCCACTGAATTGTACTTGCCATTGAAAACCCTTGCATTTCTTTCTAGCCACACTGCCCACCAAATTGCAAATGGAATTATGTCCCAAATCTCGGTTCTTAGACACAAATTTCTACCTTTTTTCTTCCTCCACTCCTAGATAGTATTCCTTACAATGTCTTGAAAGACCCATTGCAGATTATAACTCCTAAGAAGTAATACCAGATCTCTCTAGTTATATCACAATGCATGAACAAGTGATGGTTTGATTCTGCACTTTTCTTACATTAAAGGCATCCATTCACAGCATAAGAGTTCCTTAAGGTGTCCATTGTTGGTGCAGCATTATAACATAGAGACCAAACAAAGAATATTACCTTGTATGGAATTTTCTGATTCCAAACACACTTATAAGGAAAAACCAGCAAGCTTTCATCCTCCAAGGATTTGTAGCACTCTTAGATAGAAAAAGTTTTTGTACCATTCTGCCATATCCTGTGATCAGCTCCAACTCCACAAGTAAAAGTAGACAGTAAATTATCTAACAAATGAGCAACTATTTCCTGCATTCCTATCTATCATCTCCTGGATTGTAGCATCCTGTAATCTACTCAAGCTGAACAGATTAGGAAACATGGACTTTAAAGATTGGCCATTCAACCAAACATCCTTCCAGAACAGACACATATCACCACCACTCTTCACTTGGATGTGCATATTTTTCTCCATATGATCTCTGCTCTTCAAAATGCATGTCCATAAACTCTTTACCGCAACCTTATTAGTAGTGTTTGGGAGAAAATCCAACTCATTACCACCAAACTTGTGATAAATGAGCTTTCTCCACAGATCCTTTTCCTCATTGCCATACCTCAAAATCCATTTATCATGTAAAGATTTGTTCATCAGCCTAATTTTCTTTATACCTGCACCTCCACCTTCCTTTGGTAAATTCACTTTTTTCCATCCTACCCAACCTTTCTTAGGTTTCTTTTTAATTGAACCCCATAAGAACTGTCTCATTATTCTCTCCATTTGTTTCTCAACATAATTAGGTATTTGAAACAAAGATAAATAATAAACAGGCAAGCTGGATAGAACATTTTGAATTAACATAAGCCTCCCACCTTTTAAAAGATATTTCATCTTCCACACACTGAGTTTCTTCTCAAATTTTTAAAGAATGACATCCCATACACCCACTGCCTTTGAGTTACTGCCTAAAGGTATACCCAAGTATTTCATGGGAAATAATGTTACCTGACATCCAAAAATAACAGCACCATCCATTGCATTTTCTGCATCTCCCACTGGCAATAGTGCACTTTTTTTGAAGTTGACCTTCAATCCAGAGACTAACTCAAAACCCTACAGGATATTCTTCAAATTATTCACATGCTCACAACTATCATCCAAGAAGACAATTAAATCATCTGCAAACTGCAAATGATTAATCTCAAAAGAATCACTAGCTGGCTTGAACCCAGAGATTAAGTTCAAAGAAGCAGCTTTCTTTATCATTACAGACAAGATTTCCACAATGAGAATAAAAATAAAAGGAGACATTGGATCTCCCTTCTTTATGCCTTTAGTACTTCTGAACAAACTAGAAGCAGTTCCATTAATAGCCATAGAAAATCTTGTATTAGAAAGACACCATTTTATCCAATTCCTCTACACATTGCTAAAACCAAACCTGGACATAGAATAGTCTAGACAACCCCAATTCACATTATCAAAATCCTTCTATAAGTCCACTTTGACTATTAATCCAGGCTTGCCTTCTCTTTTTCTAGAATCAATTAACTCAGATGCAATGAGAATCCCATCATTGATCTGTCTATTATCCACAAAAGCCCCTTGAACTCAGAAATGATTGAAGGAAGTACCTGTTTCATTCTATCAGCTAATAACTTTGAAATGATTTTATAAATTCCACCAATAAGACTAATATAAGACTAATAGGCCTAAAAGAGTGCATAGAAACAACACCATCACACTTAGGAATCAAGATAATATTTGTGCAATTCAGCCTCCTATCAATGTTACCAGTAAACTCAAATTCCTTCACCACTGCCATCAGATCACATTTGATTATATCCCAAACTACTTTAAAGAATTCCATAGTGTACCTATCTGGCCCAAGAGATTTATTTCTTCCAAAATTCTAAATCACACCTTTCACCTCAGCCTCCTCAAATGGTTTTTCCAACATGATACTTTGAATGACACTTAAACTAGGAAGTTCAAGCTCATCAAAAGTAGGTCTGTTCAAAACATCTTCTTTGAATAAATCCTCATAAAAATTCTTAGCTTCCTCATTAATTTTATCCTTGTCATGAGTCTCATGACAGATTTCTTCATTGATAATAAGAGAATTGATAGCATTAGATTTTTGTCTGTAAGAAGCATTTTTATGGAAAAATCTTGAGTTTCTTTCACCATCAGATAACCATTGACCTTTATCTCTATAAAATCACTTCCTAGACAGATTCAAAGAAGCTTTCTTTTGATTAATTCTTGCTAACTCCCTAGTTGCATAGTCTTCATTGTTTAAAGTGTTTATTTCCTCAAGACTATCATACACATCTATAAGAGTTTCACATTTATCAACCTCTGCTTGTAATGACCCAAAAGTCTCTATGCCCCACTTCTTTATAAAAAAAACTTAAGACCCTGTAGTTTCTTAGCAAGAATGAAACTAGGACTTCCTTGAAAAGAAAGATTTGCCCACCAAGTTTTCATTTGCTCCAAGAAGTCAGGATGATCCAAATAGTAGTTTTCAAATTTAAAAGAAGGTTTAGGAGCAGCACCAACATTACAATCAAGCAAAATTGGAGCATGATCTGAAATAGGCCTTCCTGGGAGGTCACCCATCCCTGGACTGCTCCCGCCCAAGCACGCTTAACTGCAGAGTTTTCTGCCAACTCTGGAGCCAATTGTGCTGAAAAGGCCTCGGTGTTAGGAAAGGACAAATCACTACTTATATTCCATTCGGCCAACCACTGCCGAATATCGGGGTATTACAATACCACCACCTTAAATTGGAGCCGTCCTCGGCTCCTGAATATATTCAAGCCCAGATCTCCGACGTTCCCCACCCCTCATGAGAAGCACCTGGACCAACCCCATCCATCGTACCTTCACACCCTCGGCAGGTGACCCATCGTCGGCTCTGATACCATTTCTAATGACCCGTCCCTCCACCGATACTGTCCCCACTTAGCCACTGCGGTCATCCGGCAGTGTGGAGTTTTCAACGGGCATCGCTGCAGTTATCCAGCAGCAACTTCCCGGGAGGTCACCTATTCCTGGACTGCTCCCTCCCGAGCACGCTTAACTGCAGAGTTTTCTGCCAACTCTGGAGCCAATTATGCTGAAAAGGCCTCGGTGTTAGGAAATGACAAATCATTACTTATATTCCATTCGGCCAACCACTGCCGAATATCGGGGTATTACAAGCTCTATTTCTCTCAGACTGATAAAGAATAGCATTCCAGTCACCACCAAGTAACCATGGTCCCTCCATAAGCAATCTAACATCTTGAATTTCTTTCCAGAACTGATCATAATCATTAGAGACTGTTTCTCCATAAACAGAAGTGAAAATCCATTTGAAATTGTCAGCCACATTTCGAAATCTCAAAGAAACAGGAAAAGCCCCCAACAAAATCTCTTCCATAATCACAATAATCACAATTGAAGGATTCTACATAACCAGAATACCCCTTGAATTGCCCTCAAAAGGTAGATAGATAGAATCACAACCATTGTTTCCCCATAGCCTTCTAATAACCGCATCTTCAATTAAAACCTTTTTAGTTTCCTGAATTGAAACTATAGTTGCCTTATTTCTTCGGATTGCATTGCGAATTGCCGTAACCTTCATCTCATCACCCAACCCTCTAATGTTCCAAGAAATGATCCCAATAAATAAAATATTAAAGTTGATAAATATCCAAGATTTAGCCAAATCTTGGAAAATACGTGAGTTGGCATAATACGTCCCGTATCAGGCTCCCCTACTGCGACAAAACTCGCCTCAAGTTTACACTGAAAATGGAAAATCGAAGGGAGGAGTTTGGAACTGCCACTAGTGATACAACTTGAACTTGAATTATGCATCAGGATCACGAGCCGTTCCGCATAGGGCTTCACAGTCTTCGTTATCCGCATGTAACAACCATTCAACCTTTGGTGCTTGTCCTCACCCTTATAATGGACGAACTCCCACGAAACCTTCCAAGCACGGTCTTGTCGGTAACCAAAGGCAGTTGGTGTACACAACATAGCAATACAACCTCTATATGAGCTTTCGGGAATTGTTACCACCGCTGCATTCATTTTGGAGGGACTTTCGTTAAGCACCTCTTGGTCTTCAATCACTTGGTTAGCTTCTCCGAAATTACTGCCTACACCGTCTTCAACTTGACCAAGATTGTGAAACTTAGTCTCACCTTCTTCAGTTAACTGAATGGAAGTATTCATGTTGTCAAGTGTTTGGCCTGAAGTCATGGACTCCACTTCCTCAACTCTTTTCGTAGGTCTAGACCCTGATATTAAAATTACCTTTGTCTTTCCCCAACGAAACTCATAAGAATTGTCCCAGCATATCTGCTTAGCACCAACTTCGAGTTTCCAAACACAATATCGGTATTACATAAATCCATGTCAACAACTTCACAAATAATTGAATTAGAATATACCTTACCAAATGATAATGGAAATATGGAAGCACCGACACAAGTAGTTGATCCCCTGCTGCTACATTCAATTTGATCCGGCTGCAGATACCAATCCATTTCCAAACCCATGGCCTCTACCATTTTTATTGACAACAGATTATCAATGCAGCTACCATCGATCATAAAACGACATATCCTCCCGTTAACAATTCCAGAGAATTTAGGCAACTTCATTTTCTGACAATGCTACTTATAATGACGTTCCATCGTATCAAAAACTCTAATTGGTCATATTATACGACCTGAAAGCAAAACTTTGCTAACATACAATTATACAAAATACGCAACTTACGTTCTCAAGTGGACTTGAGAATGGACTTTGGTGAGTCAAGCAGTTAGTGGGCTAGCCTTGAATTAAGTAGTAATAAAAGCAAACCCAAATAACTCACGGACCTCTTTTCCAACTTCACGACGCAAATACAATCTTGATTGGGGAAAAAAACGGTTTAGTCCAGAAACGCGTCAAAAAGTATGGATTAGTCCATCCCGGGTTAACTATGTACAATTTAGTCAAAAAAAAATTTAAAATATGAAAAATACACATATAACCTTCCTGATTTACAATTTAGTCTAAATATTTACAGTTTAGTCCAAAGTGACTCATGATGATGTCAGCAATTTTAAATAATATAAAAGTAATAAAAAAAACAATTTATCTTTTGAACCATTTGTCCAAAATTAGCAAACTTTATATATTCGGAAATCTCTTTCCGAGAGCTACAAAAAGAGTACCCATATGACTATATAGTTCTCATTTTTAAAAATCTTACTTTACACTAGTATACAAACATGTATACATCTACAAAAATCCAGAAAATCCAAAGACAAGACAAGGTGTATCAGTTGGTACACCATATACAACTTGAATCGTTCACCAGAGCACCACTAACACTATCCATATTAAATAAACATAACATGGAAACTCAAATGGATTTGAACCATCAACCTCCGCAAATCTTATGATAGGCTTGGGCACTCTACCATTTTGAGCTTAATAGTCCCTAAAGATAAAAAATAAATGTGCGTAGTAACAATCAATATGTGTACAACTATGCATACGTTGTATACCCAAAACATGCGTACCAAGAACATATCCAAGTACATTAACAATCAACATATGTACAACTGTGTGCACATTAAAAATCCACATGTGTATAACTGTGTGCACATTAACAATCACCAACACATTAACAATCACCAACAACTAGTACAGTATAATAATGTGCATATGATTTTGCTAGATATCATATGAAACAAAAGTAAAATAAGCTTCCAAAATAACAAAGATGTTTTAACCCAAAATAAACCATTTGCAGACAATGCCAGCCTACCAAAGTCTAATAATCTTACTACTCGAAGCACTAGGTAGTCTTAACAGAGTGCTTAGTTGAACCATATTAGTCATAACAAAAAATAAAGAGCTTACTGGAATCAGATTCAAGGGCGACTATTGCTCTTAAAGGGAGAAAACAAACTAAAGTACGGAAAAACCTAATCTAATTGAACCATAATAGTCATAACGAAAAATAAAGTCAAAGATAGACACAAATCAGCTAAATCATTAAGTAAGAAGGACTTTGATACCTCATTAAAATCCAAAACATGTCCATTGTTCTTCTCCACTTTCTTAAGCTTCCTCAAAAATTACCTAAACACATAACAAGCATACTATTAAAATCATATCATGGTATCGAAAAATAACAAGTTAGGGTTCATCAAGTATTAGTTTTTTAATATTTTCAAGAGAGCACAATGTTGTATACACCTACAAAAATCTAACATCCATATACACAAAATAGATCATATATTATTGAGATATCACGGTAATGTACAACTATGTACACACCTAAAAAATCCAACTAATTTAATATCCATACCTAAAAAACAAGTCATATATATTATTGAGATTGTACAATGGTATACAATGGTTTACACACCTACAAAAATCCAACATACATACTCATTAAAAAGGCCATAAAATCATGAGAGAGCTAATGGTGTACAACTATGTACACGCTTACCAAAATACATCATCCATACCCACAAAACATGTATATATTATTAAGATAGCACAATGGTGTACAATTATGTACACACGTATAAAAAATCTAAAAAATCCAACATCCATACCCACAAAACAAGTCATATATATTATTGAGATTGTACAATGGTGTACAACTATGTACACACCTACAAATCCCAACAAATCCAACATACATACCCATAAAATGATACAATGAAGTACAACTATGTACACACTTACAAAAATCCATCATCTATACCCAAAAAATGCATATATTATTGAGATAACACAATCGTGTACAACTATGTACACGCTTATAAAAAATCCAACACCTGTACACATTAGTGCTTTCCCTAATTTTTGGTTTGTATACATAAAATATAGTTTTGCAAGTGTAGAACTATGTACACCTAAATAATCAACATGTGGACAGCTATGTACACTTAAATAACATGACATGTGTGTACAACTATGTACACATTAGTGCTTTCCCTAATTTCTTAGAGGATTGTAGAGAGAGATAAGAACTTCGACTAGTAAAGCAAGTGTTTAAAGCACAACACTGCAAAATCTCTAAAGAAAGAAAAAAATGCATATAAAATGACAATGAGAATTAAAGGTAGACACCTGATTTGCACAAGCTATGACCATCATTGGAGATTTGTATAATTTATTTTCTTCTTGTAACTGCAGAGAAAAGGAGAAAACAATTTTAATAAGGAAACTATATTTTCATATAGAAGGATATAATAGCTCAAATTCTTGCAATGGGACATCACCAAATAGATGAAACCATCATTTATATTACATTTCTTTTCTTTTCTGTAGCCTACCTTACAAATCACCATGTGTACAATTATGTACACATTAAGAATCACCATGTGTACAATTATGTACACCTTAGTTATTTAGGCAAGCATAATTTTATGGAGTCATTTTTTTCACATGTGCACCGGTTTGTACACCCTAATCAAGTGTAATCTTAGGAGTCATTTTTTCACATGCATAAGAGATGAAAGTCAGATTCTACTCAAAGCTATAAGGAGTTAATAATCCCATGTCTTTCACAGAATAAGAGGCATGAGGGATCAAAACAAACTAAATGAAAGTACTGAGCCAAATGTAATTAACTATGTAGTTAGGGATGAAAACTCAAACAAAAAATTTGGAAGCCTGGCATGAGCATAAGATCTGAAAGATCCTCCTAAGATCTACTTAACCAACCTTTTAAAGAAAGGAAAAAAAAGAGCAACCTAATGTACCTACTACGATCATACAGTTGAGCACAAAAAACAAGTAAGAGCTTTCTACCTTTGATGTCTTTGATTTACTTTGGAGTTTATCTATTGCAGCTTCAGTTTCTTTTAAAACTTTAGATAGAGACCAGTAAGATGCTGCTCATAACTACAAATAGACATATAATACAATAGATAGGAAGCTATTAAAATGGTGGGATAGTATAGACAGTGATTATAGTAACATGATTAAACAAAATTCAGGAGTTTAATGGCATTGGAATACAACACAGCAAAACTGTAGCAGCTCAACTCAAAGCATCTTACCTCTATTGGCAACGACTCACCATTTAATAGCTTCTTCGGTGCTTTTTGATGATTGCTCTGAAACGCCAAGTGAAGTCAGAACTTTTAGTAAATAGAAACTACCGAATTATCCAGTAGGACTTAAACAACCGCCAAACTTTCGGAACCTCACAAACCTTAAGTGATGGAAACCCATCTATCTTATCCACAAAATCAACTTGTAGATGAACATTTGATAAGATTTCAATAACAAAAGGCCACCCTTCCAAAATTTAAATAAGCTTAACGTTAAACAGGTGTACAACTATACGCACACTAAGAATTAACATGTGTACAATTATGTACACATTAAGATTTTAATAACAAAAGACCACTGGTGAAATATGCACTGGTTAAAACTTAATTAACCCATTACGGTTTCAATAACAAACCTTGTCGACACACTCCACCAGTTAGACAAAGATTTGAATGATCTAAGAATGAAAACACCTGCAAATCAATTAACAAACATGAGATTCAAATGAAACGAAGTCTATATAAACTAAAAAAAATATATGTGCACACATTCGCATGCATCATACCATCTGCAACAAGTCATCTGTAAGATCCATCATAGCAAGGAATTCATCCGCTATTATCTCTCGTCGCCATCATTTTCACCACTTACAGAATGAATAAGATTCTAAGTGCCAACATTTTCCGGTGTCACATTATATAAAAATGAAGTAAAACTATTAACACGAGTCTGTTCAAGTGAATTACGTATTGTAATGAAGCAAAAAAGTTACAAAGTTAAATTGATATGAAATGTAATGAAGTAAAATAGTTAAAATGAAACAACTTTGTGTACATCATAGACTGTTGTTCGTTAGTAAAGGACAAATTACTCATGAAGACATGAGACAACTGTATCATGGAATTTGCAGCAAAAATGCATTTGTATAACAATATCCTTAAAATAAAAATGGTATATATCATAAACAAAAGGAAATGACAAACTAAATAAAAATGGAAATGATAATCAATTTAAGATCATGATGGATGATTCCATTTAAATGTAATCATTCCATTCCTCGAGAGATATCTATAGCAATGTTTATAATTTGCGAGTAAACCTCCTCTTATAACCTCTATAACTACATCATTTTTGGTTATCAAATGAACTGTATCAAGACAGTAGTTTCTCAACTCAAAGGCTATATTTTCAATGTCATAAAGAAATGACGGGCTCAAATATTTCAGTGAACTGCTGGATTTATATCACCTTATATCACAGTTGTTGGAAAATAAGCATCTAGGATGATTGTGCCCAAAACAGAACATCGTACATATGCATGCATATTCAAAAAGAAGAATAATAAAACAAAACAGTAAATCCGAAGATAGATTTCGAACCAATACATGCTCCGCATCAACATTTGTGGCATCGCTTCATATCCTATTGCAGAGGAGGTTCAGTTATATACTAGTTGCGGGATTAAGTTGTGTAAGGAACATTTTTTATGCAGAACAAAGAGAAAATAAAAGCATAAGACTCCAAATCAAATTAGAACCACATTGTTACCAGGAATCTGAAACAATTACATTCTACCAAATTCGAGAACAAAGTAAATCATGACACAATCAAATTTCATAATATTAATTACTATTCATATCTTACCCTAAAAAGAAAAGCATTAAAATCTTAAGAAATGAAACCGAAAATTGAACAATAAAAACCCCCAAAACTAAGATCTATAGCAACAAAATGTACAAAGTAATTAAGCAATGTTCAAGAAAAAACAAGCCCTAATTGAATTCAAGGAATATGATTATAATGATCTAAATTAGGTTTAATAAACTTACCCAAAACAATGACTGTTTCTCTTTCTTAGAATTTCTAGTGAAATTTTCAGTAAGATATAGATAATCAGATGGTACTAGAAGGTCTAATTTAACATTTTCCGATTAAGATATAACTTATCTCTTCTTCCTACATGAACTGGATTGTCAGGTCCACCACTCGTAACTCCAACAATCCACAAATGCATCACATGCCTTGAAAAAACAAAAAACACCTAAATCAAAATCAAAATCAACATTAAGGAATCAAAACTAAAAGAATAATAAGTGAAATTTAGGGAATCCATAATTACCATAGCGTGAAGGATTAACCGAACAAGAGAAGGATAATAGTAGATTGATTTCTTTAGAGTTGAAGTGTAGATCTTACCTGTTAGATCACTGCTCGGTCGAACTTGCAAGCGTTACTATCTCAAGCTTGTTGTCAAGTTTAGTTGCCAAAACTATAAGTCATGATTTCTAGTCTACTTATAGCTAAGTCTCAGATTAGGATAGAAAGTGTAGGTTAGCATTAGACTTCATGGCGTTCATCGATTGAAGACGAAGAACTACTAAGGGGAGCTTGTGGAACTTTATCAACTAAAAGTATGTGGATACTTGAACTCATCTATCACTCAAAATTCTATCTACTCTATCTCCTATTTGAGACAAAGGTCGTATAGCTATATAGACTTCGATTATACACATTTGATATTTCGAGCTGAGTTTGACTTGCTTACATATTTCTCGAAATATGTGTTGGTAAGCTTTTGCTTTAACCAAGTTCATCTTACATTCTTGACGAAAGTCAAAAGATGATCATGTGAAAATCGCCTAGTAACATCTTACATGATTTGTGTGAGACAGTCATTTGATGTAGACTCGGAATGTTTCGTATTGATCATCTGATAACTTGAAAATTGCTTTAAAGCTAATAGTTTGTGTGAGACAGCTATTGTCGTCTTCCGAGAATGTTTTAATGATTGAAATGGGAGTTTAGAACACTTAACCATGATTGGATTATAAGCACAGTATGCATACTTGCATATGTGTTGATCCAAGACCGGAACTTAGTATGCATACCCGTATACGTACTGGTAGGTCAGCTAAAGTCCGAGAGATAGAGTATGCGTACCTGTAAGCGTACTGGCGAAGTCAGTTAAAGTCCGGGTACTAGAGTATGTGTACCTGTACACGTACTGGTTTCAACTGAAGTTTGGAAATGTACGATAGTATGCGTACCCATTTGCATACTAGCGAACACAGTCCAAGTCCGGCTACTTAAGTATGCGTACCCGTTTGCATACTTGAGTGGATTATGTTCTAAAATCGGTTTGTTCATGAACTAATACATTTATATGATAAGGAATGCAATCTTTTGCAAACCGTGGTTATAATGTTCATGAATTGATTCGAGTGAATCAAAATCGATTTTGCTTCAATTGTGTCTTGTATACTTCTATCACTATGAGAATATAAACAATTGAACGACTCTAGAACAAGTTTCATTTGAGTCACTTGAACTAGTTATGGTTAAGATGAATATGGTTGATATGAAAGTGTTCATATGGATAACTTCGGTTAACTATTGTTGAGCCAACAAAGTGTACACGTTTAGGTACGGTACCTTTATCTAAATGAAGTCACTTTTCATTTGTGTGTATGGTGTGATTTTATGTTGTTGTAAAAAGTGATAAGTAGAGTTCGTTCAACTCGGACTTGTGAAGAATAATTTTTAGACTTAATTAAGAAAACTAGAAAAATCAAAATAATGTTTTGGTCGAGATTATAAAAAGCACTGAGACTCAGGATTCCACCAAATTCCATTCATGTGATTCAAATAATAATTCCAATCAATTATAGCTCAAATATTAAAAATATGGACTCTTATTCTTTGCCAAAAGTATATTTTGAAAAGCAATGACTGTAAATCAAAAGCATGATGTATCAAAAATTCATTGACCAAGCATACATCATCAAACAATATCACACCCATTCAATAAAAATCATAAATCAATTAAAAATCAATGCAAATAGTCATAAAAGAATTATTAGAATTACCACATGCGTGAAATAGGGCTTCCTCCGTCATCTCAGTGTTGGGGTTTAGCTCCTCATGGTAAAAACATGCTCAAAAGATTGATTCATGGCTCAAAAAGTGTTTTTATTGAAGAGAAATAATAATACAGCGAATCTACAACGCTTTTCTGGCGTTACAGAAATCACCGATACAACTGAAGTGCTGTTAATAAACGATAAATCAGTTCTGTAGTTGAATATAAGACTGCTTCTGCGACGGTCCGGTGTGGGTCGAAGTTCTTCGTGTTCTTCAACAGCAGCAACGGGTTTCCTGCAACTTTGATTTTTTCGGATCTGTGGTGTTCTAAACTTCCCCTAACTTTCGACACCCCTTCTATATGATCCAAACAATCTATTTATATCAAAAATACCGATTAAATCTCTCCAAAATCTTCCAAAATCTCTTCCTTTCTCTTCGCGACAAAGTTGCGGCAATTTCTTGTTTTAGGATTTCCACGCGTTTCTGAGCTTTCCTTTTGATTCTAAACTCTTCCTTAGATATATATCAAGCTTTGGGAAGGTTTATAGCACTTTAATCTCTCTAAAATTTCCTAAAATCGGTCACACACGTGACTTTCCATATTTTGCTGTTGAGATAAAAATCCGTCGATTGAGCCCAGTTTAATCGATTTCAACACCCATGTTAGATTCATAGACCCATAAGGAGTCTTCCCTATGAAAATAAGAGGTTTAATCGACCTCAAACACCTCCAAATCACTACCACCAAAACTGCCAGAAACGTGTATATATTTTGGTTTTGGTTTCCAGCCAAAATTTAGAATTTGAACATGAAGGGGTAAAGTTACCCCTTATCCAGTGGTCGCCCCTTATCCGTTGGAGTCCGCATAACACTCGTCCCTTGGGTTGCATTTATCAACTTTTCGAGCCAATTTCGCCGCAAAAACTTATTTCTCCAAAAACACCTACAAAGAGATAAAATACCAAAATAAGTACAAAAATGGGTACTAACAATATACACAATAGAAATGAAAATAGACACATAAATACGTCTATCAGTGTAACAAGCTAAGTTCGATCTAACGATTGAAAGATATTAGATTGAGTCTAATCAGGTTTTCATCTAACGGTGAATATTGAATGCTTTGTTACAAAGGTTTTTTTATTGCAAACCCTGATTTGAAGACTATATAAATGAGAACTCTAGCAACTGGGAAACCTAATCCCCACACCTTCTGTGTGATACTTGTTATATAAGCTAGAGTCGATTCTCCTTTAACCTTAGGTTTTTCACGAAACCCTGTAGGTTAACAAATTGAAAACTTAATTGGGATTGTGAAGCCAGACCCAACTATTTTCTCTGTAGTTGCGTGTTCTGATCTTGCAGTTTTCTATCGTATTGAGTATTATCTTCTCTAAGATTTTCTCGAGATTTATTCTCCGATAGGCAAGATAAATAGTAGTCACAAACATCTTCGTCTCATCGTTTGTAATTCCACAATATCTTTTTTCGCTACCAAACGATTAAGATTATTGTGAGGTGATTAATATTTCTAGGTTGTTCTTCGGGAATATAAGTCTGGTATTTCAATTGGTTCATGTTCACCTTGATTTATCAAAAGACAGAATAAAAACTTCTAGGTATTTCTGTGGGAGACAGATTTATCTATTCAATAGACTTTTCTGTGTGAGAAAGATTGGTTTATCAAGTCTTTGACTTTGTGTCGTAGCAACTCTTAGTTGTGGGTGAGATCAGCCAAGGAAATCAAGTGCTTAGAGTTCTGCTGGGATTCATAGGTGTAAGGAACGCGACAGTACCTTGATCAGTGTGAGATTGGTTAGGGCTCAACTACATTCCAGTCCGAAGTTAACTTGGAGTAGGATAGTGTATGTAGCGGCTTAATACAGTGTGGTGTTCAAATCTGTACTAGGTCCCGAGGTTTTTCTGCATTTGCGGTTTCCTCGTTAACAAAATTTATGGTGTCTGTGTTATTTCTTTTCCACATTATATTTTTATATAATTGAAATATCACAGGTTGTGCGTAAGTTCAATCAATTGTGAATCCGACCTTTGTGTTGTTGATTAAATTGATTGACACTTGGATATTGGTTTTTGATACCGTCCAAGTTATTTCTTATATTCAATCGGTCTCGCAAATTCCTATTTGTTTAATTGCAGATTTAATTAAGAAATAGAGATATAACTCTTTGATATACTTTTCTTAAGATTAAGTATGACTATCTAGTTGATTCTCTTTAAAGTATATTGGAGTTAGTCCATACAGATTGCTAAGCGAAATATTGGGTGTGGTTGTTAGACCCCCACTTTTTCAATTGGTATCAGAGCAGGCAAACACGTTTAAGACCTCATAAGTATGTGTTTGTAGCGATATGACTCTATGGACAATAGTGTTATCTCTGACAACGCAACACCAGTTCAAAAACACTCTGATTTGGTTCAAAGCCTTGAATCTCCGGAGAAATCTCTCACGTCTTCTCCATGGAATGAAACTGTGGTCAACTGGGAAAAATGCCTAGATGAACAGTTGGATGATCTTTTAGATGCAAGTGATTCAAAAGAGGGACAAGATGTTGATGAGGAAGTCTCAAAATATATTAAGCTTTTCGACCATCTCATAAAGAAAAAGAAGTCAACAGCTTGCTTGACTGAATATCTGAAACCTCTCTGTGCAGAAAACAGGAAATTGAGAAAACTCTTTAAGGAATATGATTGTGTTTACAAAAAATTACAATCTCTTCTTAAAGATCGTGAAAAAGATGTGCGCTCAAAAAAATCTGAATGTGATAATCTTCGTAGAAACTCTTTGTTTTGAAAGAAAGACATGCAGAAACTGAAGCAAGATATGACTCTCAACTAAAATGTTTTAACGACAGAGAAATCAGCTTTCTCGACAGATAAAAACTTTTGGAGGCTGATCTAGCTGCTTCTCTTGATAAAGTCAAATCACTGACTAGTTCTACAAAATTATCCACTATGCTGGGAGCATGGAAAGAGCATCGTGATACACGTGGTATGGGCTATAAAGGATTAGACGCTCCAAGTGCTGGTAAGATCAATTTTGTCTGTGCTAATGGCAAACTCCCTAGTGAAAATTTCACTGATATCAAAAGTGAAAGACTACCTTCAGCAGTTGATGGTCCTAAGGACAAAGATTGTCAACCTTCAAAAACAGCTCACATGAGAACGGTCAAAAACTGTTATTATTGCGGCAAAAAGGGTCATCTTGAAAGGAGATGACGTTTTCGACTGCGGAATGAAAAAGTTCATAACATTCTTGTATGGATGTCTAAAGAAGTAATCAAACCTGCTTCTCATTATGCTGGTGTTAAAGGTCTTGTCCATAATAAAGAAAAGTACTGTGATGGGACAATTCTTGGTTGTAAATATGACACAAAATCGGTTTATAATTGTAAAGGGAAGAATGTTATATGGACGACTGACTCTTTAAATTGCTCTGTGAAGAGAAAAAATCATCGAAGGAAGAAGAAAAGTTAAAACTCCTTGCCTCTCACTGAAGTAAGTCTTGAATCTAAAATGTTTGTTCTCGATTACATTCACATCAATAATCGTGTCTCGGAGCTCAAGACCAGTATAAATAGACTTAAGCGCAGTATTAAGAAGGTGAAAAAAACTGCTACATCATGTAATACTTGTTCTTCTCATATTAATTCCTTTGAAAAATCTGATATAGTTTCTGATGAAAGTCAAGAAAGAAAAATGGAACATGTCAATGCCCTTGATGAGCTATTTGCTTGTCAAACTACAACTTGACTGTTTTCTAATGAGCATCCTCGTTGAGACCGTGTGAGGATGCTCATAATTCTCAAGAAGCTTTTTTTCTTGGCTAGGTGGTCTCTATTGTATCTCTTTTTCGTTTAAAAATAAATTGATCATCTTACTGTTTAGCCCTGCTCCGGTTAATTATTACATTTGTAATATATTTGATCAGTAACTCTTGAGAAAGTTCTCTTTGTTGCTAACTTTGAAATCCTTCATTTTTCTTCCTTATGACAGTTATTTGTTGTCTATCAACAATAATCTTGTTCCCTCCTCTTGGGCTAAGATTTTCTATCAATGTGTTTAGATTTTGGCTTTGATTTTTATCAAAACTACTTCTAAATTAGGATCCCCGGTTCTCTTGGTCTTGAACCTGGTTTATAACCATGAGAGTACGTGCACCTGACCCACTACCAAACGTAAACGAGTAACTAGGGTTTCCCTATGAACGTCTCATATATATATATCATGAACTCTTCCTCTGATATATACTCATTCAGTAACGTCAATTCTACTGTGAGATTATGGTATGCACAATGGATGGATGCAAAAAGGAAGACAATGTTGAAGGAAGCAAAGTTATTAAGTTTCACGAAAAACCTCTCTCCATAACCTGCTTTCATGCAGTTGATCATGAACAAGATCTGCCAGTTCAGATTTCGTCTCAATTGGTGGGAAATCTTCTTCGAGATTTTGAAGTCGTTCGTGAACAACTTAAAATTGCAACAAAGAATCTTGAATTTTTGAAAATTGAACTGAAGAAATCATCTGATGAACTCGTTTGTGTTCGATCTCTGGTTGCTGATTATGTCTGAAGATCTTCAGTTTTGTTCTTCTTAAGAGTTATTTTATTTTGTCTAGGAAACTTCTTATGAGAATTTATTCTTGTGTTTTAAGAAGGATAACTAGGGTTTGGAATAACCATTATTGTGAGTACACATAGCTATTGCCAACGATTTTCATCTTGCAATGATTTTAGATTTATTTATTTAAATTCTAAAGTCTATTTGGAAGATGATTTTGCAGTATTAATCTTTATTGGTTTTATATATTGCAAAAAAATTATGGGATATGTGTGTTTGCGTCCGTGAACTATGATTGTCCCATATATGTCAAAAGTTAAGCCTATTATGTCATTATGCAAATATTGGTGAAGATAGAATGAACTTTAGATTGCAAAGATTAAGTCTATTATATGTCTTTATGCAAATATTGATGAAAAATAAAATGAATCTTTGAATATTCCCCAGTATTGGTCTTTCCCTAATCCACTTCTATGTGAAAGTACTGTGTGGCTCTGTAAGTTCTCTTATATTGAGCATTTTCGATTAAATTAATCATGGGTTCTCTTGTGGTTAATTTAATTGAGTTTTATGGATACAAATTCATGCTTCATGTATTTGTTTAATTGAAAAGACGAGGGTACCAAAATATACCTCAATCTAAAACTTTTCCACCTATAAGTCTTTTCTCCGAAAGTGATTGTCTATGGACTGAGTCGAGACAATACAACTAATCGGTTCACACTTCGTGTGATCGTCTATGGATACGAGATCGAGACAATACGACAACGAAGTATGATTACTTGATAAAAGGTTCGGACTTACCCAAACACAATAGGATTGCTATCAAGTAATTAGGAATTAACGTTTGTGTATTTTACTTCTAATTATAATAAAACAATTATAATTGCGGAAATAGAAAAGTAAAATACACAGCAAGATTTTGTTAACGAGGAAAACACAAATGCGGAAAAACCCCGGGACCTTGTCCAGAATTGAATACTCTCATAATTAAGCCGCTATACAAAATCTAAACCAACTTCGTATAGTTGAAACCAAGCAACTAAACCTATAGTTCACCTAATTCCCTCAGTATCCATGCGCCTCCAACTTGTAATAAGTCACGCACTTGGAACAATTCCTTTGGTTCGTATTCCAAACAGTAAAGGAACAACAAATCTGTTCGGTAAGAACTCTTTTCAAACAACGTGATATGAGTTTGACAAAAGGCTCTTCCGTTTATCCCAATAAACTCCTTTGTCGGGTTCTTAGATCTATCTATTCAACTACCAAAGTAATTATTTAGATTATGCAATCAATACTATTAATCACAAAGAAATGTATTGATGCCGATCTACTAATCTAATCAATCAAGGTTATCACAAAGATAAACCGATTATAGTTTGATCCCCAGCCGATCAAGTTTTGTGCACACCAAAGATTTTGAACTCAAATAAGAAATCTTCTTTGTCTTCAAATCTTCTTAGATCTTCAATAAACACCTGCACACAAACAACTTGAATCTCTTGTGATCAATCACACACAGAACGGAATCTGTTAACAATGGATTATCACAAGACGTCTTTAGATCTAAAAACAGTCTAAAGATCCCCGTCGATACTTCGATCTAGTTTGAGTGAATCTTATATCAGAAGAGAAGATTCTCAAGCATAAACAAACTAGGTGCAATTAAAGTTCAACAACTGTTAGTCAATCAAATCAATCTAAAACTAATAATAAACTGCAATTATCTAGTTTCCCACCAACGGTACTCGCAGTGCTTCCCAATCCCAAAGAAGTCTTTAAAACGAGCGGTCGTAAGAGATTTCGCCTAATTAGGGTACTTTCCTCTCCAAATAGACGGCTCCACCAGTAACAACACAGCTAGGTAGTTTTGCTGGCTCTGAGGATTAGTTTGCTCGAAATGCAAACTTCAATATTTATAGACCAAGGAAGTTTGGACACCAAGGAATTTCCAAAACCGAATATTCTCAAAGATATGCAATAAATTCCAAATCGGTTTTCATAATTCCTGGAAATGCACTGTCCAAATATTGGAAAATCTCCAATTAGTAAATACACATTACCAATTTTTATTTTCTAAAGATATGCATTTAATTGCTTGAAATTAAAAGCATATAAAACTAAAAATCTTAATTAAAAGATTCTCAATTTATTTCGATCCGGGATTCTCCTTTAGTTATTAAGGAATATCTTTGAACAATAAAAGATAAGAATTACTGCACATGTTCAAAATATGTCGACATCTTTACTTTGTAAATCCTTTTTCATATTTACAATCTTGGAACCGATTTGCAACACTTCTAAACAAGTTTAGAATTGGTTCATCTGACTTCTAAGAACTATGTGATTGATTATCCTATCAAATCACCAATCATGGGTTTAACGGTTCTACCTCCATGTGGGTACTAGGATCAGTCACATTAGTTACCAAAAGTTGGTTGACTAGGTACTAGGATCGGTTACCACATATTTATGGTATTTAACTTGTAATCGGTTGCACAAGTCATAGGATCAGTTACCAATTACTAAGACTTGTTGCACCTCTTAAAAGGATCGATTCCACATACTTGTGATCGGTTACACCTCTTACTAGGATCGGTTCCCCAATGTCTGGAGTTGATCATACCAATTACAAAATATCGATCATACCATCTCAGGTGATTACTTAAGATCGGTTTCACTAATAAAAGTCATACCAATACAAAAGTCAGGCAATGTGAATAGTTTTACCAAGATACATATACAAGTTATGAGCGGTTATACTAAACACAAATATTGGTAATCCAAAGATTTGCAATGAATAACAATACCAATAAGCCTAGCGATTTCCCTTTCGATTCATAAAACAAGTTTATGAATTGTACTTCCTTTAAACGAATGTAAAACATTGTTTCCTAGGATGAAATCTTCACCCATACCCATACATAATCACAATAGCATTCCTACGATTATGTCGATGTCTTATATACGAAGTTCAAAAGATAGAGGTTATACTTCGTATTGTAATTTCTTAATACTATGTCTAACTAGAGTATAATCATTCACAACTTCGCAGTTATGTTTTCAATATGCACGACTTGAAAGATACTTTAGGAATGATACAGTTCAAGTCAAATATTACTAACCTCAAGAGGAAGGATGATGTCGTCGATGTAGCTTTTTACTTCTTTACATTCTTCAAGTCTTCACGTAATACTTGTAAGTCTCATATCCTAGTAACTTCCTAGCTAACCTATACGAAGTTGACTCTAGTAAATAATCAAGCGACTCTTTAAATGAGTTTTGATTCACTAAAATATGACAACCAAACTTGACATACCAACGCTTGGTGGGTTCAACCGAGCAATGCTCTAACATTAATGTCCAAAGAAATCCTTATTTTCTTGTAAAAGTAAGGTCGCTCTTGTTGTTCTTTCGGGAATGACATTTAATGGGAGAGAGTTCTTAATTGAACTTGTGCTTAATTGCCAAATCTTTGTGGGGAGTGCGGCTGTGGAATATTGTAGGAGTTTTCTTGTATCTTTATAAACTCCTTGATGAATGCATTTAGTTTCGACTATATGATTGCATCTAAACAAAGTTGATATTTTTTCTTTTAGTCATGAAGTATCTCTATGAGAATTTCATTATGATCCCACTAGTTTTCGTACCTTTGCCAATTTATAATGACAAAAAGGGGAAGAATTAATGTGGAGTTCACACTACAAATACATATGGTTTACGGATAATTATGTAAGGGGGAGTGGTTTTCATTTAAGATGAAGTATCGACTAAGGGGGAGTGATACATATCACCATAGTATTGTTGTCAAAGTTGTGATACAATTGGACTTTGATGCTGTGTAATGATACTATGACATTGTATAACAATGATTGAGAGCTACTGTTTTCTCATTGTTATAGCTACAGATCTTCAACAACTATGATACTGAGTTGAACACGTTCAGAATTACTGGAGTACTTGGAAGTGACGAAGATTTCGAGTAATGTTGAAGAACCAAGGAAATCAAGCATTTGGATGAGAAGCTACAAAGTTTATTTATTTTGTAATCCATATGTATTGATAGTTTTGTCATTAAAATTGACAAAGGGGGAGATTGTTAGAGCACTGATCGGTCGAACTCGCAAGCGTTGCTATCTCAAGCTTGTTGTCAAGTTTAGTTGCAAAAACTATAAGTCTTGATTTCTAGTCTACTTATAGATAAGTCTTAGATTAGGATAAAAAGTGTAGTAGAGCATTAGACTTCACAACGTTCATCGATTGAAGACGAAGAACTACTAAGGGGAGCTTGTGGAACTTCATCAACAAAAGGTATGTGGAGACTTTAACTCATCTATCACTCAAAAGTCTATCTACTCTATCTCCTATTTGAGACAAAGGTCGTATAGCTATATAGACTTCGATTATACACATTTGATATTTCGAGCTGAGTTTAATTAGCTTACATATTTCTCGAAATATGTGTTGGTAAGATTTCGCTTTAACCAAGTTCATCTTATATTCTTGACGAAAGTCAAAAGATGATCATGTGAAAATCGCCTAGTAACATCTTACATGATTTGTGTGAGACAGTCATTTGATGTAGACTCGGAATGTTTCGTATTGATCATTCAATCACTTGAAAATTGCTTTTAAGCTAATAGTTTGTGTGAGACAGCTATTGTCGTCTTCTGAGAATGTTTCAATGATTGAAATGGGAGTTTAGAACACTTAACCATGATTGGATTATAAGCACAGTATGCGTACTTGCATATGTGTTGATCCAAGACCGGAACTTAGTATGCATACCCGTATGCGTACTAGTTGGTCAGGTAAAGTCCGGGAGCTAGGCTATGTGTACCTGTACGCGTACTGGCGAAGTCAGTTGAAGTCCGGGTACTAGAGTATGCATACCTGTATGTGTACTGGTTTCAACTGAAGTTTGGAAGTGTACGACAGTATGCGTACCCATTTAAATACTAGCGAACACAGTCCAAGTCCGGCTACTTAGGTATGCGTATCCGTTTGCATACTTGAGTGGGTTATGTTCTAAAATCGGTTTGTTCATGAACTAATATATTTATATAATAAGGAATGCAATCTTTTGCAAACCGTGGCTATAATGTTCATGAATTGATTCGAGTGAATCAAAATCGATTTTGCTTCAATTGTGTCTTGTATACTTCTATGAGAATATAAACAATTGAAAAACTCTAGAACTAGTTTCATTTGAGTCACTTGAACTAGTTATGGTTAAGATGAATATGGTTGATATGAAAGTGTTCATATGGCTAACTTTGGTTAACTATTGTTGAGCCAACAAAGTGTACACATTTAGGTACGGTTACCCATATCTAAATGAAGTCACTTTTCATTTGTGTATAACAAGCTAAGTTCCATCTAACGGTTGAAAGATATTAGCTTGAGACTAATCAGGTTTTAATCTAACGGTGAATATTGAATGCTTTGTTACCAAGGTAACATTGATTGAAAACCCTGATTTGAAGGCTATATAAAGGAAAACTCTAGCAACTGGGAAACCTAATCCCCACACCTTCTGTGTGATACTTGTTGTATAAGATAGAGTCGATTTTCCTTTAACCTTAGGTTTTTCACGAAACCCTGTAGGTTAACGACTTGAAGACTTAATTGGGCTTGTGAAGCCAGACCCAACTATTTTCTCTATAATTGTGTGTTCTGATCTTGTTGTTTTCTATCGTATTGAGTACTATCTTCTCTAAGATTTGCTCGAGATTTATTCTCCGATAGGCAAGAAAAAAAATATTCACAAACATCTTCGTCTAATCGTTTGTGATTCCATAATATCTTGTTTCACTACCATACGATTAAGATTATTGTGAGGTGATTGATATTTCTAGGCTGTTCTTCGGGAATATAAGTCCGGTATATCAATTGATTCCTGTTCACCTTGATTTATCAAAAGATGGAACAAAAACTTCTAGGTATTTCTGTGAGAGACAGATTTATCTATTCAATAGACTTTTCTGTGTGAGACAGATTGGTTTATCAAGTCTCCGACTTTGTGTCGTAGCAACTCTTAGTTGTGGGTGAGATCATCTAAGGGAATCAAGTGCGTAGAGTTCTGTTGGGATTCAGAGGCGTAAGGAACGCGACCGTACCTTGATCAGTATGAGATTGGTTAGGGCTCAACTACATTCCAATCCGAAGTTAACTTGGAGTAGGCTAGTTTCTGTAGCGGCTTAATACAATGTGGTGTTCAAATCTGGACTAGTTCCCGAGGTTTTTCTTCATTTGCGGTTTCCTCGTTAACAAAATTTATGGTGTCTGTGTTATTTATTTTTCGCATTATATTTTTATATAATTGAAATATCACAGGTTGTGCGTAAGTTCAATCAATTGTGAATCCGACCTTTGGGTTTTTGATTAAATTGATTGACACTTGGATATTGGTTTTTGATACCGTCCAAGTTATTTCTTATATTCAATCGGGCTCGTAAATTCCTATTTGTTTGATTGCAGATTGAATTAAGAAATAAAGATATAACTCTTGGATATACTTTTCTTAAGATTGAGTCTGACAGTATAGTTGATTCTCTTGAAAGTATATTGGAGTTTGTCCATACAGATTGTTAAGCGAAATATTGGGTGTGGTTAAAGCTAGCAGCTGACTAATCCAAAAGATTAACTATAAAATGAGGCACTAAGGAGCTAAAACATCTATTTAAGCAATAAGAAAGAAGTTCTAAACAAAGATTAACCCAAATCTAAACCCTCTCTGAAATACACACAAGAACTCCTCTCAAATGATACATATACAATAGTCATTTAGTTTACAAATATAATATACAACATAATAAACTTAGTCGAAGTTAACCAACTAGCGAAACTCAACCCTTAAAGCTTTCGTTATGCAACTCTGATCTGTCTCTGAAACTGAAAGTGAGAATGGGTGAGCACATCATCCCAAAAAGGGGTGCCTAGTGGAAATAACAACTAACTTTCAAGTAATCATTAATATGATTTGAAGACAATGCAGGTTTTATTGAAAGTCGATAATACACGGAAAGACAGTAAAACATATTGTAGAAACTTTTTCAAAGCAATTTAAAAGAACAGTAAACATCCATGTATGAGATGTGTGTTGCCCACACATTAAGGAAGAATAATATTGAGGTGTATCGCCCTAGCCATAGATAATATTACGGTGTATCGCCCTAGCCATAATAATATTGCGGTGTATCGCCCTAGCCATAGAATACTGAATATAGTGTGGGCACACATCTCATACCACACAAAGATATGCATGAATTTCACAATATAAAGATTTGTAAAACCATAATGAATCCAAAAGAGATCATTATCGATTCCCACCTCTTTTGATGACAAGCCTCGCCTACCTCGAAATCCACGATCCACTGGTTCATCCTTGAATCGATCATTGTTAATAAAGATCAACTGTTAATCATACAAGAACTCTAAGAATCTAACCAAAATGGCTCACACAAGAATCATACAAGTCTATCTAATGGTTCTAAGACCAAGTCCACTAAACCAGCCCGTTAAACTAAGGTCCAGTCCATCTGAGTCACTAATAGTCTTTAACGGCCAAACTGACGGTCAAAGGTCAAGTAACAGTCAACGTCAGTCAAAAGGTCAGCAGAGTCAATATCAGGTCAACGGTTCAAGTCAAAGTCAAAAGTCCAACTCAGGTCAAGGTCCACTAAGTCAAGACTGGTCAGGTCTGGTCACTGAGTTAACTCAGTCAGCTAGACTAAATCAGTCAGGCATCTGACTTAACAGAAAGAACAGTGGCCTAAGCCATTGCACAGGCCAAAGACACTAATGCACAATCATGGTGCAACACACTAAAACTCTTAACTCTACAATACTAACTTCTTCTTCATTACTTCAATTCTACCAGATTATACAACTTCATTTTGAATCATTTCAATCGTACATTCAATGCATATAAACTTCATGACTCACTTTAAATTCAAATACAGATTACCTGCAATTGCAGCTCTAAGCAACAACCATAACACCATCTGCATTCACTAACTTCAACTCCAGCATCATTAATGTTCTTTCCTTTAACTCATGATAACACCAGTTCACTTCCAAATCCATCCCTCATCAATCTCAGTTCAATTCATAATCATGCAAACTATGAAACCAAAACGATTCAACCCAACTACTACAATTAAAACAAATTACCTCAAAGGAAACTCAACTTAGCATAATTATTTACAACTGTAACAACCAAATCATTCAACTTCACAACTTCTCAGTAACAACACAAACACTGTTTCATTCATACACCACCTGCAACTTCAGTTCTGCAATAACAACTACAACCACAGCTAACTCCAATTCTTCTCACTGAAGTTCTCACTTCAATAGCTAAATCTTCTTAACGATTCTCATAACATAAGCCCATCAAACTGCCATACTCTCAATCAACTACAACCACCAACATACACAGCAACAACAGTAACACCAGGCTCCTTTTGAGAGTCACTTTCAAACTTCAGAATCACCATTCCCTGTACATTCACCCAATCTCCACCAGTTCAACAAATTACAATTGTTACTCAATTCCATATACACCATCTCCAGCTCTTCACTGCCTCAATCATCAGTTCACTGTAATATAATTCCTCCTCCAGTTCCATACACATACATCTATCTCAATTCTTAGATCAATTAACAAACTCATAAACTCAGTAATGAAAGTATATAAACATTACTAAGTTAACTAGGAAGAATAATTACCTCCAACCAATTTACTCAAGCACCAGCCAGTTCATCTCCTCTGATTTCTTTTCCTCGACTTCATAAGTTCAATAAATCCCAGCACCACTATTAAATTCTTCTTCTAAATCTTTTTTGAAACTCTCATGAACCATAATCCTTCGATTCATCACCAAAACGACTCAACAACATCAATTTAACAACCCTTCAATTATTTATCTACCAATCCCATGCAAGCCTAAAATCGAACCCAAAACCATAATCCTCTTTTCTTTTTCTTCACATAACCCTAACTCTATAACTCTCTCGAATTGAGATCTTCTTTGGAATCAATTTCTCTAAATTGACATGACCAACTTCATCTTCAGGCTATAACCTTCAAACCCATCTTTAATTTCATCTGAATCATCACCAATTCGAACCTTAATTCAATTTCCAGAAAAAACCCTAATCTTCTCAGATCATCACTAAATTCCTAAATCAACAGCTAACTCTTCTCACTTGTTTTAAATAAACAAAACCCATCATCAATTGATCGATTTCATACTCTAACTCCTCTTAATTCTTCAATCAATTCCTTACTCAGAAACCCTAATCTTCTTCTCACTATTTACAACATCATCTTCTTCTTCCCGGGTTCAAACAACTACAATACTATCACCAACAAACAACCCCTAATGTCCTGCCTAATTATTTCGACCTCACAGCCTCAAAAATTCAGAAGAATTCACCAGAGGTGAAGAACAGAAGAAGAAGAAGGAAAGAAGAAAGAGAAAGAAGAAGAAGAGAATGGAAGAATGAAGAAGAAAAGAGAATGAGTTTACCTTCTCGGTTTGGTTAGATAAGACCAACGAAGAATGATAAAGGCACCTATCACTTGGATATGCGCAGCCAGATCGGTCCACTGCAAAAAGTCTATTTTGCCCTTCTAACTATCCGGATGATTTCTTCTCCGTTCGGTATCCGAGTGACACGTTCGAGTAGACCATTTCGGGTAACTTTTCGAGACCTATTCTATGATACTAGTTTCGTATCTTAATCGTTGTTAGATTAATTCTATTAATTTAATTAAATCTATATTAACTAATTGAGTCATTAACGGCTAAATCGTCTCTTGATCATCGCCAGACCAGTCAAATAGCGTTGAAGAGCTTGAGGGTCCTTACAGGTTGTTAGGCCCCCACTTTTTCATTTCCATTTTTAGCAACTAATCGAGTTGAATCGAGATGAACAACTACAACCCTAAAATGCACTCCAACTTCGTTTCAGAGATTGCGGTCAGAGGAAATTTATGAAAATAAATGAATAGAGAACAAATGCTCAATGTTTAAGTATAAGGGCCATTTTTGTCATCGTAAAAAATCGTTTTGGACTGAATCGTTTATAAAAGGATTAACTCGTTTTAAAATTGGTAATTTTGGACCTTCTAGTACTAGGCTTGAGGAGGCAGGACTAAAGAGACTAAAGCCCAACGAAAATGGGATTAAACGTTAATTTCTACATCTTGATATCTCAATTAGAGATCTTACCAAAACTGAAGTATGTGACGGTGATGATGAACAAGACCCCACCCCTTCGACTGATATTTTTTTAATTATTTTTTTCTTTATTTTTTTGATAAAAACCTAGATAATACAGGAATCCTCGACTGATTCTTCTAGGAGGCCTCACAGATGAACAACGCAGGAAAACCTTCTCTGATACCACTTGATATGGCACAAGCGGAAGCGATAAAAGAGAAGGAGAATCCACTCCTTAAGATGATGATAGAAAACTCCAATCCAGGAGTTAATCAAGCAAACATTGGTATAAACCAAACAATTTAACAGATTTCATAAATCAGATAGCAATAGCGAGCCGCAGCTACCTTGTAATGATAATAGAAAAGGCTATATATAGCCTGCAAACATACCCTAAAGTCCAGAACCTTCCTAAACAAGACAAGTCTAATAAGAGCAAGGGCTATGGAGTGAGTGTTCACATTCAATATGAATGAGTATCACTGGATTAATTTGATCAAATTAGATGCTACTATGGAGTGAGAATACATACCCATTCATCAATAATCACTCATGCACTCACTGGAACGAATGAGTGGGCGAAAGGGGAGACTAAGCGGCTGATTTTTGGCCGTTTGGAGAGAAAAAAAAACATTGAGTGGCTGAAAATCTGCCTCCCAAACCTATTTTTAGAGTTTTATTAATTGAAAACTCTAAGATGCGGGACCCACAATTAGGTTTTATTATTAAAAAAGAGAAAAAAGCTACGAGGAGGCATATGTTTAGCCGTTTGGAGAGAAAAATTCTCTCCAAGAGGATAAAGATTAGCCGCTTAGTCTACTATAAATTTAGACTCCCATGGTCAGAAAACACTCTTTCACTCAGTCTCTCACTAAGTTTGGGAGTGAATGAGTGTTAAAAACACTCATTCCATAGCCCATGCTCTAAAGAAACTAATTATCCCAATAAATAAAATATTAAAGTTGATAAATATCCAAGATTTAGCCAAATCTTGGAAAATACGTGAGTTGGCATAATATGTCCCGTATCATTTTTTATTAAGAATAAAGAATATATATACAACCGAAATGTAAAATACAAAACAAGTTGTAATTAAACTCCATATGACGATGCTAATTAGACAAAGTGTCCCAATTACAAATGATGATATTCAATGAAATCCATCTAGCAAATTCGTGCTTTTTCTTATATGGCAACGAGCACGCTACTTTAATTAACATTACTGAAATACAGATTATTTGCACTTATTAATTAATAATATGATTTCAACTGAATTTTCTTTGTTGTGGTTAAAAGCTGAATCAAGCTCTCTTGCTAGAGCTTCTGGCCCCATCGGAAAATATTTCGGCCAATAAAATATCTTGAGAAAATTTAGACCAATAGTAAATAAGAGCTTCTGGCTCCACCAAAAAATCTTAAATAATAAAGAAATAATACCTTTAGTAAAAAAAATTTTTATCCGTCCCCGCAAGAAAATAATTCCTTAAAGTTAAAAAAATTAATACTTTAAGTAAAATAAAAAATTACACGGGTAATTTTCCTTTTAAGTTTAGGCTTGGGCAACCAACCTGAGCCCGTGCAGCGCACGGACGCACATCTAGTTAATTAATTATTAATAATATGATTTCAGGTGAATTTTGTTTGCTGTGGTTAAAAGCTGAATCAAGCTCTCTTCTAAGGCTGCACAGGAACCGTCCCGTCCCATGGAACCGTACCAGAACCGCAGGAATCGTACCGGAACCGCAGTTAGATGGGACAGGTACAAGTACCAAAAACTGGTACCGTGCCTAGAGTAGGTACAAGTAACGGTTCTAGGCTAATCCCGTCCCGTCTCGTAGTACCGAGGATCTATATCCGTTGATATTAGGATTAAATCCTGGCCATTGATAGTAGGGGTTACACCCTTTCTCAGTTTCTCTATCGTATTCTCCTCATTTCCTTCTTCTTCTTCCCTCTCTCAGATTTTCATTTTCCTCTCAGAGAAGAGAAGAGAAGAGGCCATCGTCGAAGTAACTAAAACTTTCAGTTTCGATTTACTTTAGCAGTAAACCATCATCATCTGTATAAGGACTTCAGTATCGATTTACTTGTAAGTCTTTTATAAATCGATTTTAGGGTTTGTTCATCATCTATATTAGGATCTTAGGGTTTCAAAATCGATTTTAGGATTTCAATTTGTTGATCGTTTATAAGATTTTTTGTTCTAATATGATTATTTTTTTCGATTTTAGAGTTGGAACTTGGAAGAACTGATCATCAGTTTGTTCATCAGTTGATACATACATCAGGTATTCGATTTGATTTTATGATTATGAATTTAGCTAGGGTTTTGTTTTAACTTGGATTTGATTTTCAGTTGTTCTTCAATATATGGTTAGGGTTTGTATCCTTTTTTTTCTAGATTAAGGAATTTCTTGTTTTCTGATTTTGTGTCTGAATTTAATGGAAGATTAGGAGCTATGACCATTGTTTGTGGTTCTTAATCTCCATTGTCTGAATTTAATGGCAGATTTTAAGATATTTTAGTATAGTTTGTGACTCTATGGATTTTGAGCTGATTATGTACCAGATGATAACTCTAAGGATGAGGAAGGTAATTTAAACTTTTCTCTGTTTGATTCTGATTTATTTGAATCAATGGTTGATTGATATATTAATTGTTGCTTGGTTCGCTGCCCTTTGTGCGTATTAGAGTAACTTCAAAACACTAACTGAAATATAAATTGTTGTTGCAGACAATTTGGGTGTGGTTCAATTGTCAGAGGTCTTGGATGCTTGATGCTTGGAGATGGAGTTCATTTTCTGTTGCAGCAAACTTATGAAAGTGGTCAATTGCCAAAGCCGAAACGCTGTTTTTTGCTTTGGTTTCTGTTTTTTCTACTTGAAGTCTTAAACAGTTGATGTTGTTGAACTTAACAGTTAAAGTTTTTAAGCTTAGAACTGTCAAGTATTTTGCTTTATATGAATTTAGGTTTTAAGACTCTTAAGTTCTTAACAGTTAAAGTTTTTAAACTTAGAACTTTCAAGTATTTTTTTTTTGTTTTTTTGTACATGTTCTTCAGGTAAAGAACCGGAACCGTCCCGTCCCGTACCGAGTTAAACAGGTACAAGTCCCGTCCCGTCCGTACTACACAGATACAAGGTACAGGTACCGGCCATAGGGAGGTATAGGTTACGAGCTAGGCAAAAACCCGTACCGCCCCGTCCCGTCCCATGTGCAGCCCTACTCTTCTTAGAGCTTCTGGCCCCACCAAATATATTTAGACCAATAGAAATCTTCGGTTCTTTCACACCACCAATCTCGGGTATCTTCGACCCCACTTCTCTCTCTTTTCGCAATATTAGCTTCTTTCCAAACTCTATGTTCTTTCTTTCGCTGTATCCTCTTTTCTCCCCATTTCGATTCTTTCTTTATTTCTCACCTCTTCTGCGTATCTTTTTCTTTCCAAACCCTTCAACCTAATGCAAGGCGTGCAAGAACAAATTGCTTCCCATTCGTATAAGGTAATCCTTTGTGTTCTTCTATATTCCGATCTTATGTGCTGGGGGTAATGAAAAGGGTTGTGTAAAGGTGATTTATATTTTTTTTTATTGCTTATATCAGCCATCAGCGTTACAGTTTTTTATTTTACTCTTACTGCGTAATTCATGTTCAGATTGGGTGATAAATTACCTAATGACGGACATATAAGAAGTCTTTTCAAGACCCTAATTTCTGTTTCGCCGTCTCTTTGGTACCTACTTCTGATTTTTTTTTATTTATTATTATTATTATTATTATTTTATTTTATTTTGCCTTTTTTCGGTTTGGATTCTGCAGATTTTAATATTGATGGTTGTCACTTTCGTAAGGTTTAGTGTTTGATTGAAATTTTTGTTTTGATTTCTTTTGGTTAGGTTTACAGAAGATTAAGATTAACTGGGACGGGAGGTTCTAACTGCTAAATGATAGTTCAGTCTATCTCACTCTCAATACACGTTGTTGTAATGATCAATTAGTTTGACTGATTGGATCAAGTGATGGATATGGAATGGAGGACAATAGAAGCATAATCAGTGTAATCTCTCTTCTCATAAGTTATACATTTGTTGTAACACTGGACATTGCAGGTTATTCAAATGAGTTCATGTAGGCTGTATTATACAAATGAGTTCCCAAGACATTTGCAGCTGTTTACAATTACTGAGAAATTATGTAGTTTTTTTAAGCATTTCATACCAGAAGATTACGCTTTCGCTCTTTATGAAGCATTGAAATGGACGTATGTTTCAAATTTAGATTGTTGCTGAACTTGGTTGATATAAAAGGTTGAAACACAGATTGAGTTCCCAGATTCGCACCATCCCTTCCAAGTGCTGGTGAAGGTGGTAGTCAAGGTGCTATGTGGAAACTGCTTAAAAATCAGTGTTTTTTTAAATTTCTAAATCTGCCAATTGCTGATATTCTTAGCATTTCAAATAGGAAATTTTTGGTGATGTTGGCTATCGATCAGATGCACTGTCATGGTTTCTACTGTAGGTGTTGATCTTGGTTCGTCTTCTTTCTAATTAATTTTCTTGGGATTGTGTTGTGTATAGATCCTAATTATCTTTTTTCTTCCTCTGTACTAGATAAACTCCGGTGATGAGGTTGTTTTTTGGATATTGAGAGAACCAACTGGTGGCGGTGAAGGTGGAGTGGTGAATAATGGTGATAAGAAGACGCGTATCTTTACTCCAAAGATTACTTTTGAGTAAAACCACCTAGCGTCACACTAAACTACCTACCACTGTTCAGAGGCAAGACTTCTCAAGAGCTAGAGTAAGAGGATTTGGAAAAGAAAAAAATTCAAGGCTGGGCCAAATAAAATGGTCAGCTTACTTTTGTTAGTTTATCCTGCCAAAAGCTGAGGTTGATCAGACATAGTTTTTTCTTAGTATTAAAGGGTTTTTCTTAACACATCATATGCAAAAATGTAGAATTTTTGTTTGCTTACAACTTTCATTTGACTCAGAAGACCAGCACAAATCCACTTTAGCAGATCACAACACCAAACCCATACAGAGAACAATATTTTCCCCTTAAATGTCTAATAAGTGCTTCTTAAATTTCACTAATACATCATTGATTATCATTTCAGAAAAGGAGAAAAAAATTGTGGATGAAATTTTTGCTGAAGCAGTATCAAGAAGGAAGAGCAAGGATTCTTAAGGCTACTCTATCCCCGTATATCGCATACTACCCAGTGGTGAAGAATCGGCTAAACAGACTGCAAATAAGGTGAGAAAAATGACCATCTTTGGAATCAGGTTCTTTGTGTATACTATACTAATGGTCTAAAACTTAAAGGTAATGTGTTCGCTGAAGTGAATAACAATATTTATACTTACCATTGGCACTCAGTAGATTTCACCATGTCTTTATACATTGCATTGTCATGGGCACCTATCTGAAATTGCAGTACGTTTTTTTTTTAATATTTTAATTTAAAATTGAGCGCATTGCATTGTTTTATATTCGTTCATCTGGGTCATTTTGTTTTTAAAATTGATAATCGTATTATTAATTTTGTTCAAAAAGATTCAAACCCGTGTGGAGCTGTTTCCTAGATTAGAAGAACTTACCAGAGAATTATTATCAAAAAACTTAAATTTATATAGTGCTTGCTCACAACTTTAGCCAATAGAGGTTGTTGCTGTAAATTTCTAAAGTCTACATTTCCAACTGATTAATTGACTAAGAAATTAGGCAAATTCATATACCTTTCTCATTGATGGTAAATTGTTGCTTTCTTTTCGCTATTATATACAACATGAACAAAAAATTAGGCTTCTCCTAGTCACACACTCAAAGAGGGAATTGCACAAACAAACTAGGAAAAGATGTGTCTAGAACAATTGCTGAAGGCGCAAAGAAAAGATAACCAATATGATTTTACTTGGACGGGTTATTATTTTTGTTTCTGGTATATATCTTCAAGAGGTCGAGTGCTTATGCTATATTTATTACATGAAAATTTCATGTATGTCTATACGAAGAAAACACGATATTTTTTTTGGTGTTTTTTGATGAACATATGTTCCATGGGGGTGTGTTTTATGTACTTTTCCTTTCAGGTGGTATAGGGAGAAAGCGGATAGTCCCCGAAACACAGGTAAAAGCACCATATCCCTGGAACCTTCATATTGAGGACATAGCTATTGTATTGCTAACTAAGTGCATTTTGGGACATGTAGTGGGTTTGGTTAGAACAATGTAATTTTGGGTTTCTGCATAAAATCCAATTATGTGACAAGATATGTAGTTGAAGAATTATCATGGAGTTGCAATAAAAATGAGAACATTGTAATGTGGAACTGATTTTAGTATTATAACATGAAAGGGGGTTTGACGGTGACATGACAGATTTCAGGGGAACACTACTGGAGGTATTTTGGGGAAACCAATTTGAACCCGTGCGTTGTATTACTTAATTGTTAAGTATAACTATATACAAGAACATAAGACACAAAAACAAGGCATTGGTTACGAAGCATACGACTCTTGTTCATGAATTTGGTCTATCATGACTCTTGTTCTCCCCGAGGGGTTTTCAGATAGACTGCCATTTTCTTTGGCACTCTTATACACCAAATCAGAAGCAAAAAACATGCAGAGAGTTAGGGCTGATGCAACCCCCACAACGATGAAGACACTTCTGAAGCTATAAAGACGAAGCTGCTGGCTCGATGTTGTATTATTCTTCTGGGAAGTATCATAACATGAGTCACTACCAAACCATTTTCTTACAACACCTTTCGTCTTATTTGCCTCTGCAAACTCCAACACTTGATGAGAAACGTAGGATACCAGTGGAGAGTCAAGAGGAAACACCTGCAGGGTACAAAGCAAATGGATATATATATATATATATCAATCTAAGGATCTCTATAACATTATTAGGATCAAAATTCACCGTGTACAGTAGTAAAATCGTAATAAAATCACTGGTGCCAACATCAAATTCTTTACCCATCAGAAAAAAGAAAAAAACATAACAGGAATTTACTATTTTTTGTTAGACATGGAAAAAATGTTATATTTCAAGATAAGGGAGGAAGACATACAAAGCCAAAACCTCCAGCTGGATATGTAGGTCCAGTAACTGTGAACTCATCGCAGTAATGTTCAAGGAAGACTTTAATATAAGGTATCTCATCGTAGATTGCAGAAACCCTTCCATCTCTTAGAGCATCGGCATACTCCTCCATTGCAGAGAGTTCAACGAGCTTTGAGGGTGGATATCCTAAACCTTCCAAGAGTCCCGGTACAAATGATCCATTTTGGTACCCAACCGATCCAGTAATTTTTCCTACTTGAAGATTGTTGGCCGTTAACATAGATGTTAGATTTGCTATAAAGCATCCCATTAGAATGTACACCGCAAAGCTCCACAGGCTCACAATGAATCTGGAGTAGTTACTTTCAAGTTTTTCTTCTGGAAAACACGAAGTCGCACATGAGTCATGAAACGGAAACGAAATGCTCAAACTAACTTGGATAAAACTTGCAACGGATAATTTGAATATATATGTTTATACTTGTACTTACTGTGCGCAAAAACCGAAATTGAAAAGCTAAAGGAGAGATATTTCCCCAATTGTTGTGATAATGGTCCTTGGAATTCAGGGTTCTTCCCTTTCTCGAACATCCAAACAAAAAACCCAGTCGACAGGAAGAATGCGATGGTTGTAAACCAAAGATCCATTTTCCAAGGCCATAGAAACCACCAGCGACCATTGGTAAATTTTTCGTCCGTTCTTCGTATAATCATGCGAACTCCAGAATCGGAATATGGCTGACTAAACTCCACATATTTTGATCTACTAGCAATAATAGTCACATCTCCCACGACCGCATCAAATTGCTGCATGTTTTCACATCATTTGTCCATAAAAAAATACAACCAAAGCTAGTAAATGAAAATAACAAATATAGCTAGAGCACTGTGTGTTCACCTTTGTGTAGACACAATAAGTTAGATTATTGTAATCTCCTGCTGAAACTCCATTTATCTCATATGGGACATAATTGAATTCATATGGCAATCCCTGCATCACGTTTTCAAATACATCTTTTGAAAAGCCAGTCACGTTCCACGGGTCAGTGTTCTTATCACGGCTGACTTTCATGAATTCCTTAAAACCAGTTTTATAAGGGACTCCAATAGTCAGGGTCATAGCTTTTGGAGTTACTTTGGATCCTCCTGGCCATGTTACACTAGCAAGGTCATAATCATCTGTTGAATAGTTTTTTTGCATGTTATTTTTATTAAGGCCTTTTGAAAAGCCAACCCTTGGTGTCCAATACCCTATCGTTCGATCTCTTTTGTTAAGCACGTTAACAATTCTATAAGTATTAGAATTTAACTGCCCGTCTATAAATTCAATCTCACCACTGAGCCCCACGAAATTTGCCGCTTGAATTATTTGCAAGATTTTCGAACCCATAGGAGAGACACCATTGTCAAACAGATCAGGCACATTTCGATTTCCTTTCTTATTTGCCGGTGGCGATAAAGAGTTTTCATCGTTAAAATGCGGCTGAACTTTATTAGCTACCGTTGCCATCAAAAACATTACATCATATGCCCACAGTGCATGTATGTTGGGTTGTGATATATATAATTTTGGATGATCCTGCTTAAAACGCTTTTGGAGTTGAATACTAAACTTTCTTAGGGACTTGGATTCTGGCACATCAGTTTTAACACCGATAACACCATTCATTGAACGTAAAACAGAAGGCTTCATGTAGGACATAACATCAGCAATGGCAGTCGTGATAATCCACACATACCCAGTACTCATCATTCCCTGCTTTTGAACATTTAAAAAGAAATTGGCACCTAAAGAGGATGACATATGAACAATGAAGACCTTGGATCTCATGCTTTTTAACTTAAGCAAGCTATTGTTGATTATCGTCGCATTTGCCATGCTCGGTAGGATGGTTCTATTACATACTTGAGCACCAACATCAAAAAGAGCAACGGTAAGGGATGGTAATAGAGCAGACCCAACTTGGCTATCATCATGAATCATAGATAATTCCTTCAACTTGTATGCTTGAATGATGGCTGCAATAGCCTTTACTTGTGATGACTCATTCTGGGCAACTCTAATAAGGTAAGGAACTTGAGAGGGAGGAATGGATGAGAGGGTTGGCGAGAAGGAGAGGATTGGTACATGAGCTTTGCTACCAATATATGCAACAAATTCTCCTCCTACGGATGATTCTAGGCCTACGATTGCTTTCACCCCGACAGTGTTTATCAAATCTAAGGCTGTAAAGTAAATTACACAGCAGATTAGTATACAAATTCGTCAAAGATATATGCATGCATCTTTACTAAGCATCTTTATAATAACTGTTCCAGTTTATTTGAAACTTTAGGCGACGGTGGCTAAAACAATAGTCCGAAAACTTCAAAAACATAGACTACGGTGCACAATCATAACGTATTTTGTTCGTAACGAAAATTCCTTGAATCGAACTAGGAAATTGGCTTAACAAATGATATATTACAAACATACCTGCAGCTGTCGCAGTAATAGGATCACCTTTCGAATCACGTACATGAGTAACTACCCTCGTATTCTGGTTAGGATGAATTTTGTAGAAATTGGAAATTGCTATAGAAATGCATGTATCAGTAACGTTCCCGACAGTGGAAGTCAAATCGAGAATCACCCCAACATGAAAAATGGCTTTGCCATCCCTGACCCCATTGTTCCGAGTTTCGACGAAGGAGAGTGGAAGACAGAAGAATAGAAAGTTGAGAAATCGACTAAATTTTTTCATTGTTATAAAAATGAAAAATCACATTAAAATGTACCCCGATGTTTTGATTTGCTTTCTTCATATTTATCAGCTTCCACATGAGAAATATCGAAGGTTTCAAAGGAAATTTCCTGGTTTTTTCATCCAGACGGTATCATTTTATAATATATATATCAAGATAATTTCTACAAATCAGTAAGGTAACTATCAAAAATGTCAACAACAATTAACAATCCTGGTTAACAATTAGTACTTATTAACAAATTCTAAGTTGATTATGATTGTTATTTTTCTTATTACTCCTTTTTGTGGTTAGGAACTGAGGCAGGGCATAGTTCTGAGAGGTCAGGCCAGCCAGCAAACCCTTCCCAGTAGGCCGGTCAATATATGCCCGATATCTGATTTTTGATATCCTATAGGATATTATCGGATATCGAATACCCGATAGCGCTTAACCTATCGGAAACGGATTTCTAAATATCCGACGGATATTCATCCATTGACACCCCTACTTCCCAGAGTTTTTGATCACGACAATAACTATATGGGTCTTCCCTTTACGTCCTCCACGCTAAACCAGGCTAAAAATCGAACATGAACCCTTTTGAAACTTGGCGGTGGTGAAAGCGAGGCTTTGGTAGGCATAAAGCATTTGCGAACCTATCTCCTGAACTAAATTCAAAGTGGTTAAACATGGACTGCCATCAGCTTCATTTCTGAACCTAGGATTTTCCTATTTGGACACAAGCGGTTGGATGGTCTTCATTGCAGTGCAATACTTAAAGTGGATTATTTCTAGGCCTCTTGGTCTTGACTTGAATTTCTAGGCTAACTTAGTTGCCGTCCCCGACCGGTTCCTTGATGATAGTGATATAAGTATGTTAATTAGATGTAGTTTATTTCTTTTCTAGAATGATAATTAATCAATTGCGTGCCTACCACTTATATTTGATCAGTGCCAACTAGTTTCAGCAAATCCCAAGGTGACACAGATTAAAAGAATATAATTTAGGGAGGTTTATTCCAAATGTTTACCACAATAATAATTTAAACTTTCAAATGTTTCGTGTTAAGGAAACTAATAATTAAGGAAAAATAGTCAAAATGCTCCAATTTGGGAGGCATGGTTGCGGAAATGTCCCGAATTTTAAAACAAAGTTAAAATGCCCCAATCTGTTAACTTTTCCATCCAAGCTAGTTAAATAGTGAATTTGGCACACATGTGACTTCACACATGTTAAAAAAAGACAATAATAACCCTTTAGGGTTAAGGGTTTTAGGGTTCAGGGTTATGGTTAAGGGTTTCAGGGTGGTGGTTGTGGTGATGGTGGTGGTGGTGGTTCTGGTGGTGACGATTGTGGTGGCAGCGTTGGTGGTGGTTCTAGTAGTGGTATGGCACTGGTGGTGGTGGTGGTGGTGGAGTTGGTGGCGGTGGTGGTTCTGGAGATGGCGGCGCTATTGGTGGTGGTGGTGGAGGTAGCGGTGATGGAGGTGGTGGCGGAGGTAGCGATGATGGAGGTGGCGACGGCGGCGGTGGCGGTGGTGCAGCAATGGTTAAGGTGGTGGTGGTGGCGAAAATATGACACGTGTCGCAATATTAAGGGTTTGTTAATTATAAGAAGAAAATGTCAATTTAATAAAATTTGGGGTTAAAAATGACTTTTCTTCACATGTGGGAGTTCACATGTGTGCAAAATTTACCATTTAACTAGCTTGGATGGAAAAACTAACGGATTGGGGCATTTTAACTTTTTTTGAAAACCTGGGGCATTTTCGCAAACGACACCCTCAAATTGGGGCATTTCAACTTTTTTAGAATGCGAGGACGTCTACGTGAAAACAATAGGTAGAGATTTATTTTATTTTTTTACTCCATGGTTGAATTTCTTCCGGAGGAAAATCGCAGGATCATGCCTTCATCATGCAATCATATGTTACGCCAATGGTTGCGTGTGGAATCTTAGTAGAATGGAATAATTAATATCACATATATTATTCCAGCTTCCATGGTCCGTGGAAGAAAAGAAACAATAAAATTTATTGGGTAAATAGTGTAATAAGAAAAATTCTGATAAAATCTCAGTTCATAAGTTTGGCACCTGTAGAAATATTGTTTAGGGTTTTTGTATCTCATACAACTGTACTGAGATTTGTTTCATTGAGTTATATATATACGATTACAAAAACCTGGAGATAAGGTTATACAACAGAAAAGCAAAGGAATAGGTGCAGCTAAAGAATAAAAGGACTATACCTAATGTGCTAGAGAATAGGAAGACTAGAAGTTGTTACATCAGAAGAATAGGAAGACTAATATGTTACAACAGTTTGTATATGTGACATCTTGTACGTGGGATGTTTATCAAGAGACTGATAAACTTAATACCCCCCCTCAACTTGGAGCGGTAGAGCCTGAACGAACGCCCAACTTGCCAACTAGACGACCAAATTGTGGAGCTACCATAGGTCTAGTGAAAACATCGGCCAAATGATCATAGGATGAAGATGTTTTGGTAGAATCAATCCACCCAATAACTTTTCACGAACAAAATAACAATCAATCTCGATATGTTTAGTACGCTCGTGAAATACAGGATTTTGAGCAATGTGAATTGTTGCTTGACTATCACAGGAAATAGTGATAGGAAGAGGACACGAAAAATGCATATCTTTGAAGAGATAAACTAACCATTGAAGCTCAGCTGTAAGATTTTCCAAAGCACGATATTCAGCTTCAGCTGATGAACAAGCCACGGTAGGTTGTTTCTTGGATTTCCATGAAATGGGACTGTTACCTAAGGTAACAAAATATCCAGTGGTAGAACGTCGAGTGATTGGACAACCTGCCCAATCAGAGTCTATGTAACCATGGAGGGAGGAAGAACTGGATGAGGACATAAATATTCCATGTCCAATAGTTCCTTTGATATATCGTAAGATACGATGAACATCATCCCTGTGTGCTGATCTTGGATGTTGCAGAAACTAACTCAGATAATTGACTGAGTATGTGATGTCAGGATGAGTGACAGTAAGATATAACAAACGACCAATGAGACGGCGAAAAGAACTTGGATCAATTACTCCACACCGTTAATACGAAGTAACTTGATATGTGTATCCATTGGAAAAGCTGATACACGAGCCCCTGTAAGGCCAGAGTCCTTAAGAATATCAAGAACGTATTTTCGTTGACATAAGAAAAATACCTTTTGAAGATCTAGAAACTTCAATGCCTAAGAAATATTGTAAACGACCAAGGTCTTTGATCGAAAAATTAGATGCAAGACGCAACTGAAGAGAATTAATGATGTTATTATCTGTGCAAGTGATAATGATGTCATCAACATAGACAAGGACAAAAATTGAGGTTGTTCCACCAAGAGGTATCTTCATATAAATTTCTTCATCGAGGTCCCCTTGAAGAAAGGCATTGTTGACATCTAATTGATGAAGAGACCACTCTTTGATAGCTGCAATAGATAGTAATACACGCTAATTTAGACACTGGTGCAAAGGTATCGTAGCAATCGATGCTTTCTTGTCGAGTGTAACCTTTGGCTATGATAGACGCATTTATGTGTCTATTTTCATCTCGATTTTCTATATTGTTAGTACCCATTTTTGTACTTATTATGGTGTTTTGTGTATTTGTAGGTGTTTTTGAGAAATAAACATTTTTGGAAAATTCGGCTCGAAAAGTTGCTAAAGGAAGAGGACATCTGCTAAAGGGACTCCCATTTTGGATAAGAGACAACCAAACTGTTAAGGGACACCCACCTGCTATTCGCATCCTAACAGAGGATAGGGGGCGACCATCTTCTTCATCATTTGAAAACAGGAATTGGTGAGAAAAGAAACAAGTTGCGGGCAGATTTTAGGGTTCGAATTTTGGGGCAGTTTTAAAGAGATTAAATCTCTGATATTGATGGGATGGACTCATTAGGCCTAAAAAGGGTTTATGTGGTTGTTTTAATCGATTGGAATTGGCTATATAGCAAGATTTTATATAAAACAAGGAATAAAAAGATATCGGGTATGTTTCGAGTATTTTTGGAAATTCAGGGAGATTTGAGGGAAGATAACTCTTCTGAAGATTTGTATAAATCCAGTAAAGTGTTTAGAAGGAATTAAACAGCTTAGATACGTGTAATAAAGTCAAGAAAGAAGATTTTTCCGTGACTTGCACGAAAAGAGAAAAGGGGAAATTTAATCGGAATTTTGGGAGATTCAATCGGCCTGTGAAGTATAAATAGGAGAGGTTGGTGTCACAGAAGAGTTAGGTAGAGTTTGGGGAAGTACATAGGACGAAATCAAGAGTTGCAGGAAAGCTGTTCTGCTGCTGCTGAAGAACACGAAGAACATTAGACGCACCAGAACAGTCGCAAAATGTATAGCACATCTCTTTTATCGTTTACTGTAACAGTATATTCGTAACACTTATATCTGTTACAAATCTCTGAATTAGCACTTTTCACCTCTTTGTACACATTTTTGAGCTATGAATAAATAATATGAGCGTGTTTTTGACATGAGGAGTTAAACCCCATTGCTGAGGAAACGAAGGAAGCTATTTTTCCAACAATCATGTGGTAACAATTATTTAATTAATTCCTGCAATTCTTTTTATGATTATTTGCACTGAATAAAAATTGAAATAATTATTTTTATTAACTTATTGTGTTTTCACTTGATGGTGCATGCTTAGCTTAGGGCTCTTGATGTTCCATGCTTGAGATTAACAACTAGTGTTTTGAAAATCTACCATTGGCAATATTTAGAATCACAATTTCTTTTTATTGAAGCTATATTGTCTAGAATTGCATGATAATTATTAATATTGAATCATATGAAAAATTTGAAAATAGTGGAATCTTGGCCTCAGTGTTCCTAATACTCTTGATACAAATTATATGAGAGTAACTTATACTTGGTACTATTGCTTTGCCACCAAGCTAAAATGTCAAAATCATTTCCACTTTCTTCTTCGTCAAATTCCTCTAACAAATACTTATCCAACTCATTTAATCCTTCAACACCAAATTGGTTCCTTTTATGCCTTTTGTTCCTTGAGTTAAGCATGGCCACGATGCTTTGTTCTTGCGCAACAACTAGAGCTTCAACTACAGCAACACCACTAGTTGAACTTTCACTAAAAACTACATTCGAAGACTTATACTCTTCAAAGAGTCTGACCATGTCTTCTTTAACCTTTTTCATAACTCTATCAACCTTGTACTGATTTTTCTCATACAAACACTCAAGAGTAAATTCCAACCCCTTCTCTTTCTCTCGTGGATCCAACAATTGTGCAAAGAATAAAGATAAATTTATATCTTCATAAGCACCCCAATACTTATCATATTTAGCAAACATGATTTCAGCCATATTTTTAACAAAAGAGTCAGCCACATTATCTCTAAACTGGACCAACTTTTCATGGATGAGTACAACTTCCCATAAGATAGTATGAGTAGTAACTTGTGTTGCAGCAGAAAATATAACAGTAGCATCGAAGAATACCTTTAAGCACTTCACAAGACTTCTCGCATAACTCCAATCATCTGCATAAGGAGCATGGTGACGAGGTTGTTTCTTCTTTTTCATCATCTTCTTCTTGCCTTTTGGATTAGTATCAACCTCCATATCAGATTCAGAACTCGATGAAGAACTAAAAGTTAACTCTTCCATGGAATTAGCTAGCACAAGAAGATCATCATGACTAGGTAAAGCAACAGACTCAACTTATTCGACAATGTACTTCTTCCTGTAGTCTCTATCATACTTTTCTAACCTTTTGAAAGCTCTTTCATATTTTTCAGCAGCCTCTAACATCAAATATGTGTTATTCCATCTTGTCTTGACATCTAATATCATTCCTTTCTTGCAATCAATCTTCTCTAGTGCACAACAATGCTTAAACTTATCCCATCTAGCATAAGAACTAGTAACATACTTGATAAATGACCTGATCCTTGCGATCGAATTGTTATAGAGTCTCACTGCATCTTTTATAACCAAAGCAAGAACATGGGCAGCACACCTTACCTATTATAAGAATGAAAAAACAAGAAATATTAGCAATTTCAATTTGCAGGAATGGTTAAATACTTGAATTAGCAATGAAATCATTTAAATTTAAACTACACCAAAAAAGAAATCTTACGTGCAAGTATTCAGTCCTTTCAACTTCTCCTGACCAACCAATCATAGTTTGCTTTAAATAGTCGATCGCAAGTGTATTAGCACTTACATTATCCAGAGTGACACCAAACACATCTTCAAGTCCCCAATCCAACAAGCACTTCTCCAACATCCTACCTATTGCAGTACCTGTATGACCTTTCACTTGGCAAAATAAAATAATTCTCTTTTGCAACTTCCAATTCTGATCAACATAGTTAACTGTGACACACATATAATTGAAATTATTGGGTGAAGTCCATGTATCAGTGGTTAAAGAAACTCTCTGTTTGGATGCCTTGAAGTAATCTTTCAAAATCTTTTTCTCATCCCTGTATATTATCAAAAAATCCCTATAAATAGTCATGCGACCGGTGACCTTGAATATAGGTTCAAACATCTGACTATAAGCCTGATGTAATTTTTACAATGATGTTGTAGTAGTAGGTTCGTTAAGACTTGTGAAAGCAGATTTTTTTAGATTTAAATTTTATAAATGAAAATACTAAACTCAAATAAAAAGGTGATGAGAATATTTTGGAGAAAGTGGGGTTAGGATTCCACCATTGGCCGGTATTAGTGATTTTAATAAAATAATAATTATACAACCCAACGTTTAATTTGATTCTAATAGTCTTGCCTAGACATGTAGATTTTCAAAAGAATAACTGTTAATCCAAGCATAGAACATCAAGACCCTAAAGCAAGCATGCTCTATCAAGAGAAAATACAGCTAACTAATCAAAATCATATTACCAATTCTTAATTCAATGCAAAAATCATAATAGAGTTGTTATAATTAATTAAAAATATAAATATAACACTTTTACCGAAACAACGGCTTCCTCCATCGCCCCAAGGATTGGGTTTAGCTCATCATGATGAAAACACGCTCAAAAGATTTATTTATAGCTCAAATGTTGATTAAAAGGAAGAAAAGAGATTTGATTTTCTTTGCTTCTCTAGTGCTCTAAACCTCTCCAAAACTCCCCTCTCAAATGTGCTCTCTAGCTCTCTATTTATACACACAAATACACATTACTCAAATATATTCTTCCATAACTCCAAAATCTTCTGCTTTTTAATTAAAAATATTTTCAGGAATTCTCTATATTTCTTTACTAAACCCATATCTTCTTTAATTCGAGGAATAAAATCCAAGATAAAATTTTCTAAGGATATCTTTCTTGTTTAATACAAGATAACTTCCTTTTCCTTCAAAACTTCCTGTTTATAAGGCAATAAGATATTCTTATCTTAAAGATCATAAATCCTTGACTGTTGAAACCAAATTTCCCGCCAATATTCTTTTTTTTAAATAAAGAAGTAGGTGGTGCCCATATCCAAATTGCAAGTGTCTTTATCAGCTCGGTTGCCTTGGGGGCGCCCTTATCCATTTTGAGGGTGCCTTTAGTAATTTTGCTGGGGTGTAAAACACCACTTTTCGAGCCAATTTCGCCGCAAGAGCTTATTTCTTTAAAAATACCTACAAAGACATAAAATAACAAAATAAATACAAAATCGAACACTAACAATATATACAATTGAGACATATTAGACACAATAATGCGTCTATCAGCCCTAAACCCTTCATTTTCTACCTTGCTAAATGGCAACTCAGCTTTGATTATAAATTCAACTAAAGCCCTTCTACACTTTTCAGGATTATAGATAGAAGCAACTAAGTTACCATCCTGACCTGGTTTGGGGGGAGGAAACAACAAACTTTTTTGTCCTTTCTTCTTCTCGTTTGGATTTTTACGGCATCTATCCAAATGATCCCACAAGCCAGAAATGTCATTTCCTCCTGTGTTAGCAGCAAAGGTGCGTAAACAATGATGACATTTTGCTTTCTATGCACTTACCCTTGTGAATTGTAACCATACATCAGATGTAACTTTAGACTTCTCTTTGTTTTCATCATCTGCTATGATTGTAGCTTCATTAGGAGGTGTAGATTGAACTCCAAATCCAGGTGTAGATTGAGCTCCAACTCCAGTTGTGGATTGACTAGGTACATTAGATGATCCAACTTCAGTTTGAGGTGTAGGTGTTTCTTGACTTGGTTCTTCCATGGTTCCTGTTACAAATAACAAACACAATTGATGAATACAAAAAGGGTATTCAATAAAAACATCTCTAATTTCGTGTTTATACTTCATATACAGAGAATTGATAATCAAAATGTGTCATTCAATTACCAACAAAAAAATCAGAACAAAAAATCAAGAACCCTAATATTTATAAACCTAGGGTTTCATTCAAAAGAATCAAAACCCCAAATCTGAACTAACAAGTTACAACTCACAAGCTATGTAAATCTAGGGTTTCATTTCAAACCCCAAATCTGATTTATGTGTAACAACTAACAAGTTATATAAACCTAGGGTTTGATTAAAACCCCAAATCAACTTGTAATTGATATCATATGATCACAAAAAGTATCAAACTAACAAGTAACAATCACAAAAAGTAAAGAAAAAAATATCAAATTAAACCCTAGGTTCATTGTTGATGAGTGATGACTTACAGTTACTTGTTGGCTTGTTGTTGTGTTCGTTGATCATGAATGATGATTGATGATTGATGAATCGCTGCTGTGACTGTGAGTGAGAGTGAAAAGAAGAAGAGAAGCGGCCGTTACTGCTAGAGAAAGAGAAACTGAGAAAGAAATGAAATGATCCAAATGAAAAGAAAAATAAGTTTTATTGTTAGGGTTATCAAAATGGAAGGTTAGGATTAGGGCTAGGTATAGAAATGGAAGGCTAGGATTCACCGGCTTTTTTTGGCTCGACTTGGCCGGCCTTTTGACTGATACCGTGAGCCGAGCCGAAGATCCTACAGTTCTGAATTCCAATATCGTTGCCGGCCGTTGGATTTTCGGTACGCCTCAGTTCGGTACCGGTTCCGGCGGTTTCGGCACGGTTGCTCGGACCGGCTGGTTTCCTGTGAGTACTTACCTTGTGTCCAGAATTTTAGTAAGTTCTGAAAACTCTCTTTAAACAATTCGTAACATTCACAATCGCCACAGATAATAAATATCATTGCTTAGGAAATTTCCAAATGATCAACTTGAAACAAAAATTGTTCATGAACAATAAATTTTTCTTAACCAAGATTGTTAGCGATCTATGAACATCCATTGCTTGAATCATATTTCGAGAGATTTATCAAGACAAGCTTGACTCGAAATTTCTTCTTTGCAATATTAAATCTATTAAAATCATACGACATAGTTTTATAAGATAGAATGTTAAATACCGTGAGTAAATATGATGGTTCAGTTTTCACATACCTATTTGTCGATGAAGTTCTCCAAATGTGTTCGTTTGATCTCAGTCTTCAATATTCGAGAGTTATTCGGTGATGTCTGATGCTCAACTACCTGATAGACTCATTATTGTGTCTAATATATCTCAATTGTATATATTGTTAGTGTTCGATTTTGTATTTATTTTGTTATTTTATGTCTTTGTAGGTATTTTTAGAGAAATAAGCTCTTGCGGCGAAATTGGCTCGAAAAGTGGTGTTTACACCCCAAGATAGAGTACTAAAGGCACCCCAGAAATGCACCGGAAGCACCCCAAAAATGTGTCGGAGGAACCCCGGAAAAATTACTATCTACGTCCAAAAATTACTATTTGCACCCCATAAGACAAGTGTTAAAGGGACACCCGTGCAGGATTAGGGGGAGGACATCTTCTTCTCAAATTCAAAAAATGAATTTTGGCGGTAAAATATTTTCATTAACAGCAGAATTTCGATCGGATGTTTGGACGTGATTTAGTGAGATTCAATCCCTGAAACTTAGTGGGTAGACGTGATATGACTATAGAAAGCTAGTATGGGTGATTTTATCGATCAAATTTGGCTGGATAACTTGGTTTAATCCAAACAGGGAGTTGGAGGAAAAACATGAGCTTACATGAGTTGTGAGAAATTTAAACGTGTACTGCACGTGCTTGGAAGACTTAATCGATATTCTGGAGCGTGAAGAAGGTATAGAAGGAAAGAAATACAGCTGCATGCGCGTGGAAGATCAAAAAAATGGAAATTTTGGCCGTGGAGAATAATATTGATAAATGAAGATTATTTGGGAGATATGGCCTGATTAAATGAGGATTAGGAGTATAAATAGATTTCTCCAGGTACAAGGACGGGTTTTCGAGAGTTTGGGGAGATGAGGAGAGCCAGAGAAGAAGAAATCCGAGTTTTACAAAACTCGGTTTCTGCTGCTGCTGATGATGATGAACATCAAGAACACGAAGAACAAAAGCCTGTAAAGGAAAGTCGTTGCAAACTGTCGCTTAATTGCGACAATTCCCAACTCCTTTCCAGTGACTGCGGAACAGTGTTTACAACACTTATCTTTTATCGTTCATTTTGTGACGAGTTTTGTGCGTCGCAAAATCCTGTTTTTAACTATTTTTATCCATTTTCACCATTGTAAACACTTTTTGAGCAAATAAAAAATATTTTGAGAGTGTATAATATGAGGAGCTAAACCCCAACACTGGGACGACGGAGGAGGCCGAACTTCATACATGGGTAAATTTATTTTTATTTTTTTTATGACTTTTGCACTAATATTAATTGAAATATGATTTGATTTAATTAGTTGTCATTTGATTAGATGGGTCATGCTTAGCTTAGGTGATTTGATGTCCCATGCTTAACATTTACATCTAATGTTTTGAGAATCTACCTTGGCAAAAATAGAGTCCATGTTTATATTTCTTGAGCTAAAATTGTAGAGAATAAATAAGTGAACCTTATGTTATGAGGATTGGCTAAATCCTTAGTCCCAGTACCTCTCGCCCATTGTTTAATATTTTTGTATATATTTTTATTAAATTTAAAAACTCGAATCTTCACAAGTCTTAGGGTTCGAATCCTATTTACCACTACTACAACAAAGTTGAAATTACATCACTACCATACTTTAATCCTAGTCCGACAGTTGGTTTTAGTAGACTAGAAATCAAGATATAATTTTGTACATCTATCATTGACAACAAGCTTGAGATAACAAAACTTACGAGTTCGATCAAGCGGTTGCTCACTTTAACTTTTTTTATGTGAAAAGACTTAAATCTTTTGGAACTTTGAAAGCAACAGAAGGTGCAACTCTAATTGAATGCACGGTTTCTAAAATGAAGAGAGTACCGAGTACATCAAAATATTTTCAATATCAACCTATGCAGACACACCTTGTACACTACATCATTTCCCTTGATTACTTACTAGATTTCGCAACAGCTTTGCCATTGTTGCGAATCTTTAGTTGCGGAAATTCGCAATAATCTGTCTTTGTTACAAAACTCACAACTGTTTGATTTTGTTACTATTCACAATAGAATTGAGTTGTACGCGTGCGACTCGTGAGTGTGGATGCCTACACTTTCAAATATCTTCCTCCCAAATAATTGAATCTCTATAGAAATTTCTCGTTGTTTCTACCTCAAAATTATTTATCTCACTGTAAGTGCAACCTCATTTTCTTTTATTCTCGACCTTAACCTTATTTTCTCTGAACTAGAGATGAAAAAGAGAAACTTTTTTTTTTGTTTTGTCAATCTCTCGATCAAAACATCAAAATCATTCAAATGAAAACCCTAAACTAAACTAAGGAGTCTTTGGGAGCTCTGCATCTCTTCTCCTTCATCTCTACTAAAAAAAAGCCTCCTGTAAACTCTAGCATCTTCCCTAGTTTCTCTTTTTCCTATTCTACTACCGCAACTCAAACTCAAAATTTCTTATTATTTTTAACTCTGCTTAAAAAATAAGAGCTTATATACCAGCGATCTGTAGAACACTTTTCAATTTCATGTAGTTGATTCTCGTGATATTATATGAGGTATCTTATAACTTACTTTTCAGGTTCTTAAAATAATGTGGGTTCACATACACTTCCTCTTACACATTTCTGCTCTTGATGTGTTATTGTGGAATTGGACGACCAGACATTTTTCTAGTTTTGAAAAATTAGTGGGAAGAAATTCTTTTTACCGAATTTCGTGCAAGTTTGAGCATGTGGAATATATCATAATTAACTAGAATAGGAATAATGGGAAATTGGCTAAATACTTTACTAATCACAAAAGATTTTTATTCATGAAAACTTAAATAATCTTTGTAGATCTTTTATGTTGCTTGATCTCCGTCGATCTTAGATAGCTTGAGTCTTGACCACTTCATCTTGACCTTGACTTCGTCTTGAACTTGACCACCTTGAGGTATGTATACTTTTCTCCCCACTGTTTGATTGTTACTTTTTTCCACATAATAAATGTCATTTAAAGGCCATTTGGGTTAAATGCAACTTAAGTGTCGTCCTCACATCAATATCCCAACGGATTTATGGTTGTTTCTTTGAAGAACCAGCAAATCGTCCAATCTCATATTTCTTGTCACATCTAGTAAGAGGCGGCCCATGGTTGGGTACGAATTGTTGGCAGTATTAACCATCGACTTCTTCATAGTTGAGGCTAATACCCCATTGATGTTGGAGTCTTACGAAGAAATGTAGATGGGGACCAACACCGTGCTGTGGTTCTCAACACCTAATTTTCCACAGGAATTAAGAGTTTCCCCCCAATTGTTCTCGAGCCGCCCTTATTCACTCCTTGCTGCATTTATTTATAAAAAACACAAACGAATGAAATATCATGACAGCCGATCTCATTGTAGTATAATGGCAAAGACTTTTGGTGATGATACCTGCAGTCATCTGTATTCAAAACTTGTCAGTATTAAATTCTGTCGGATGAATAAAAAAAAAGTCATGACGTGTTACTTGCGGGCGAAGAGAATTATACTCCAGCACACTTAATATATTTATTTTAGGCAACGGAAAGCAATCTCATTTCCATGTATCGAAAAGTACACTTTTGTTTCCACGTTGAACATGGTGTATGTGTGGTTGGACAAAAATTCAGCTGACCAGTCACTCATGAAATACGCGTAGTCTCAAGATGGCAAGGTAATTCAACTGGACCAGTCGTAAAATCGCGATGACTTGTTGACAGTTCTCTTCGAGTATAACTAAGAGACTTTGTCAAGTGTTGATATTATTTCGAGTTTAACATATAACTTATTACCGTTTGGATAATGACCAGGTCTATAGGGACTTTGTCATTAAGATTGTCGTTGACATCTTTGATTGATAGAAATTATCTTGACACAGAAAACGATAGTGCCAGCAGAATGTAAAAACCAGGAAATTTCCGTTAAATCTTTCTTGTATATCCATCCTATGTAGAAACTAATAAATATGAACAAATTAGCAAATCAGAATATTGAGGTACATTTTAATGTGATTTTTCATTTTTATAAGAATGAAGAAATTGAGTCGATTTCTCATTTTCTTGTTCTTTTATCTTCCACTTACCTTTGTCGAACCTCAGAACAATGGGGTCATGAAAGGAGAAGCCAATTTTCATGTTGGGGTGATTGTCGATTTCACTTCGACCTTGGGGAACGTCACCCTTACTTGTATTTCTATAGCAATTTCCGATTTCTACAAAATTCATCCTAATCACAAGACGAGGGTAGTTATTTATACACGAAATTCCGAAGGTGACGCTATTACTGCGTCCGCTGCAGGTATGTTAATATTAGTCACATATCATTTGTTAAGCTAACAAGATTTGTGCCCGTGCATATTTTTTCTTTTAATTGAGTGTGCGCGGGCTTCTCCCCACCCCGTGACAATGCATTTTTGATTTGGTGTGCATTGGGTTTCGCCGCGTCCCGTGTTTATTTTTGATTTGGTTTCGCCCCGCCCCGTGGCGATGTATTTTTTATTTGGTGTGGTGGGGCAAATACATTAAATAGGGGGAGAATATGTGCAGATTTTATTTATTTATTTCTTTTAACTTGGTGTGCGCGGGGATTCGCCCCGCCCCGCCCCGTGACAATATTTTTGATTTGGTTAGCGCGGGGTTTCGCCCCTCCTCGTGGCGATGCATTTTTGATTCGGTGTGGGCGGGGCTCCCCCGCCCCGTGGCGATGTATTTTTTATTTGGTGTGGCGGGGAAAATACATTAAATACGTGGAGAATATGTGCAGATTTTATTTATTGTTTTCTTTTAACTTGGTGTGTGCGGGGCTTCCTCCCGCCCCTTGGCAATGCATTTTTGATTTGGTGTGTGCGGGGACTCACCCTGCCCCGTGTCAATGCATTTTTTATTTGGTGTGCGTTGGGCTTCGCCCCGTCTCGTGGTGATGCATTTTTGATTTGGCTTCGCCACACCACGTGGCGATGTATTTTTTATTTGGTGTGGCGGCGCAAATACATTAAATAGGTGGAGAATATGTGCAAATTTTATTTATTTTTCTTTCAAATTGGTGTGCGCGGGGCTTCACCCTGCCCTGTGGCAATGTTTTTGATTTGTCTTAGCGCGGGGCTTCGCCTCGCCCCGTGGCAATACATTTTTGATTTGGTGTGCGCTGGGCTTCGTCCCGCCCCGTGGCGATGCATTTTTGATTTGGTGTGGCGGGGCAAGTACATTAAATACGCAGAGAATATGTGCATATTTTATTTATTTTTTCTTTTATCTTGGTGCACGCGAGGCTTCGCCTCGCCCCGTGGCGATGTATTTTTGATTTGGTGTGGCGGGGCAAATACATTAAATACGCAGAGAATATGTGCATTTTCTTTTTCTTTTTTTCTTTTATCTTGGTTCGCGTGGGGCTTCGCCTCGCCCCCCCGGCAACGCATTTTTGATTTGTCGTGCCCGAGGATTCACCCGCCCCCGTGGTGATGCAATTTTGATTTGGTGTGACGGGGAAAATACATTAGATAAGTAGAGAATATGTGAAGATTTTCTTTTCTTTTTCTTTTTCTTTTTCTTTTTCTTTTTTGCAGAAAATATTCGGATTTTTCCCCCTTTATATATTAATTTGGAAAAAAGTGTCCTAATATTTATTTTTGTAGAAAATATGTGGACTTTTTTCCACTTTATATATTAATTTAGAAAAAAAGAGTCTTAATATAGTAGTTACTCGATTTCCAAATTGAATTTGGACTTCCATAAAATTCGATAAGTTAGGTTTCCTTTTAAGTTTGTAATTTTTAAGTCAATCATACGTTGCCAAATATCCTCACCTAAATATTGAATTTGGTTTTCTTTTTTTTAATCTTTTTCCTATTCTTTTTAAACCAACCATACGTTGTTAAGTGTCCTCACCAAACGCTCGTTTCACAAAACTCAAAAAAGGCATATTTCGGCCAATAGGAAGCGAGGGTTTCCTCACCGTTCAACGTGGGAGCTTTATTTGTCTAGGCCTTTAAGTTTTTTGATTACCTATTCGGTTGGTCGACGGATTTTTATTGTCACCGACAATATACATACGGTATGATTGTGAACCGTCGCGTGTATGGTTCTGGACTTCTTAAACTGTTGCTTATGCCAGGGACCGTACCGTTGCCTAAAGTTTCAAATAAACTAGAATAGTCGTTTTTCCAGAACAGTTTGTGTAACCAGAAATCAGACTACTCTTCAAATATGTTTTCTTTGCCGAATACATCTCTGACAGATGCGTTTATTAACTCTAGCTTATTTGTGTACAGGCTTTCAAATATGTTTTCTTTGTGTGTACTAATCTGCTTTTTTAATTTACTTTTACAGCCTTAGATTTGATAAACACTGTCGGGGTGAAAGCAATCATAAGCCTAGAATCATCAGTAGGAGGAGATGTTATTGCATATACTGGTAGCAAAGCTCATATACCAATCCTCTCGCTCTCTCCAACCCACTCATCCACTTTTCCCACCCAATTTCCTTGCCTCATTAGAGTTGCTCAAAATGACTCATCACAAGTAAAGGCGATTGCAGCGATCATTCAAGCATACAAGTTTAAGGAATTATCTATCATTCATGATGATAGCCCAATTGGGTCGGCTCTGGTACCATCCCTTACCTTTGCTCTTCTTGATGTTGGTGCTCAAGTAAGTAATAAAATCATCCTACCGAGCATGGCAAACGCAATGATAATCAACGATACCTTGCTTAAGTTAAGAAGCATGAGATCCAAGGTCTTCATTGTTCATATGTCACCCTCTTCAGGTGCCTCTAATTTCTTCTTAAATGTTCATAAGCAGGGAATGATGAGTAGCGGGCATGTGTGGATTATCACGACTGCCATTGCTGATGTTATGTCCTACATGGAGCCTTCTGTTTTACGTTCCATGAATGGTGTTATCGGAGTCAAAACTGAATTTAAGTCCCTTCCAAAGTTCAGTAACAATCCAAGTTTATATAGATTACAACCCAACATAAATGCACTGTGGCGTATGATGTAGTATTTCTGATAGCTATGGTAGCTGATAAAGTTCAGCCGCATTTTAACAGTAAAAATTCTTTATCACCACCGGAAAATAAGAAAGGAAATCAAAATCTGTCTGACTTGTTTAAAAGTGGTGTCTCTCTTATGGGTTTGAAATTATTACAAACAATTCAAGCGGAAAAATTTGCAGGGCTCAGTGGTGAGATTCAGTTTATAGATAGGCAGTTAAAATCCAATACTTACAAAATTGTTAACCTTCTTGGTGGAAGTGGTCGAACAATAGGGTATTGGACACCCAAGGTTGGCTTTTCGAAAAGCCTGAATCAAAATAACATGCAAAAACACTATTCAGTAGATGATGATGACCTTGCCAATGTTACATGGCCAGGAGGGTCCAAAGTAACTCCAAAAGCTATGACCCTGACTATTGGGGTTCCTTATAAAACTGGTTTCAAGGAATTCATGAATGTCAGTCGTGATAAGAAGAATAACTCGTGGAAGGTGACTGGCTTTTCAAAAGATGTGTTTGAAAACGTGATGCAGGGATTGCCATATAAATAGAATTATGTCCCGTATGAGATAGATGGAGTTCCAGCAGGAGATTACTATAATCTAAATTATTGTGTCTACGCGAAGGTGAACATACAACGCTCTATATTTGTTACAGTACGTGTTTTTAAACTCATAATTTGTAGTTTTTCTTACTAGCTTTGGTTTTGTTTAGTGTGAAAACATGCAGCAATTTGATGCTGTCGTGGGAGATGTAACCATTATTGCTGATAGAACAAGATACGTGGAGTTTAGTCAGTCATATACAAATACTGGAGTTCACATGATTATCCGAAACGAAAACCTCACTGATAGGCCCTGGTGGTTTCTAGGGTCTTGGTCTAAGGATCTGTGGTTTACAACCATCGCATTCTTCCTGTCAACTGGCTTTGCTGTTTGGATATTTGAGAAAGGGAAAAACCCTGAATTTCAAGGAACATTATCACAACAATTGGGGAAATATCTCTCCTTCAGCTTTTCAATTTCGGTTTTTGCACATAGTAAGTAAAAGTATTTTTACATATATTCAAATTGTCTACTACTTAATTATCGCAATAAATTTTCCCATGTGTTTTATCTGACTTAGTTTGAGCATTTTGTTTCCGTTTTGTGATAGCAAAACTCATGTGTGCTTCCTGTTTTCAGAAGAAAAACTTGAAAGCAACTACTCTAGATTCATAGTGAGCCTATGGAGTTTTGCGGTGTACATTCTAATGGGATGCTTTATTGCAAACTTAACATCTATGTTAACGGTCAAGAATCTTCAAATTGATAGAGTTACTGGGTTTGTTGGTTACCAAAATGGATCATTTGTACACGACCTCTTGATCAAAGATTTAGGATATCACCCCTCAAAGCTCATTAAACTCTCTACAACACAGGAGTACGCCGATGCTCTAAGAAATAAAAGCGTTTCTGCAATCTACGATGAGATACCTTATACCAAAGTCTTCTTGGCACAATACTGCAGCGAGTTCACAATTGCTGGACCTATATATCCAGCCGGCGGTTTTGGCTTTGTAAGTCCTTCTCCCTTCTCTTAAACTTCTAAGTATAGTACATCATAGTTCTTCATATATTGCTGGCGGTTTTGAAATATAACTTTTTCTCAATGTCAAACAAAACATTAAATCTTTGTTATATTGATTATAACTGTTACATAGATCCTTAAATTGATATTTATCGATTTCCACTGTACCCAGGTGTTTCCACTAGACTCTCCACTGGTATCTTATGTTTTTCATAGAGTTTTGGAGTTTACAGAGGGAAATAAGACGAAAGAGTTTGAAGAAAAATGGTTTGGTAGTGACTCATGTTATGATAGTTCTCAGAATAATAATAAAACATCCAGCCAGCAGCTTCATCTTTATAGCTTCAGGAGCGTCTTCATCACTATGGGGGTTGCATCAGCCTTAACTCTCTGTTTGTTCTTTGCTTCTAATTTGGTATATGAAAGTGCAAAAGAAAATGCCAGTCTATTTGATAAGGGAAAAAAGAAATTTATTAATGATGTGGCAGATACTGAAAACCTCCCGGGGAGAACAAGATTCTTGATAGACCAAATGCATGAACAAGAGTCGTATCTTACTTAATGCTTGGCGAAACGCAGGAATTTGCTAGATGGATTTTTTCATTTATTTTAATAAAGCTAGATGGATTTTCATCGACTATCATTATTTGTAACTGGGACACTCACCGTATCTTATATTTGTCATTTCCAGCCAACATTATGATTGTTACTACTCCTTTTTGTGCTTTTCTCATTGTATCCTCCAAAGTAAAACCCTGATAAAACCAAGCATGAATCCCTTGGGACAAATTTAGGTCCGGTGAAATTGAGGCTTTGGAAGACATGGATAGCCATCAGCCTCCGGTTGGATGATCTTCATTGCAGTATACTGAATGAAATGAATTTCTTGGCCTCGACTTCAATTGTTAGGCTAACTTACTTTGATGATAGTGAATACTCCGTGTATGTTAGATACTTGATTTTTTCCAAGCGCAACTGCGCGTCTAAGACACTGATATATTGATCAGTGTCGATTACTTTCAACAAATCTCAACCAGGTTTAAATTATTACATGAAGGAAACTAAACAACGTAATCCCGGCAAAAATACATAGGTAAAGATTTTATTGTCTTTACTTTATGGTTCAATCTCTTCCATGGTGTTTGGAAAAAAGAAAAAAAAAACACCAATTCTTCTCAAACAAGTGAACCCTTCAATCTGTAACCATCAATCTGACAAACTGTAACCATCCAGAATATGAGAATTTACACATCATCTCCTTCATAAGAAATTTTCAGAAACATCATTGCGAAATATGGACTTCTTAACTGCTCTTTTACACTGCCCTGTTATGGGTTTCTTGGCTTGTGCGCTGCACTTGAAAATTAGTAGCGCAAGGAGCTGGAGTAACATTCTAAAGACATGTGAGTTTGCAGGGTTATTATATTATTATATGAAGTTTTGGGGGCCAGTTACGCCAGTAGATGATCAAATTATGTATAACAAAATACGTAATTTTTGATAAAAGTCCAGTGCACAATTTTTTTACCACACTAGCTCATAACTGGTACTTTCACAGAGAGGGAGGGCGAGAAAACCTACGTTGATGAACATAATTGTGCCGAATCATTAGTTGTGGCTTCAAATCCAAGGCGACAACAGTCACTGTTTCTAATGCTGCTAACAAAGAGCTGTTAACACAAAATGAGATGAAAAAATCTTGTGAGGTTGATTGTTCAGTGGAAAGAGTTTAAATCCAAGATCTTAGAGGAACATTTTCCTACATGCTACCAGATTTTAATGTCAGATATGCATGTGCTAATTCCAATCTGAACAAAGTTGCAGAAGATTTTCTCAGGGAACTTCAGATCATCAGCATGATCATTATTATTCATTACCATATGAAGAAGGGAATAGTAACTTGCTGACTTATGCCATATTTACAACTAGAACAATCAAACTATCTCCGATACTTTTTCTATATTAAATTCAATAGCTTCAAAATCAATACTCAAATTCTTTTAGCTAAAGCCTAGCCCCTATGATATTAAAAGACCTGGAATTCATCGGAATTAGTCCATTGATAGGACAATAGAATCTGACATATTATTAAAATTATACTTTACTTGTGGCACATGCTTCAGCAACTCATAATGGCACAGAGCTTTCAAATTAGCATTACAGGACGAAACAGTAAACCTATTCAGCTGCATGCAACACTTCTTCACTCATTATAAAGAGAATGTGGTCATATACTCGCGTCACCAACATCTTACTGTTGATGCACATTAACCTACTTAGTCATGTGTTATTAGTCGTCGACGCTAGTATTTAATCTGAAATACTTATCTCATTCGACGTGGATCTTTAAAAATCATCTTTTGGAGTCATTACTCCATGTTACTCATTCAACAACACTAAAAAAAATTAGTAGTAAAGTTTCGGAAGCCATAATCAAAATTTGTGGTCACATGCTCATATGGACTATTCGGAGCAACAAAATACATAAGCCCACTTAGCAATGTCTTAGCCAACATCTACTGTCCGATCTAAAAATACCCCCAGGAAAAAGATAGAAAGGAAGAATAAACATTGTTTAAGATCATTCAACTTAAGGTTGAAATAATCATTCTAGCGAACCCTAAACATGACAAACCGAAGAAAAATAATATTCAATTCCAAGTACTCCTACACCCAAACACGGAATAAAAAAAGACAATACTCAAGTATACAATTTAGAAGCAAAAAAGGCTATCAACACGAAGAACCATCAAATTTAACGATTGCATTCATGTTGATAGAGGTATTTGATGAACTTTCGTGTTGATAGTGTTCTTGCTTCTAATTTATATGTTTGAATTTGATTTTTTTTTTAATCCTGTATTAGGATATGAGAATATAAGAATGATTAGGGATTTGCTAGAATGATCATTTCAACCTTAAGTTGAATGATCTTCAACAATGTTTGTTCTATTTTTCTTTATTTTTCTTGGGTATTTTTAGATCGGAGGGTAAAAGTTGGCTAAGACATTGCTAAGTGGGTTAATGTACTTTATTGCTCCGAATAGTCTATATGACCACAAATCTTGATTATGGCTTCTGAAGCTTTACTAATACAAAAATTTAATGTTAGATAAGCTTAAAATCGAGTAACGTGCAATAATGGCCCCAAAAGACAATTTAAAAAAAATCCACATCCAAAATAAAATGGGTGTTTTAGATTATTATACCACGTCGAAAATAATATGGATGCTTTAGATTATTGTATAATAATAGGGTCGACGGCTACTAACACATAGCTGAGTAGATTAATGTACATCAACAATAAAATGTTGGTGATGAGTATATGACCTCCACATTCTATGACAAACAAACTACTGGCGGATTTTAGTTGAATTCACAAGAAAGGGTTATTATTATGAAGTATGAACCCCTGAACAATTCTCTTATTAAGAAAAGTAATGTCTATGAGCATATGACCTCCACATTCTATGACAAACAAACTACTGACGGATTTTCGCTGAATTCACAAGGAAGAGTTATTATTATGAAGTTTGAACCACTGAACAATTCACTTATTAAGAAAAGTAATGTCTGAAGAAATTTGATAAGCAAAAATACCGTTCAAACCATTTGGAGTCAAACTCAAAAGGTTTTGCTTTTGCTATCATTATTAGCGTGTATTATTAGTTTCAAACCATGGTGCCTTTCTTGTGAGTGCTACAGATACCGTAAATATTATGGCTCCCTGTTAAGAGCCACATGATGTGGTAGGACTTCTTGAGCAGGCAAGACAAAGCAAACATGTTCTTCCCAACCAGTCATTTATACTTGGCAAGAACCACGCAGAACTCAAAGCAACTATTACGGCCGGTGTTTAAAAAAGCGTTCTGGGGCGCACCCTGGGGCGCGCTTTTTGCCGCCTCAGTTCCAAAACGCTTCATAACTTACGCTATGAAATTAGGTTAATATTTTTTAAGAAAAATGGTCTTTTAAGCATAGCCCAGTGAAATAATAGGCCCGTATCTTATATTTAAACTTCTATATTCTATAAGAAGAAAATGTTTCTTCTTCTCCTTGTATTTTATAGCCCTTTCTTCTTCCTCGTTTTCTTCTAGTCTCTGCCCTTCTTCTTCCGCATGGTGATGATGATGGCTATTTTGAGGATGATGGCTATTTTGAGGATGCAGACATTCTTGGCTAGTTACATAGTTTAACTGTTCCCCTTGTTATGTTTCATAACTTCTTTATTTCCCTTTGTTAGGTTTCAGAACTTCTTAATTTCCATTCACAACTTAGTTTCATACAGATTTTTTGATTTAGTACTACGAAGTTTCTTTTAAATTTATAAGTATTTTTTTTTATATTACTACCTATTTGTGGGGCAGCGCGTTACTAACGCTTTTTAATAGCGCTTTACGCTTTACTAAGTGAGCGCATTGCTTTACGCTTTTGCTATTTTAAACACTGATTACGGCCTACTGGCCTGAAATTGTGGGCTCATCATTGCAAAATTTCTACTCTTATCTCATCTCATCCACAGATAAATCTACCTAGAGTTGCATCTAAGTAAAAGTCCCAAGTTTTTACTTCAACAATAAGGTTGAGAGGTTAAGACTGTCCTTTTTAAGGAAAACACAGAAGACATTGTTTTTGCCCTAACTCACTGCATACATCTTGGTTTGTAAATCATAATCACACATACCAAAACATTGCATGAATTCAAGATATAGTTTAACAAAACTAGAAGTTACCTGTTAGGTTGTAGTACGATTGAGGGGCATAGAAAAAAACTTCTTCTTCTTCATGCCATTTACCATCTTTATCTTTCATCTACCTCTTGGGGAGGTGGCGGCAGCGGCAGTAGCTCCATTTCTCTTGTTGGCCGACTGTTAAGGAGGCACCACAAATGTAAAATGCACAATGTCAGACACAACAAATATCCCAGAAAATGAAAATCAACATTCTTAATTTACAAATTTCTTAAAATGCGATTTCACTTGAGGTAATCACACAAATTGATCAGAAATTTCGTCCAAACACATTCAAATGAACAGACTACAAGTTCAAACATATCCAAAATATCCATTAAATCGTTCAGAACTTATCAATTTCTTCTTCAAAAAATTTCAAACTACAAACAAAAATAAAATAAACCTATGCTGATTTATAATTTTCATCCAACTGAAGTTTTTATACTCAACATTTGTAACTTGGAACTATCAACTTCGACCGACTGCAGTAGCAAAGAATGGATTTGTAGAATTGCAGGCGAAGAAGATGAACCCATAGACTAACCCCACTCACCTTGTTAATCAGTGAACTGATGATGAGGAACCATTTTTTCCATCTGATTTGATGGAAGCTTGAATCAAACTTGATGGGAGAAAATTAATTTGGAATCAATTGTTCATCTTTAATTAGATATGACAAAGAAGAAAATCAATGGTAAACTATATAGACTAATTTGTTAAAACTTGATGGGTGTTTGATGTCGCAGAGATAGAACGGGAGGAGAACGTTAAAAGTTTTCTTTAAACAACCCAACATCAAACCCAAAAACCAGTAGAAGATGTAGCTTTTTTCAAGAAATAGAAAAACCAAAAATCTAAAACTTACGAAACCCACAATGAAAAATCAAGAGAATAATGAAGACTCTAGCTACAAGAAGATGATGAATCTTTTTCTACCCTCTGTGTTCATCTATATATGTCTGAAAATGGTTTTTTTTTTATTCGCTGATAGAAAAGAGACCGAGTGAAGGAGAAAGCGGCAGCTGTTGAAGGAAAAAATTGATAAGGGCAATAACCAGGGCTTATCTCCTAAGAGTTATTCAAACGATAAAAACACCCATTAAAACCACCGCATGGCGGACAAGTGGTGGAGTTTTTAGTTTTTTAAGTTAGAATATCTTGGACCTCTCTCGGTTGAAAACCCTATTGTGCGGAGCTTACGAAGACACCATTAACACAGGAGGAAAATTATGTGAGTTCTGAACACGTGTTTCGCATTTACTGTAATTGTTTCTGGTTTTGAGTCTTTTGACCAGTCAGTCAAATCGGTTAGTCTACCAAGTGAACTAACCAAAATACCGCGGATTGGATGAAACTACTTCTCCATATACGGCAGTAAAAGTAAAACTAATTAGCCGTTGATTTTAGTGAATTTTGTGCCATTTTTGGATTTGATTATCAGCAGGAAACTAACAATCGTTTGGTAAAGGTCATAGCCGCACCAGCAGTGGGTATAATTTGGGGCCATTATTGTGGCTTTGGTTGCCGGCCATATAATATATTTTCGAATGTCTTCTGCTGTCGCGTTACAAAAGTCAAATGGCAAATGTTTAATACAGCAGTATGTTTATACTATCTTCTTCTTCTTTCCTCTTGTCCGTCTTCGTTTCTCCTCCCTACTTTCTTAAATTCTCCATCAGACTCGTTGATAAAATTTTCTACCTTAATCACAGAGAAATTAGAGGCGTTTCTTTATCCTCTACTACTAATGTTTCTACGATTCTTGTTGTTCTTGCCGCTGTCAAGGCTATCCATGCTAGCATCATCATTGTTGAAGGATGAATATGATTTTGGTTCAACCCGTCCTAATCACATCAAATGACCTCAATTTACTAGGAATGGTAAGAGAGAGAGTTGTCTTTCCTTTGTACCTTGTCCTTCCTAATATAGACTTTCTTAAAAGTCCCTCCTTTTATGACATCATGACACATGTCCTAAACCTCCTTACCTTTGTCCTTTTTATCTCATGGGTATTTTCTCATTGGACTTGGGCCTAGTCCCCAAGTCCCCACATCTCATACTAGGCTTACCTCCCCTCTTAGGGGCATCCCGAACTCGTTAAGGGGTATTATTTTTCATGTCCCCTGACTATTGGGTTATTTGTAAAATAACCCGATAGTCATACGATTTTTTCGAGCGCCCCCCTTTTTTTGTAGGAAGTTAGGAATGAGAATCTCCTCCCTCTTTATCGACTCTACGACCCTAGGAGACGTTTGACCTTCTTTTATCGTGCAAACTTTTCCTTTTCTTTTCAGTTTCTGCCAGTTACCATCCCCTCTGCATAACCGCCACGTTCAGGCCTTGAGACTCCCTATATATAGACCTGCTGGTTTGTTTTCCCCCCTTATCTTTTTTCTCCTAGTTCTTCTCTTCCCTTCCTTCCGAATACACACACGCGCCATGTCTAATAGTTCCACCAGTATTTCATCTGAAGAATCTGACGAGCCTGAAGGAGCCATGAGCATGGGTTCCGAGGGGACCGAATACTCGGAACAGGACGAAATTCTTCTACCTCCTCTGACAGATGGAAAGTCATATATGCTTGCGGAGTTTACCAGGGACCCGATCTAAAACGCGCGCTAAAGCTGACGGAGCTCCGCGAAGGTAAGCGCGTTATCCCTCTTGATGATATCCTTGTCCCTCGCCTTCTAAATCCTCCCGTGTTACCTTATCCATCCACCCCCGGGTGGCTTATGCAACCCGAATCGGAGACCATGGATGCTTTCGCGTTTAAAACGGTGCCGCGAATGGATATTCACCGTGGTGACTACGATCTTCTTGCCATTGATATTAGCTCCAAATCAAAAACCCATCCGATATGGCCGCACTAGACATCCTATATACGTTCCAATCCCGCACGCGACCATTCTTCGTGAAGCTAGTATTGACGAAGCTATAAATTCATCTCTCAAACGGGAAGTGAAGAGATGTAGGCGCGACGTAACACGGCTCTTTTTTCGCTGGGCTCCTCATGTTCATACTCTTTTTACAGCGTGGGGGGAAGCAACCATAGTTATGGAGGATGTAGTCGCCCTTACAGGGTTACCCATCCATGGTAGTCATTCGTATGATGAGGCGACTGTTTACAGAGCACTGACTGACGAGGACAGAGTGTTGTGGACTTATCTGTTGGATTGTAAGGATGCTTCCCAGAATGAGTTAGTGAGGAAGGACTAGACATCATCAAAACAGGACGAGGACAATAAGATTGCTGGTGCGGGCAAGAAAGAGGCGTCGTCGTCCGCCGCAAAGGGGAAGGCCAAATGGGTTGAGAAGAAAAAGCCTCATTCGGAGCATCCAACGGGTGAGCGATTGCTTGCCAGCTCTATCCGCATACACGAAGTGATTCATGGCTCGTCAACTCTTCCAGCAGAGGCCGGTCCTGAGTGGGTTACCAAGACCAACCTCCGCGCTTCCTTCCCTCTTTGGATAAATTATTGGTCTCCGCGGTTAGTAGATGGAAAAGTTCTTCCCCCCAAACAAAAAGAGAAGAACCCCCGTGCGGAATTGGCCGCTAACATCCTGTTTTGGCTTTGTCATGATGTGTTTGAGTATAGTCCCCAAGATACCATTAAGAGTGAAGTGACGATGGCAGTGTTGTTATCTCGCAGCGTTTCTTTCCCGCTTGCGCCGATGTTTTTAGATGGCTTTTGAAAAGACGAGGGTACCCAAATATACCTCAATCTAAAACTTTTCCACCTATAAGTCCTTTCTCCGAAAGTGATTTTTTATGGACTGAGTCGAGACAATACAACTAATCGGTTCACACTTCGTGTGACCGTCTATGGATACGAGATCGAGACAATACGACAACAAGATAACTTGTGTGATTGACTATGGATACAAGATCGAGACAATAAAAAAACGAAGTATGTTTATTTGATAATAGGTTCGGACTTAACCAAACACTATAGGATTGCTATCAAGTAAATAGGAATTAACGTTTGTGTATTTTACTTCTAATTATAATAAAACAATTATAATTGCTGAAATAGAAAATTAAAAGACACAGCAAGATTTTGTTAACGAGGAAACCGCAAATATAGAAAAACCCCTGGACCTAGTCCAGAATTGAATAATCTCATAATTAAGCTGTTATACAAAATCAAACCAACTTCTTATAGTTGAGACCAAGCAACTCAACCTATAGTTCACCTAGTTCCCTCAGTATCCCTGCGCCTCCAACTTGCAATAAGTCACGCACTTGGAACAATTCCTTTGGTTCGTATTCCAAACAATGAAGGAACAACAAATCTGCTCGGTAACAACTCTTTTCAAACAACGTGATATGAGTTTGACAAAAGGCTCTTCCGTTTATCCCAATAAACTCCTTTGTCAGGTTCTTAGATCTATCCAATAAAAACTACCAAAGTAATTGTTTAGATTTTGCAATCAATACTTTGAATCACAAAAAATTGTATTGATGACGATCTACTCAACTAATCAATCCAATCTGTCACAAAGATAAACCGATTATAGTTGGATCCCTTTCCAGCCGAAACAAGTTTTGTGCACACCAAAGATTATGAACCCAAATATCTTCTTTGTATTCAAATCTTCTTTGATCTTCAATAAACACCTGCACACAATCAACTTGAATCACTTGTGATCAATCACACACAGAACGGAATCTGTTAACAATGGATTATCACAAGACGTCTTTAGATCTACAAACAGTCTAAAGATCTCCCGTCAAAACTTCGATCTAGTTTGTTTACTCTCAAGCATAAACAAACTAGGTGCAATCAAAGTTCAATAACCGTTATTCAATCAAATCAATCGAAAACTAATAATAAACTGCAATTATCTAGTTTCCCACCAACGGTACTAATAGAGCTTCTAATTCCCAAACAAGTCTTTAAACCGAGCGGCCGTAAGAGATTTCGCCTAATTAGGTTACTTTCCTCTCCGAATAGGCGGCTCCACCAGTTAAAACACAACAAGTTAGTTTTGCTGGCTCTGAGGATTAGTTTTCTAGAAATGCAAACTTCAGTATTTATAGACAAGGAAGTTTGGACACCAAGTAATTTCCAAAACCGAAAATATTTTCAGGATATGCAATATATTTCCAAATTCAGTTTTCATAATTCCTGGAAATGCTCTGTCCAAATATTGACCGAAATCTCAGTAGAAAATCTCCCACTAGTAAATGCACATTACTAATTTTTATTTTCTAAAGATATGCATTTTAATTGCTGGAAACTAAAAGCATATAAAACTAAAAACCTTAATTACAAGATTCTCAATTTATTTCGATCCGGGATTCTCCTTTAGCTATTTAGGAATATCTTTGAACAATAAAAGATAAGAGTTACTGCACATGTTCAAAATATGTCGACATCTTTACTTTGTAAATCCTTTTTCATATTTACAATCTTGGAACCGATTTGCCACACTTCCAAACAAGTTTAGAATTGGTTCATCCGACTTCCAAGAACTATGTGATTGATTATCCTATCAAATCACCATTAATGGGTTTCACGGTTCTACCTCAACATAAAGTTTTGTAGCTACCTCCAAGTGGGTACTAGGATCAATTACACTAGTTACCATAAAATGGCTAACTAAGTACTAGGATCGGTTACCACTTCTTATGGTAAAACTTGTGATCGGTTGACCAAGTTATAGGATCGGTTACACCAACTTACTAAAACTTGTTAAACCTCTTACAAGGATCGATTACACACTCTCTTGTGATCGGTCACACCTCTTACTAGGATCGGTTACCCAATGTCTAGTATTTAGTCACACCAATTTCAAGATATCGATCTTACCATCTCAGGTGATTACTAAAGATTGGTTTCACTAATAAAAGTCATACCAATACAAAAGTTAGGCCTTGTGAATAGTTTTACCAAGATAAATAAGCAAGTTATGAATGGTTATACTAAACACACATATTGGTAATTCAAAAGATTTTCAATGAATAATAATACCAATAAGCCTAGCGATTTCCCTTTCGATTCACAAAACAAGTTTATGAATTTACTTCCTTTAAACGAATATAAAAAATTGTTTCCCAGGACGAAATCTTCACCCATACCCATACATAATCACAATAGCATTCATACGATTATGTCGATGTCTTATATACGAAGTTCAAAAGATAGACGTTATACTTCGTATTGTAATTCCTTAATACTATGTCTAACTAGAGTATAATCATTCACATCTTTGCAGTTATGTTTTTAATATGCACGACTTGAAAGATACGTTAGGAATGAAACAGTTCAAGTCAAATATTACTAACCTCAAGTGGAAGGATGATGTCGTCGTTGTAGTTCTTTACTTCTTCACATTCTTCAAGTCTTCACGTAATACTTGTAAGTCTCATATCCTAGTAACTTTCTAGCTAACCTATACGAAGTTGACTCTAGCAAATAATCAAGCGACTCTTTAAATGAGTTTTGGTTCACTAAAATCTGACAACCAAACTTGACATACCAACGCTCTGTGGGTTCAACCGAGCTATGATCTAACAATCTCCCCCTTTGTCAATTTTAGTGACAAAACTCTTACATCATATGGATAAAAAAATTACAAGAATTCATTACACATACGCTTGATTCCAACTTTCAACAGCACAATAACTTGTATACATTCAATCCTTTAAATGCCGCTGTTGACATTATAATAACAAAGCTAATACTCCCCCTAAAGGTAAGATGGGTAGATTTTCAATGCGCACGTATTTGTTATTCCCTTTGTAGTTAAGATAACCACAAGTATCAATATGATATGCTACTCCCCCTTAGTCTATGCTTTACTCTTTCGTTAGATATAACGTTTAAGCACCATTGTCCTTTCCTTTAGTGATACCAAATCAGTATCAAATAACTTGTTTACTCCAGAAATTTCTCCCTCTTTTTTTTCAAAAAATGACAAAGGTACGAGCAAATAAAGGACAAACCGAAAGGATTTTACAAATCTTACAAAGAGATTTGCAACCTATAAGAGTTAAGCACGAGGGTTCCACACACCATTTTTGATAACCAATATCAAAACCGAAACTACAAGTAATTTTGTTTTGATATGTTACCAAGGAAACAATTGCCCGAAGAAATTTTCCCTAATAGTTTAGCAAATTAAAAATTGACTAACATCTTTGTTCCTTTGCTAAACCGATTGTACAAATACAATCGCTTGTTCGATAAGACCAAAATAAAGATCAGAATTAACTCTATTTTTCTCATCAGGCTCTAATTATTCTCATCAATAACTTAGACCTTTAACTTTTAAACAAGACAAGTACTAGGTTAGTTAACTAGCATTTCTTGTTAAGGCATTCGATTAGACTTGAATAACCGAAACCTTTACTTTGATAAGTCTAACTAAGATCAGAATTAACTTAGTTTCTCTTATCCGGAATCCAATTGGACTAAACAATTGATCCCGAAATCTCTTTTGTTAAGCCATAAACAATCCATACAAACCAAATAAATCAACTTGTATAATCATTTATTTCAACCAGAAGCAATTGAAACAAACATAGACATTATAGCACTGCAATTGCACCGAAATTTTGTAAGCCTAAACAATTGATACTAAACAATAAAACAAGATAACAATAGTTTTTCTTAACCGGAAACAATCGAATCACGCACACATCTGATAGACGCATTTATGTGTCTATTTTCTTCTCTATTGTATATATTTTTAGTACCCATTTTTGTACTTATTATGGTGTTTTATGTCTTTGTAGGTATTTTTAGAGAAATAAGCTCTTGCGATGGAATTGGCTCGTAAAGTGGTGTTTTACACCCCAGGATAGAGTACTAAAGGCACCCCAGAAATGCACCGGAAGCACCCCAGAAATGTGTCGGAGGAACCCCGGAAAAATTACTATCTACGCCCAAAAATTACTATTTGCAACCCATAAGACAAGTGCTAAAGGGACACCCGTGCAGGATTAGGGGGAGGACATGTTCTTCTCAAATTCAAAAAATGAATTTTGGCGGGAAAATATTTTCTTTAACAGCAGAATTTCAATCGGATATTTGGACGTGATTTAGTGAGATTCAATCCCTGAAACTTAATGGGTAGACGTGATATGACCATATAAAGCTGGTATGGGTGTCTGTTTGGATTAGAATTGGCTGTAATCATCGCATGGAGCAAAACAGAGTTACACACATTTTCACGGGATAACATGAATTACAGTGAGTTCGATGCCTGTAATGCACGAGTTTGGAGTGTGTTCGACCGTAATGGATACAAATAAGGAGATTGGACTTCTAAAAACGCGTGGAGGAGCTAAACAGAGAATGAAAATCTTGATTATTCCCGTATCATGAATAAAAGATATTGTGAATATTTCGGAATTAATGGAGGAGATTCAACGCCTGTTTTTGGTATAAATAGAGTCCCTGGGAGACTTAGAGGGGGTGTGGAGAGTTTGGGGAGCTTAGGAGAGCCAGAGAAGAAGAAATCACAAGTTGCAGAATTCAGTTTCTGCTGCTGCTGATGATGATGAACGCGAAGAACATTGGACGCATGAAGAACGTCGTTTTTCAACAGTGACAACGACAACTGTTTGTGGGTCGTATTGCGACAGTGTAAACAACACTTCATTTTTATCGTTCTCTGTAACAGCTCGGTTTGTAACGAACAAAAGTGTTACAAACCCGGTTTTTATCAATTTTTCTCCTATTTCATCATTTGTGAACCATTTTTGAGCATTAATGAAGATGAATTTTGAGCATATTTCCATGATAATGATGAGCTAATTCTCGCGTAACCAAGGCATGGAGGAAGCTATTTATGCATGAATAATTGGTAACTATTCTATTTTTCTCTAATTTGTATTTTATAATTCACTCAATCACTACTTTGTAGAATTTTAATTGTTTGCATAATTTTTCCTAATTAGTTGTGATTCAATTAGATAGGTTATGCTTTGATTAGATAATCTATGCTTAAGGGATACAATTAATGTTTGAGAATATGCTTGATAATTTGTGAATTAAGAAAAAGATATTTTAAAAATAATTAGAGTTTTGGAATCTTTATCATCATTTATTCATGTGTAATAGTGGAATCTAGTGTCTTGGTTATTTTCACTCTAAAAAAATTAAATCCTTAGTCCCAGTACCTCTTGCACCAATTGTAATATTATTGTATATTTTTATTAATTTTAAAAAAAACTCGAATCTTCACAAATCTGAACGAACCCAATCTTACCACTATTTAAAATTGTATCAACATCCATACACAAATAATGGAATAAACATCAATTGTACCGAAATTTTATTAAGCAAAAGCAATAAATATATGCAATAAAATCAGGCTTTTCTTAAACAGGAAAACGATTAACTAACAAAGTCGTTACCTCAAGTTCCGCATCCTCTTCTCCCCAGAAATATATAACATTAAGTGCCAGTTCAAGAGAGAACTCTCCCCCGTTGTGTTGTCATCCTCTCGCAAGACAAAAGAACAACAACAAAGAGCAACCTTTACCAGAGAAAGGTTGAAAACCGGTTTTAACTATTGCAATGCAAAATTTGAAACCCCGAAACACATATGCTTTTATGCTAAACCAAAAACGATTCAACATATTGTGACTTTTTCACATATTGTTTCAATCAGAACCCCTCATGATCCTTTGATAAAGCCTACCAACATGGGCTAGAACTCAATCCCGCTAAATCAAAAAGTCACCCAAACCATAAGGGTTCACACAATATGAGATCGAACATTAAGGTCATGAAAACCGAAATCAAACATCTCATATACATACATAGTAATAAAATAAAGCATTCAAGCACAGGCTATGTAATCGAAAACTATCACAATAAAAAATATAAACTAATAATTTTATTCATAAATAAGATAGTTTTATTCATAATAGACCTTATTGTAATAATCAAAACTAATGTCTATTTTTTAACAGATTTTTCAAAGATCATCTTTAATTTCCTCAAGGATCTTTATCAACAGCATCACGACTGATATCTCGGATTCTTCACACAGTACCTTGATTATGTTCACAGACTAAAGCATTAACCTTCCGATTAATATTCCGAGCATACTCCCTGTTACCGATTCCAAGTTTAATCGCCTTTCTTTGGTTACGGATAACAGTTCTTAGTTGTGCTGCATGTCTATGATGAGATTCAATGGTACTGAGGAGGACTTGTCGTAGATTGATAATATCAATCTTAACATCCAAACTGTTTTGGACAACGAGATGAGTCACATCTTACTTTTCATTTTATATATCTTCACAATCAGATTTCTTGAAGGTATCATCAAGATGAACAGTTTCCTTAGAAGTCATTCCACTCAAGGCTTTCAGAAGTTTTGCTTGAGATCTGGTTTGAGGATACATCCTGTTACCATAGGTTCTCAAATAGTATGAGTTCATATATTCGAAAAACATTCAACACATTCTAAACATAGGAGTCAGCCTTAAATAAATATTTCTGACCAGAATTGAAAAGATTTTCGCATCTAATGTGTTAGACAATCACAAAGATTCTTTAGAAAGAATCAAACTTTTAGATCACGTATCTAAAACTGCTTTAGATAGGGGAACTTATCATGTTTACACAAGTTGTTTGTAAGACAGCTTTTCTACACAAGGAGACAGATTTAACATCTTCAGGTAGATTGTGTAAACTCTCTATGTTGAATAAGAGATTATTGACAGGATACAGATAGCCCAGATATGTGTGCTTCCTTACCTCAGAAGATTGGGCCTTGTAAGGATGCACATTCCAACACAATTAAGCGTTGGGGTGAGGATCTTCCTCACTAAATACCTTTTGAGGAATTTCTTCCTCCTTATTTTTGGGGACATTATCATGATCCCTTGTGTGGGTTTTGAATCCATCCACTTCATTAGGAATATTGCGAGATGCCATATCCTTGATTACATCTTGTGCCCAGGATGGTATGTTCCTTGAACTTGAACCCGTGTGGTCTAGATCTGTCATCCGACAGATTGCTGATGCCTTTTGTTCAAGACATTCTATATGTCCTCTTAAGGTATTCATTCCTTATTGGAAATGTTTTTCTAAACACTTGTCTAGATATACCTTTTGACATGTTGATGAGCACGCAAGTGTGACGCATTTTCACCCATAAATACATTAGCTGGGACTCATTTTATCACTAATAAACTTGTTTGTAGGTGTTTTTGGGCAATAAACATTTTGGGAAAAATCAGCTCGAAAAGTTGTTAAAGGCACCCCCGAAGGGAATTTGCTAAGCGGACTCCCACATTGTATAAGGGGCAACCAGTTGATAAGGGGCATCCTTCTTCATCGTTTAAACATTGAAAAATGGCGGGAACATATTTCAGTTTGCTGTGTACTATTCTGTTGGATTTTCGGAGGGATTACAGTGAGACTCAATCACTGATTTCAATTGGGATGATATTGATAGGCCCAAACAATGCTGGTATGGGTGTTCGAATGAATTTATTTGGGTTGGATAATCGTTGGGATGCAAAACAGGAAGTAAGCTCGGGTTTCTCCTGCATTTATTCCATGAAGATTTGTGGAGTTATTTGGCGAGATTCTTGGCTTGAATTGGGTTGGTATCATCCTGTTTCAACAAAACAGGGAAGGTATGTGTTTGAAGTTCGAGTAAAAAGGGAGTCACGTGATTATCTCATGAAAACAGAGTTGGAAAGATACTCGGCTATTCTTTGAGCTATTTTTTTGGGAAGATTGCACGTATTCTCTGTGTGTTTGAATTATTCTGAAGCTTCTATCAATGAGTTGGAGTGTGCTGAGATGCTGCAGACGCGTGAGAAAGAAATGAATGGAACGAAAATCTCGTACCATGCAGCGAAGTAAATAGAGAATATATGGAGTTATTACAAGGATTTTGGCGCCCTGTTGAGTATAAATAGTGTAATGGGGAGCATATAAAAAGGGATGGAGTGTTAGGGGATAGAATAGAGCAGAGAATCGGGAGTTGCAGAGCTTGTCTCTGCTGCTGCCATTGAAGAAGAAACGAAGAACATAAGACACTCTGTCACAGTCGTTTTGTTACAGTGACAGCTACAGTTCACTTTTATCGTTCTCTATAACAGATAAGTTTGTAACAAATATCATTGTCACAAACCCGGTTTTATCAATTTCATTATCTTGTAAACACTTTTGAGCTATGAGTAAATACTTTAAGTGTGTTTTCGACGTGATGAGCTAAACCCCAACACTGGGACGACGGAAGAAGACGAATTTCATACATGCGTAAAATTATTTAATTCTTTTTAAGACTTTTGCAATAATTTTAATTGAAATATGATTTGAATTAATTGGTTGTCATTTAATTTGATGAGGTATGCTTAGCTTAAATGTTTTGATACATTATGCTTAGGATTTACAACTAATCTTTTGAGAATCTACCTTGGCAAAATCAGAGTCCATGTTAATTTTATTTATTGAGCTTTAATTGTTGAGAATAAATAAATTGAACCCTATGTTATGAATTCGACGAAATCCTAGTCCCAGTAACTCTCTTCATCCTGTGACAATATTTTGTATATATTTTTATTTTAGTTTAGTTTATTAATTCTTAAAATCAATCTCATCAAGTCCGAGTGAACGACAACCTTCTGACCACTATATAAAATCTCATCACATGTCTCTGTAAGAACATCTTCAATAAGGATCTTATTTCTTATTTGTGAATGCTCCAACGATTGTGTAAGAATTTCACACTCTGTAGTCTGTTGATGAGCTTTATTGCATAAAGCCAATTTTTGTTCCACATAATCTACCAGATTATTTTGAAAACTAAGTGTTTCTCGCTTTCCTTCGCAAATTCTTACATTAAATTGAACAATAAGTTCTAGGACATCATCTAGAATGTCAATGGTTTTTCCCTTTTCTGAAAAGTTTTCAACATGTTTGAAAAATCTTTATAATACTTTACGAAATTCAGAACTTGGGCAGGCTAGTGAATTTAATCTCTTTTCACAATTGCAAACAGACAATTTTTCACTAGAGATTGGAGTCGGATCCAAAACATGTTTCTTGAGTTTCAGATTCATTCTTTTCTGATCAGGAACCTGATTCGCAATCAAGTTATTAGTCATAGACTTTTTCTTTGATTTGTGAAAATACTTACGAGACCAATTTCCATTGACCTTCTCTGAGATCTTATTCTCATTATCTTGACATACGTTAAATGAGTTCTTCATAAGTTTAGCTTTTCTTTTCTTATTTTGACTCATATCTTATAGGTTGGATCGCACCAAACACAGATTGTTATATCTTTTCGTGTTTGCCTGCTCTGATACTAATTTAAAAGACGAGGTACCCAAATATACCTCAATCTAAAACTTTTCCACCTATAAGTCCTTTCTCCGAAAGTGATTTTCCATGGACTGAGTCGATACAATACAACTAATCGGTTCACACTTCGTGTGATCGTCTATGGATACGAGATCGAGACAATACGACAACAAGATAACTTGTGTGATTGACTATGGATACAAGATCGATATAATACAACAACGAAGTATGTTTATTTGATAATAGGTTCGGACTTAACCAAACACTATAGGATTGCTATCAAGTAAATAGGAATTAACGTTTGTGTATTTTACTTCTAATTATAATAAGACAATTATAATTGCTGAAATAGAAAATTAAAAGACACAGCAAGATTTTGTTAACGAGGAAACCGCAAATGTAGAAAAACCCCTGGACCTAGTCCACAATTGAATAATCTCATAATTAAGCTGCTATACAAAATCAAACCAACTTCGTATAGTTGAGACCAAGCAACTCAACCTATAGTTCACCTAGTTCCCTCAGTATCCCTGCGCCTCCAACTTGCAATAAGTCACGCACTTGGAACAATTCCTTTGGTTCGTATTCCAAACAACGAAGGAACAACAAATCTGCTCGGTAACAACTCTTTTCAAACAACGTGATATGAGTTTGACAAAAGGATCTTCCGTTTATCCCAATAAACTCCTTTGTCAGGTTCTTAGATCTATCCAATAAAAACTACCAAAGTAATTGTTTAGATTTTGCAATCAATACTTTGAATCACAAAAAATTGTATTGATGACGATCTACTCAACTAATCAATCCAATCTGTCACAAAGATAAACCGATTATAGTTTGATCCCTTTCCAGCCGAAACAAGTTTTGTACACACCAAAGATTATGAATCCAAATATCTTCTTTGTCTTCAAATCTTCTTTGATCTTCAATAAACACCTGCACACAAACAACTTGAATCTCTTGTGATCAATCACACACAGAACGTAGTCTGTTAATAATGGATTATCACAAGACGTCTTTAGATCTACAAACAGTCTAAAGATCTCCCGTCGAAACTTCGATCTAGTTTGAGTGAATCTTATATCAGAAGAGAAGATTCTAAAGCATAAACAAACTAGGTGGAATCAAAGTTCAACAACCGTTAGTCAATCAAATTAATCGAAAACTAATAATAAACTGCAATTATCTAGTTTCCCACCAACGGTACTAATAGAGCTTCTCAATCCAAAACAAGTCTTTAAACCGAGCGGCCGTAAGAGATTTCGCCTAATTAGGTTACTTTCCTCTCCGAATAGGCGGCTCCACCAGTAACAAAACAACTAGATAGTTTTGCTGCCTCTGAGGATTAGTTTTCTAAAAATGCAAACTTCAGTACTTATAGACAAGGAAGTTTGGACACCAAGGAATTTCCAAAACCGAAAATATTCTCAGGATATGCAATATATTTCCAAATTCGGTTTTCATAATTCCTGGAAATGCTCTGTCCAAATATTGACCGAAATCTCAGTAGAAAATCTCCCACTAGTAAATGCACATTACTAATTTTTATTTTCTAAAGATATGCATTTTAATTGCTGGAAACTAAAAGCATATAAAACTAAAAACCTTAATTAAAAGATTCTCAATTTATATCGATCCGGGATTCTCCTTTAGCTATTTAGGAATATCTTTGAACAATAAAAGATAAGAGTTACTGCACATGTTCAAAATATGTCGACATCTTTACTTTGTAAATCCTTTTTCATATTTACAATCTTGGAACCGATTTGCCACACTTCCAAACAAGTTTAGAATTGGTTCATCCGACTTCCAAGAACTATGTGATTAATTATCCTATCAAATCACCATTAATGGGTTTCACGGTTCTACCTCAACATAAAGTTTCGTAGCTACCTCCAAGTGGGTACTAGGATCAGTTACACTAGTTACCATAAAATGGCTAACTAAGTACTTGGATCGGTTACCACTTCTTATGGTAAAACTTGTGATCGGTTGACCAAGTTATAGGATCGGTTATACCAACTTACTAAAACTTGTTAAACCTCTTACAAGGATCGATTACACACTCTCTTGTGATCGGTCACACCTCTTACTAGGATCGGTTACCCAATGTCTAGTATTTAGTCACACCAATTTCAAGATATCGATCTTACCATCTCAGGTGATTACTTAAGATCGATTTCACTAATAAAAGTCATACCAATACAAAAGTCAGGCCTTTGAATAGTTTTACCAAGATACATAAGCAAGTTATGAACGGTTATACTAAACACACATATTGGTAATTCAAAAGATTTGCAATGAATAACAATACCCATAATCCTAGCGATTTCCCTTTCGATTCACAAAACAAGTTTATTAATTTACTTCCTTTTACGAATGTAAAACATTGTTTCCTAGGACGAAATCTTCACCCATACCCATACATTATCACAATAGCATTCAAACGATTATGTCGATGTCTTATATACGAAGTTCAAAAGATAGACGTTATACTTCGTATTATAATTCCTTAATACTATGTCTAACTAGAGTATAATCATTCACATCTTCGCAGTTATGTTTTCAATATGCACGACTTGAAAGATACGTTAGGAATGAAACAGTTCAAGTCAAATATTACTAACCTCAAGTGGAAGGATGATGTCGTCGTTGTAGTTCTTTACTTCTTCACATTCTTCAAGTCTTCACGTAATACTTATAAGTCTCATATCCTAGTAACTTTCTAGCTAACCTATACGAAGTTGACTCTAGTAAATAATCAAGCGACTCTTTAAATGAGTTTTGGTTCACTAAAATATGACAACCAAACTTGACATACCAATGCTTGGTTGGTTCAACCGAGCTATGCTCTACCAGCTTGTATCGTCATCTAGATTTGTTCTGTCACGACCTTCAGATGGTGGGTTCATCCCATAAGATCGAGACTTACATCCCGGCTTCTTTTATGCAAGCATGGTCTTGGGAGCATGTTTCCCCATATGCGCCTGATCCTAATGAACTAGCGATTCACAATGAAGAAGATGTTTAACAAGATGATGGCTCAGTTAAAAAGGTTCCGGTGATTTACGGCTACCCGCGGATGGCTCTTTGGCATCTCAAGGGAAAAGTTCCCAAGGGAGATATTGCCAAATATCCTGAGGTTAGTCTCTTGTATTCTCTCTTACGTTGTGCTTTCGTTTATTTGATAAAATTTCATCATTGGCGCTAGGATATAGGTAACAAGCGCAAAGAGACTGCTAAGACCGACACAGATGGTGTGCGACGTGTAGTCCCTTGTGGTGACGGGTCTATTAAACGCGCTCGAATGGATGGTAGTGGTTCTTCTACTCTTTTGGAGAAGAAGACTGGTGTTCCTGACGTACCAGCCATCCCCATTGTGCCAACAAATCCCGAGGACGTGCAGGTTCGTTTTCCTTTAGTAGTGAGTGCTGCCGAGGATGGAGTAGATCCTGACACTCATACACTGGTCCACGGCTTTTGGGTGCCAACTATTTTTTCCGCTACTTATAGGGATATTATGGAGCGTGGTGGCGGTCACATGGCGAGGGAGGATCTTTTAGATGTTCGCACTTTGTGCTACATGACCAAAAACCTACTGGAAGTCGCCGACCATCTCACGCGGGTAGGGGATGATCCTGTTGATGCGGCGACAATGCATGGCTGGGAGACTACCGTGTGGTCAACAATCAACATCAAATTTCCAATACTGTGGTTAGAAGAATTGTTGGTGAAGGTGAAGAGTCGTAATGACCCTCGTGTTCGGTTTACAGTCATATTTCTAAACTGGAGGAAGAGCTGGAGAAGCGCTCCGAGGCAACTGTTATCAAGAAAGAGGTGCTGAATCAATTGGTTGGTGATGTTGGGTGGCTAGTGATGAGGTGATATGGGCTGAGACCGTAAAAGAAGCGATTCTTGCGGAGCTTGAGGAGAAACGGCAGGAGTTGTCTACACCTCAGTCTGCTTAATGTGCTTCCTCTTTATGTTGCCTTTTCTTTCGTCTTTCTTTGGTTATGTTGGACCCTTGTCTCTCGGATGATTTGTTTGATGTGTTTGTTGTTTTTTTTGCTTTTTTTTTTTAATTATTTATGGGATATTAATATTGTGCTTGGTTAACTATTAGTTCGTTATTGGTGTTTCTTGTTATTCTTGGTTTCATAAAGCATCAACTATTCATGGTTAGCTCTTCCTTCTTTTTGTTTTGGAAGGATGCATTAAGTTGGGCGAGCGTTGTTATAACGCGCCCACTCCACCTTTCTTTTTTATCGGAAGGATGCGGTGGGATGGGAAAGCGTTTGGTAGAACGCGCCTATTCCCCTTTTTTTTTATCAGAGAGGGTGTGGTGGGATGGGAGAGGTTTGGTAGAACACGCCTATTCCCCTATTTATTTTTATCAGAGATGGTGCGGTGGGATGGGAAAGCGTTTGGTAGAACACGCCTACTCCCTCCTATTGTTTTTATCAGAAGGGTGCGGTGGGATGGGCAAGCGTTTGGTAGAACGCGCCTATTCCCCCCTTTCTT
>JAJJMB010017331.1:1020376-1072031 GCA_023531105.1 Papaver atlanticum
TGGGATGGGCAAGCGTTTGGTAGAACGCGCCTATTCCCCCCTTTCTTTTTTATCAGAAGGGTGTAGTGGGATGGGTAAGCGTTGATAGAACGCACCTACCCCTCCCCCTTTTATCAGAAGGTTTGCCAGCTAATCAGGCGCTCGTGGCATTCCCGTGGCGTCTTCTGTGATCTTTTGTAGATGCCATCCGACCGGGTGCCTTTGGCATTCCCATGGCCTTTTGTGGACGTCAACTGACCGGGCACCTTTGGCAATCCCATGTCCTTTTGTAGATTTTTCAACCGACCGGGTGTATTTGGCATTCCCGTAGCCTTTTGTAGATTTGTCAGCCGACCGGGCGCCTTTGGCATTCCCGTAGCCTTTTGTAGATTTTTCAGCCGACCGGGCGCCTTTGGAATTCCCGTAGCCTTTTGTAAATTTGTCAGCCGACCGGGCACCTTTGGCATTCCCGTAGCCTTTTGTATATTTGTCAGCCGACTAGGCGCCTTTGGCATTCCTGTGACCTTTTCACATCATATTTCCTACGAATTCCAAAAAGAGAAATTATTCTTACCATAAAAGAGGGTTGTTTACAATTTGTAGTATCATCTTTCGTATTCTTCCCCTCCCTCCCTTTTTTTTTAGTTTAGTGGCGAGGAAATGGGTCGTACTCAATCGCCTGCTTAGTTGCCTCGAGATCCACAAAAGCGCGCTTGCGTTCGAATATACTCCTTATGGCAAAACTGAAAATGCGGGGGTACAACAACCACACCAAACAATTCGTTTGGCAATCTAAGAGGACTTACTCCAGTATACTTTCTAGAGAATCAACTAAACAGTCAGACTCAATATAGAGTAAAGTATATCAAAGAGTTTAATATCTTTGTTTCACAATGTAATCAGCAAATCAAACAGATATAAATCCGCGAGCCTGATTATTATGTGAAACAACTTGAACGGTACCAAAGACCAATGTTCAAGTGTCAATCAATTTAAATCAACAACCAAAGGTTGGATATTCTAATTGATTGATCTAAACACACAACCTGTGATATGTCAATTATATAACAAAATATAATGCGGAAAAGAAATAACACAGACACCAGAAGTTTTGTTAACAAGGAAACCGCAAATGCAGAAAACCCCCGGGACCTAGTCCAGATTGAACACCACACTGTATTAAACCGCTACAGACTCTAGCCTACTACCAATTAACTTCGGACTGGACAGTAGTTGAACCCTAATCAATCTCAAACTGATTCAGGGTACTGTTGCGTTCCTTACGTCTCTGATCCCAGCAGGATACTACGCACTTGATTCCCTTAGCTGATCTCACCCACAACTAAGAGTTGCTACGACCCAAAGTCGAAGACTTGATAAACAAATCTGTCTCACACAGAAAGGTCTATAGATTGAATAAATCTGTCTTCCAAAAGAAATACCCAAGAGTTATTGTTCCGTCTTTTGTTAAATCAAGGTGAACAAGAACCAATTGATAAACCGGTCTTATATTCCCGAAGAACAGCCTAGTATTATCAATCACCTCACAAAAATCTTAATCGACTAGTGAAACAAGATATTGTGGAATCACAAACGATGAAACGAAGATGTTTGTGATTACTTTTATCTTGCCTATCGAAGAAATTAATCTCGAGTCAATTATTTTAATTGTACTCAATACGATAGAATCGGGCAAGATCAGAACACGCAACTACAAAGAAAATAGTTGGGCCTGGCTTCACAATCCCAATGAAATCTTTGAAGTCGTTAACCTACAGGGTCTCGATAGAAACCTAAGGTTAAAGGAGAATCGACTCTTGTTATGCAACTAGTAACACACAGGAGGTATGGGGATTAGGTTTCCCAGATGCTAGAGTTCTCCTTTATATAGTTTTCAAATCAGGGTTTGCAATCCAAGTTACCTTGGTAACAAAGCATTCAATATTCACCGTTAGATGAAAAACCTGATTCAACCAAGCTAATATCTTTCAACCGTTAGATCGAACTTAGCTTGTTACACACAAATGAAATGTACCCTCATTTAGGTTTATGTAACCTTACCTAAACGTGTACACCATGTTGACTCACAAATAGTTAACCGAGGTTAGCCATATGATTACTCTCATATCAACCTTATTCATCTTAACCATAACTAGTTCAAATGACTCAAATGAAACTAGTTAAAGAGCCATTCAATTGCTATATTCTCATAGAAGTATACAAGAACACAATTGAAGAAAAATTGATTTGATTCACTCGAATCAATACATGAACATTATAGCCACGGTTTGCAAAGATTGGATTCCTTAATTTATAAATGTTTAGGTTCATGTACAAAACCAATTTTAGAAAGTAACCAACTCAAGTATGCAAACGGGTACGCATACTTAAGTAGCCGGATTGAGTTTGGTTACACCAGTTCTCATACGGGTGCGCATACTTATTCACACTCCAAGCTCCAGCAGAAATTCACGGACGTGAAACTTCCGCCAGTATGCGTACGGGTAGGCATACCTTCCCAGACATCCAACAACGGCCATGACACATACGGGTATGCATACTACATGTTCCCGGTTTTTGACTTACACACAAATGTGATAAATCACTATGTTTATATCCAAACATGGTTACATGAATCTAAGCTCTTTATTTCAATCATTGAAACTTTCTTAGAGGATGACAATAGCAGTTTTCACACACTATTAGCATCAAAGCAATTTTCAAGATATTGAAATAATCATTAACGAAACATTCCAAGACTACACCAAATGATTGTATCACACAAACCATGTAAGATGTTACTCGGCAATTTTCACATGATATAAGATGAACTTGGTCGAAGCAAAATCTTGGAAACACATATTTCGAGAAATATGTAAGCGAGATAAACTCAGCTCGAAATCTCAATTGTGTATATAGAAAACTATATCGTAATACGACTTATGTTTCAATATAGGAGATAGAGTAGAAATAAACTTTTCAAAGTGATAGATGAGTTTCAGTCTCCACATACCTTTTGTCGATAAAGTTCAACAAGATCCCCTTAGTAGTTCTTCGTCTTCAAATGATGAACGCCGTGAAGTCTAAGCTCAACTACACAATCTATGTCCTAGTCCGAGACATCTATAAATAGGCTAGAAATCAAGACTTATAGTTTTGATCACTAACATTGACAAACATGCTTGAGATAGCAACGCATGCGAGTTCGACCGAGCAATGCTCTAACAATCTCCCCCTTTGTCAATTTTAGTGACAAAACTATCAATACATATGTATTACAAAATAAATAAAATTTGTAGCTTCTCATCCAAATGCTTGATCTCCTTGGCATCTTCAACACGACTCGAAAACTTCGTCACTTCCAAGTACTCCATGTTCCTTAACGTGTTCAACTCAGTATCATAGTTGTTGAAGATCCGTAGCGATAACAATGAGAAAACAAATGCTCTCGATCATTGTTATACAGTGTCATAGTATTATTACACAACATCAAAGTTGAATTGTATCACAACTTTGACAACAATACTATGGTGATATGTATCACTCCCCCTTATTCAATACTTCATCTCGACATGAAAACCACTCCCCCTTACATAATGATCTGTAAACCATATGTATTTGTAGTATGAAACTACATATTAATTCTCCTCCTTTTTGTCAATATAAATTGGCAAAGGTACGAAAACTAGTGGGATCCTCATGAAATTTTCATAGAGATACTTCATGACCAAAAGAGAATAAATTACCAACTTATTTAGATGCAATCAAAAATCCGAAGCTAAATGCATTCATCAAGGAGTTTATAAAGATACAAGATAACCCCTATAATATTCCATAGCCGCACTCCCCACAAAGATTTAGCAATAAAGCACAAGTTCAAAAAGAACTCTCCCCCATAAAATGTCATTCCCGAAAGAACAACAAAGGCGACCTTGCTTTTACAAGAAAACAAGGATTTCTTATGACATAACCAAATCACATGAAAACATGGATTTGAGTCTAAAAATCTCAATTGAATCAACCAAAAAAATGATCAATTCAATTGTCCATGCTCGACATAAGAGAACTTACGAAGCCACACAGTATATGCACAAAAAATGTGTGGATCGGAGATCGACCAATACTGCGGAATACACAAGGATTCATCTTATTTTTCATCACTATTTGCACAATGACGTATAATAGACTTAATCCTTGTAAACAAAAGTTTTATCCTTTCTTCAATCAAAATAATGACATAAAAGGCTTTAACTTTTGTTTGTCAAAAGTTCATTATATTTTTTATCAATACTTTCATACCGACATAATAGAGATAACTTTTGAACAAGTATGGGACAGTCATGGGTTCATGGACGTGAACAACATATCCCATAACAATTTGCAATATATAAAATCATAAAGATTAAAATTGCAAAAATCATCGTCCAAATAACTCAGAATTTAAATAAATAAATCTAAAAACATTGAAGATGAAAACGTTGGAAATAGCTATGTGTACTCACAATAATGGCTAATCCAAATCCTAGTAATCCTTCTAAAAGAGAAAGAAATAAATTCTCATAAGAAATTTCCTAGACATTGAAACATCTGAAGAATTCTTTATCGTCCCCGAACTCCTTGTCGTCAACAACCATAGGTACATGGGGTTCGTGAAGATAGGAGTCAATTCCAACAAACCTTTCAGGATGATGATGTCGAACCAGGGCCTTCTGAATTTCAAGAGTTCTCATAAAAAAAGCCTTAATTTGCTAAATCTCCTTCCTTGTTTCCTTCAACTCTTCAAGAACACCAGAAAACTTTTGAGAATTAGAAGGAACAGCTCTTGGCTTCCTCACATTCCTTCTTTTTCTTTTCAAAGTTGGAGGTAGCGGAGATTTCTCTTTTTCCTTCATGATTGATGGCTTAACAATCATATTAATATCTTTTCCACCAGAAGACATGATGCTTGGAGTATCCATAAGTGTATGGGTTTGTGAGAGGAAATCACAATTTAAGATCAACAAGCAGTCTTAAGATAAAAATAGTTTCTAAGAAGGAAAAAGGAATGCAGGGTTACGGAACCTTTAACTACACAGGTTCACACACGCACAATTCACAACCCTAAAGAGAGTAGAATTGTCGAGAATAACCCTTTTTTTATTGAATAAACAGGTAAGTCCCTTCCAATATCAATTAGATATGAAAGAATTCCAAATTTGCAAAATACAGTAAACCTAAGAAAATAACAAATTATTTTTCTTTTCTAAAAGCCTGAGGTGTGCACAATCTTGTCTCTTTTGATCAGGCACATGAGACAAGATACACAGAAACAACACGATCAAGTTGTGCTGCGGTGAACGAAAATCTATCCACCATAACCTTATTGAAAAGAATTCATAGAATCCTGTCTATCAAAATGTTTAGACCATACTCTTTTCTCTAGTGGTCTTGACTGATCCTTGGAAACCAACTTCTTTGAAGAGGATAAAATCTTACATACCTCAGCGGTTTTCTGAACAAGTTTAAGCTTTATTGCAAGGCGATTTTCTTTTCGTTGAAGTTTATTGACATATCTCATCTTGTGTTGTACTTAAAACACTTTGAAAGTTCATGACCTTTGAGTGAACAATCAGAGCATGTCAATAGATAAGATGATTCATATGCCCGAGATATGCAAGCTGCAAGACACAGAGTGGAACCTGAAACATCAGACAGAGAGTTTCCAACGGAAGGATCAATTTTTTATTCTAGATTGGTTGAGTCGTCTTCTGGAAGAATATCAAGATTGATGTATGTATTGCTACAATTATCAAAGTCAATATCTTCACAAAGAAGTGCAACACTTGATTTTCCGTCTTCATTGGAATCATAGTGATCAGACATTTCATCAAGAGTTGCAGCAAGACCTTTGTTCCCAGTGTATTTTCTACGGTTCGGACACTCATTTGCAAAATGACCAAAACCTTTACACTTAAAGCACTGTGGCATATCCTCGCCAGCATCACTGTTTTTAGGAGGAATGCGATTGTGAGGTTTAACTGATGATCTGGGTTTGTCTTTGGAGAACCGTTTACTTCTCTTCAATAGAAGATCTCTAAACTGTCTTGCGATCAACGAGACTGACTTGTCAAGATCTTCATCTGATGAGTCAGCTTCAGAAAAATCATCCTCAGAGACATAAACACTTTTACTTTTGTCAATTAATTTAGTGTTCTTTTGTGCTTTGAAGGAAACATCCTTTCCGATTTTGGATGTATGCTCTTGATCAAAGATCTTTAGCTTTCCAACCAACGTATTTCTGGAGAGAGCATCAAGGTTATTTCTCTCAACGATGGCAGCGATCTGAGAATTTTCATAACAATGTCCTTTTCAGGAATAGTCTTACCCAATGCAAAGGATGCATTAACAATTTCAGACACTTTGTGATTAAACTCATCAAATGAATCTTCATCTGCCATACGAAGGTTTTCCCGATCGGAATTAAGGTTTTGAAGCCTAGCTTCCTTTTCACTGGTATTCCCTTCGAATACGGTTTCTAAGATATCCCAAACATCTTTAGACCGAGTGCACGTAGTCACATGGTGCTGAAGATCTGGGGTAATGGCATGTATGATGACATTGAAACCGTCGGAGTTTTGTTTTGCAACAAGTATCTCAGCAGCGTCATATGCACCAATATCCTTAGGAACGGTCACATTCCATACTGCCACAACGGGAGCATCATAGCCATTAACTACATAAACCCATGAATGAAAATCAAGCGCTTGAAGAAAGGCACGCATAGCAATTTCAACCACAAGTAATTTGAGCCATCAAAGACTGGTGGTACGTTTATAGAGATAGCAGTTCTGTCCATATCAGATCGTTACAAACACAGATTTATAAGGTCTTTAATATGTTTGCTGCTCTGATACAAATTGAAAATGCGGGGGTACAACAACCACACCCAACAATTCGTTTGGCAATCTGAGAGGACTTACTCCAGTATACTTTCTAGATAATCAACTAAACAGTCAGACTCAATCTAGAGTAAAGTATATCAAAGAGTTTAATATCTTTGTTTCACAATGTAATCAGCAAATCAAACAGATAGAAATCCGTGAGCCTGATTATTATGTGAAACAACTTGAACGGTACCAAAGACCAATGTTCAAGTGTCAATCAATTTAAATCAACAACCAAAGGTTGGATATTCTAATTGATTGATCTAAACGCACAACCTGTGATATTTCAATTATATAAAAAAATATAATGCGGAAAAGAAATAACACAGACACCAGAAGTTTTGTTAACAAGGAAACCCCAAATGCAGAAAAACCCCGGGACCTAAGATTGAACACCACACTATATTAAGTCGCTACAGACTCTAGCCTACTACCAATTAACTTCAGAATGGACTATAGTTGAACCATAATCAATCTCACACTGATTCAAGGTACAGTTGCATTCCTTACGTCTCTGATCCCAGTAGGATACTACGCACTTGATTCCCTTAGCTGATCTCACCTACAACTAAGAGTTGCTACGACCCAAAGTCGAAGACTTGATAAACAAATCTGTCTCACACAGAAAAGTATATAGATTGAATAAATCTGTCTCCCACAGAAATACCCAAGAGTTTTTGTTCCGTCTTTTGATAAATCAAGGTGAACAAGAACCAATTGATAAACCAGTCTTATATTCCCGAAGAATAGCCTAGTATTATCAATCACCTCACAATAATCTTAATCGACTAGCGAAACAAGATATTGTGGAATCACAACGATGAGACGAAGATGTTTGTGATTACTTTTATCTTGCCTATCGAAGAAATTAATCTCGAGTCAATTATTTCAATTGTACTCAATACGATAGAATCGGGCAAGATCAGAACGCGCAACTACAAAGAAAATAGTTGGGTTTGGCTTCACAATCCCAATGAAGTCTTTGAAGTCGTTAACCTACAAGGTCTCGATAGAAACCTAAGGTTAAAGGAGAATCGACTCTTGTTATGCAACTAGTAACACACAGGAGGTACGGGATTATGTTTCCCAGTTGCTAGAGTTTTCCTTTATATAGTTTTCAAATCAGTTTTTGCAATCCAAGTTACCTTGGTAACAAAGCATTCAATATTCACCGTTAGATGAAAAACCTGATTAAACTAAGCTAATATGTTTCAACCGTTAGATCGAACTTAGCTTGTTACACACAAATGAAATGTACCCTCATTTTGGTTTATGTAACCGTACCTAAACGTGTACACCATGTTGACTCACAAATAGTTAACCGAGGTTAGCCATATGATTACTCTCATATCAACCCTATTCATCTTAACCATAACTAGTTCAAATGACTCAAATGAAACTAGTTAAAGAGCCATTCAATTGCTATATTCTCATAGAAGTATACAAGAACACAATTGAAGCAAAATTGATTTGATTCACTCGAATCAATACATGAACATTATAGCCACGGTTTGCAAAGATTGGATTCCTTAATTTATAAATGTTTAGGTTCATGTACAAAACCAATTTTAGAAAGTAACCAACTCAAGTATGCAAGCGGGTACGCATACTTAAGTAGCCAGACTGAGTTTGGTTACGCCAGTTCGCGTATGGGTGCGCATACTTATTCACACTCCAAGCTCCAGCAGAAATTCACGGACGTGAAACTTCCGCCAGTATGCATACGGGTACGCATACCTTCCCATACATCCAACAACTGCCAGTACGCATACGGGTATGCGTACTTCAGGTTCTCGGTTTTTGACTTACACACAAATGTGATAACACACTATGTTTATATCCAAACATGGTTACATGATTCTAAGCTCTTTCTTTCAATCATTGAAACTTTCTTAGAGGATTACAATAGCCGTTTTCACACACTATTAACATCAAAGCAATTTTCAAGATATTGAAATAATCATTAACGAAACATTCCAAGACTACACCAAATGATTGTATCACACAAACCATGTAAGATGTTACTGAGAAATTTTCACATGATATAAGATGAACTTGGTCGAAGCAAAATCTTGGAAACACATATTTCGAGAAATATGTAAGCGAGATAAACTCAGCTCGAAATCTCAATTGTGTATATAGAAAACTATATCGTAATACGACTTATGTCTCAATATAGGAGATAAAGTATAAATAGACTTTTCAAAGTGATAGATGAGTTTCAGTCTCCACATACCTTTTGTCGATGAAGTTCCACAAGCTCCCCTTAGTAGTTATTCGTCTCCAAATGATGAACGCCGTGAAGTCTAAGCTCAACTACGCAATCTATGTCCTAGTCCGAGACATCTATAAATAGGCTAGAAATCAAGACTTATAGTTTTGATCACTAACATTGACAAACATGCTTGAGATAGCAACGCATGCGAGTTCGACTAAGTAATGCTCTAACAAAAACATTCTTCTATCGGGTGTCCCAACCTTCGATGGTAGTGGCAGTACTTGGCCGCGTTCTTATCCATTTTGTTGACGCCTACCACTGTCGGGGGCAGCTAGATTTCCTTTCCGATAACCTACTGGTTTAGTAATTCGACTGCGCGCTCCCTGTTGCAGGGAAGAGGGGGTGGTGGGTTTGAGTCGCGCCTAGTCCATCCATTTCTTCCTTGGCTACCACTGACGGTTTGAAACTGGTCCCTTCTCTCCCTATTAGTGTTGGGTCTTACATTGCGTGGTGTCTCAGATATGGTGCTAATAGTGTGGCGCCAAGCAAGTTTTATAGGTGTTTCTTCTATGCAGTCGGAGATCCTCTCAACTGCTTCTTCTAGCTCAACAAAAGTCAGGAACCTGAAATTGATCAAACTTCCCTTAAAAGCTGGGATCATTCCTCGCACACAAATTTCGACAAGCGTTCCTTCACTGATGTCTTCATGACAGTCTAGTGCCAAGTGCCGGAACCGCAAGATGTAATTTCCTATTTCTTCTCCTATCCGCTGTCCGCTCTTGGTCAAGTCTATTGCCGTGATTTTCCTCTTGGATGAATAGAATTTCCCAAGGAAGAGTGTGGACATAGTTGGCCAAGACTCCACACTTTCCGCTTTTAAGTTGTCATACCAGGTGAATGTCGTGCCTGTAAGTGATTTGGGGAATTCTCTTAGACACAATTTTCCGTCGGAGGCTCTGTCATTCATTGCTGATAGGAATCGGCTGAGATGTTCTCGCGCGTTCCCTTGTCCATCGTATGTCTTGAATGTCAGAGAAGTGTAGTCCTCGGGGTATTGATATTATTGAATGTTTGCTGGGTATGGACTGCTTACGAAGCAGTGATTGTCTTGTTTTATCACGGTAATGCTCCAAGTATTTTGTCATTTCATCCTGTGACGTCGTTGTTGTCTTGTCGTTTTTGTGCCCTTCGCCCTTTGTCATTTCTTCAGGAGCGCTTTGTCCCGCTATTACTGCTTGTGCTATCCAGTTTTCAAGCTCCTGCCTTCTTCATAAGCGCTCTTATATTTCTTTTTGCATGTCTTGCAGGGATGGCGACGTGGGTTTCGGTAGCTGGATCACTCGAATGTTCTTCCCTTGTGTTGCTATTATCTCTCTATTTTGGGATCCATGTCCTGTCAATTGTTTGATAGCATCATGGGCCAGCGTTTCTTCTTCGCTGTCATCGTCCTCCATTGTTACCTCATCGATGTTGATAGGCCGATTAGTCACTTGGTTTTCTATCGCGCCTGAGCTAGCGCCTTCTAGGTGTGTCATGGTGAGCTAGGCACGAGCCACCATGTGTGGTCGCCAAATGTTGAAAGGTGAATATGATTTTGGTTCTACTCGTCCTAGTCACACCAAATGACCTTAATTTAGTAGGATTGATAAGAGAGAGAGAGTTTCCTTTCCTTTGTACCTTGTCCTTCCTTATATAGACTTTCCTAAAAGTCCCCCCTTTTATGACATCATGACACATATCCTAAACCTCCTTAATTACTTCTAATGTCATTCCTTAATATAATCCTTTTCTTATCCCTTAATTCCTCCTTTGTCCTTCTTATCTCATGGGTATTTTCTCATTGGACTTGGGTCTAGTCCCCAAGTCCCCACATATCATACTAGGCTTACCTCCCCTTTTAGGGGCATCCCGAACCCATTAAGGGGTATTATTTTTCATGTATCAACAATCATTAACAACTGTATTGCCGTAGGTGAAACCTGGTTGCCAAGCCAATTGTGGTGACATCGCAGTTACATACCCATTTAGTATAGGTCCCAACGAAAATGGATGTTCTCTTATTGGAGATGATTTATCGTTCTACAATGTTACATGTGATACATCTTATCACCTCCAAAACCGTTCTTATGGCTTGGTACAAATCTCACTACAGGTAAACATCATATGATTGAACTCACAAGTATAGCAGAAAGCGAATTACGTGTAAGAATCGCGCCATCTACGACTTGTTATCAAAATGAAACTGGTAGCGTCCCGGCCTTAAATGAACCACTAAGTTATATGTACATGTTAAGCACACCATTTACAATTTCGTCAACCAAGAACACGCTATTTGGGCCCGGTTGTGATTCCTTAGCTTATCTATATGCTCCTAAAATGAACCTAAGTAAAGTGTGCTCCACGACATGTGAAACTGAGAAAACTATAATGGATGGGTCTTGTACCGGAAGTGGGTGTTGTCAGATACCAGTACCTAAGAGCAGTTCCTATGGACTCAACAAACTTGAAGTTAGTTGATTTTGCTCCCACTATGAACTCAACAAACATGAAAAATGGATGAGATGAAACATGTAGTGCGTGCTTGATGTAAGATCGGGCGAGCTATGTAAAATCGCTGGCGTTGTAACTTCAAACTCCCGCGTTGATGCCACAACCGCCCAGTGCAATTACATTTTCCGAGATTTCTTTTACTACAGCTCACATGCAAAACTTTAGCTCTTTCGTACATTTCCTTTTTATATTCTATAGCATATTATTATATTATATAAGTCTTACAACTTTTATACCTTTTATTATTATTATACTAAAATTAATGGGCAGGAAATGAAAGGTAGTACTGCTAATGAGTGAAAAGTAGCACTGGGCGTGAATTGTTTGAGCGCGCGCCTAATCTTTGCCCGCCAATTGAGTTTCACCATAGTGGGAAAATGGGTTTGATCATCCATATGGCTGAACAAATTAATTTTTTTCTTCATTGCCATAGGAACTGTCCTAAAGGTATAAAGTGGTTTATAAGCCGTACTAACCGAACATCGAAGACTAATATCTCCATCAGTCCATATAGCTATTCGTTCATATCTGAGACGGACAAGTACATATTTAAGGCTTCCGATTTAGATGGGACAAGTTTTCGTACCAAAGGAAGTAATATACCTGCTATGCTTGATTGGGCTATTGGTAATAAAACTTGTGAAGAAGCACAAAAAGATCTGTCCACTTTTGCATGTCAAGGAAATAGTAATTGTCACAATTCAGACAAAACTCCTGGATATATTTGCACTTGCAATGCAGGTTTTGTGGGGAACCCTTATCTAAGCCCTGGATGCCAAGGTAAGAACTTGTTTTTTCAATTCCGCAGGGCCTTGTGCGTGTTCTTGTGAAAAAATTTAGGCGATAGGGCCTTGTGCGTGTTCTTATGAAGTTTTTTAGGCGATATTTGAGTTCTTGTATCTTAAGCAATATAGGGTACTTCAAGATATATGCAACCTTTTTTCTAATTGATGAGTTATATATTTATGTTGTGGTGAGCGAGGATAAACAGATATGGATGAGTGTGAGGATCAAGACAATAATCCTTGTGCAGGAACATGCACGAATACCATAGGAAGTTTGTTGGCAATCTTGTGTTTAAACTGCAAACAAAGAAGAAGATGCAAACCAAATTAGACAAACCAAAGTCGAGGCAAGGATTATATCCTCTAGCCTTAAGACAGATTCACCCCGCACTGGTGCTTACGGATTATCGATGTCTGTCTCCCAGGATACAACGACTAACTTCTCGATGTAGTAGCACTCCAAACTTCGAGAAACGGCAAACCAAAACTTAAAGTGATGAACTCTCTTTGACACAAAACTTAAAAGATGATTTTAGAATGCAGTAGAATGATAATTAGGTTTCTAATTGATTTCTAATCTAAATGTGTAGGGTATTTATAGATGTTAAGTACCTCTTCATTGAAACTATGTGATGTTTCATGGAGATTCTTCAAGGGATGCCAATCAGAAATCCCTATTTGGTTTCACGAAGGGTTTCGTCCTTTCCCTGTGAAAGGTTTCCTGTTGTTTAGGCGCCTGTTAGTTTCAAAGTGAAACTTCCGTGAAACTAACTTTAACTAAAGGCCCAAACAATAAACCCAACTCCCAAATCCATTAAGGCGCTTAACCTAAGATTTTCCATTCATATGTAAATTGATTTACAATTTTCCAATAATTCCCCACATGAATGAAAATTCTTTTAACAATGCGAATGACAATGCAGACAGACACTAAAGAGAGTTCAAACGGAAATAAATTGCATGGGGATAGGTAGCTTTCGCCTTGAACCTTCCTTAGTGAATAGCTATCGGGCTTACTACTGGGTCAGTGTGCCAGAGGCTTTGAACTGTCAGTTTTTAAGTGTAAACAGAGACAATAACTATCACACAATTTGTTTTCTCACCAAGTTGGTTCTCATGGTTGTGTTCGTTTCGGCCCTAAAAAATTCCCGGAATTCATGAAACGCTTTTAGATGAACCTAGCCTATCAAAGGTTCTCACGGAAGCGGCCACACTTCTCACTTCATATAGGTGATTTCCTATTTAAAAGTATCCTGCCATACCCTATTTGGAATTTCCAAATCTTAGGAATCATTAAAAGCAGTGCTTATCCTTAACTACGCGACAGGATGCACTGTTTCATCATAGGAATGGGTAGAAACATATCTAGAGTTATGTTCCCCAGTGCTTCTTGTGAATCGTTCTTAATTTTTGTTGTCCCGTTGAACCTAGATCTTGGGATCTCCAGTCAACTAGGTTGGGTTTCCCTTAATACGATTCGTTACCTGTAGGCTTTAAGCCCATTCCCCTCGATGATGCAATTATAAGCTCTCTCTTGAATTTGTATCATTTGTCGACTTGATACAATTCTCAAACACTATTTATTTTAGATGCGCGCATTTGAGAGCAATTGCGTTATGGTCTTAGGTCTTCGATATATTTGTCGAGACATACCATAATACCCAAACTATGTGTTACTTACAACATGCTATACTTTGGCCATAAGTATATATCCAAGGAAATTCAAAAGCTACTCTCACTTCTAATCCGACTTTGCGTCCAAAGCTCCGGAATCCATTGTTGATCACGTTATCAACCTTCACTTGAATTTCCTTGCTACTGCATTTCCTTTAACACCAAACACATAGTTCCCTGTTTGATGACTTCAAATCATCTGTATCTAAGAATCACAAAGTGAATTATGGAACTCTTCCTCTTTAATGCTAGATACCGGTTCAAATTTAAAAAAGAAATTGAACTTATGCAATTGGTGATCAGATGCCTTAATCTGATTCGAACCAAAATTAAAACCCGATCGCATTCCTAGATGACTGATCATTTTTCTCTTAAATAATCAATAAAATCGTCATCCACGAATTATGTAGCTTTGAGCAACAAATTCAATTTTCCAGTAAGGAATTCAATCTGGCATGTATCTTGCATACTAGATGATTCCCTTTACGAATCAGTTCACGTCCGCTTCACTGGATGGCGTGAATTGTGAATTTCTTTAATCCATCGACCTTCACATGTATCTTAGATTTTCTAACCATGTCTGGTTTAGTACAAATAGGTACATACGCTGTCCTTGTATGTGTCCCAAGAAAATTTTCTTGTCTGACAATTTTATTCGCCCATACATTAGCGTGTCTGTTATTGTATTAGCAACCATGCCAAGACACCCCCGATGACTACACAAAAAGAAAAACTTCTTGTATTTTCCTATTCGAGTGAGTTTCATTTTGTGGGGAATCTCGCCCCCACAATTGAATGGTACACCAGAAGAACTCATTACGATACGTTCCAGTATCAAGCTTCCGGTACAACTCCTTAGTTTTCAACTGCATTTCATGCTGTCCAAAACTTATCAGTAATCAATGCCTCCCAACGCATTTCATGACCATTGTTTAATAGAAATCACTACTAATTCTAGAGATTACCATCTTATCAAAGTAATGATCACCATTTACAGATGAATTCTTTATTAATCATGCCTGGGATGTGAGAGACCAAGTGATTAACAGACCTTCATCATTGATGAATCTTTGGCATATATAAAATCATGTTTCGCTTCCGAAATGCCATCAGACATTACTCCTTTTGTAATGTCTTTGATTTTAATCAATAAAGTATCAGAACTTTACTTAGCTTAGTTCATACTGTAAGAATTAAGATTCTTAACCGAGCCAAGTTGGAGATTCACTTTTGGCAGTGATAGGAGACAAAATGTCTCACAGAACCTACCAAACTGATCTTGTTTGACTTAAAGATCTTAACGTCCAGGAGAGACATTAATAACCAACTTCCTCTCCATGAGGTTCCAGTATAAATCTCAAAAGCAAACATACATTTGAATTACATTTCAAATTCAAAGAAATTTCTGTGGTTTCACTCAGGAAATTCTAATTTCAATAGGCATCCAACAGTGTTAAATCACCGAGAAATGCTGGAGTACCACAGAAACATTAGTCAGACTCATATTACTCTCTTCTACTTAATCGACAGAATTAAGTTTTTCCTTTGGGATAGCATACTGCCTACTGGCAGCGTACGTAATTAATCAATCCAATTCTAAGACCTGCTTACATCTTGGCAGATGTACGTCAACTAAGGATTGATGAATTTGCTATTCCAAATTTCTGACTTTGGTCCCTTTGTCACTGTCATCAATTTTACTTCCTTAACTCAAATGGATAATTTAGAACTAGGTGATAAACCATGTTTATACCACATCTCGGATACTAATTGGGAAAGAAATGTCATTCTTTCCCCCCACATTCCATGACGTTCTTAATGTCGTCAGTGACAACATCGGAGAACCAGAACGTCCCAATACTGTGACAAAATCAATACATGAATGTTTCATGCCTCGTGTGCAACCAAAGGAGATTAAAAACTTCTTCGGACTGTATAAGTTTGTCACATTCACAAATATCAGATGTACTGGATTGTCTACTTATTCCGTAAGCGACAGTACGTATCATTTCCATATACCACAAAGCAGTGGCTGCTCCATCAGACATGCGGTAAACAAGATGCCTACCAAGGGTTTACAATAATAACTTCGCCCTTACTGTCCTAATTCAGTAAACTGGAATTGTCATTATTATTGTACCATTTGCAGAATTGTTCTAAATACTCCAATCTAATTTCTGCACTTTGAGATGACATCAGGCCATCTGCTCCACTCCCCAACATTTCATGGCTATTATCTCTAACAGTCATGAAAACTACAGAAATGTATTCGATAAAAGAGTACCTATAAAGGATCTTAAATCTTTACAAGAGGAAACTAGATTAGATAACTTATCTGTTTGGATGGCAGTTTCCGTATCAATAAGCATTTGGTATCTATGCACCACTCTCCGGAAACAACATCGCATAGCCCATCCATTTCCCGAATCCTGATCTCCACCGCTACATGTTAATTCGTGAACGGTATATTCCACGAGTTCAATCAATCTATAATTTAACGACAACCATTCACGACAATCTCCAACCAAATTGACTACCGATACGACTGCGACCATATTTAGGCAAGGTTTCGGTTCCATGATGTTACTTCCAGACATATCCATTGTCTGCGACATATACACAATTTTAGCGTTAGTGAATCACGTCGGTAAACCACAATTGCAATGTCAAAGGAGCAAATTTCAAAGTTAGCCAAACCTTATAAGTTACTGCCACTTGGTTCTGTGCTAATCAAATCAATGAGTTAAATTAATGAAAATTAAAGTACTCAAAAGAAAATGCTTTTGTTTTCCTGTATGGTTGCAACTCGAAAGATTAACATCCAATGATAAGCACAATTTGTGGCCCTGATCGTGAAGGATTGTTTTTTAAAACAATAGACTTAAAGTACTGTAATCAAACAAAGACTTCACGTAAACCAATAAGAGACTTCAAGCCAAGATTTAAATTGAGTCTTCCAAACCACTAAAATAGCCAAACCAATTGTTTAATTTTACAACTTATTGCACAAATCAACGTTTCCACGACCTGCCTGCTCTATTAAACTTCACAGATATAGGTTAGTAACGAACAAAAGTTGCAGTATACACAATTATAAATTCTGTCTTAAGATTGTTGGCAATCTTGTGTATATATCGCAAACAGAGAAGAAGAGAGAAAAAAGATGCAAACCCAATTAGACAAACCAAAGTCGAGGCAAGGATTATATCCTCAAGCCTTAAGACAGATTCACCACGCACTGGTGCTTACGGATTATCGATGTCTGTCTCCCAGGATACAACGACTAACTTCTCGATGTAGTAGCACTCCAAACTTCGAGAAACGGTGAACCAAAACTTAAAGTGATGAACTCTCTTTGACACAAAACTTAAAAGATGATTTTAGAATGCAGTAGAATGATAATTAGGTTTCTAATTGATTTCTAATCTAAATGTGTAGAGTATTTATAGATGTTAAGTACCTCTTCATTGAAACTATGTGATGTTTCATGGAGATTCTTCAAGGGATGTCAATCAGAAATCCCTATTTGGTTTACGAAGGGTTTCGTCCTTTCCCTTTGAAAGGTTCTCCTGTTGTTTAGGCGCCTGTTAGTTTCAAAGTGAAACTTCCGTGAAATTAACTTTAACTAAAGGCCCAAACAATAAACCTAACTCCCAAATCCATTAAGGCACTTAACCTAAGATTTTCCATTCATATGTAAATTGATTTACAATTTTCCAACAAAGTTACAGTTGTACATGTCCAAAGGATAGTCAGGGAGATGGAAAGGAAACGTGGGACTGGCTGCACCCAGCGAAACAAGGACTTTCCAGTAGTAAAAGTCACTCTTGGTACGTATACACATCGCTCGTAATTTCCTACGTTGGATAGTGCGTGTGTTGAGGCATCGATATACTTTAAGCATGTAAAAACAATTTTACGTCAATGCAGGCATTGGATTCGGATTCTTATTGTCGCGACATCGATAATATACTTAAACATTAAAAGAAGAAAGCTAAGCGAACTGAAAAAGAAAAAAATTCAACAAAATGGTGGTTTGTTGTTGAAACAAAAGATATCTTCGCATGAAGGCGGTGTTGAGGCTACAAAGATATTCACTACACCAAAAACCCTTCTTCACCACGGATATTTTTGTTGCGATTAATTTCAGCGACGCCTATGTACGTTGCCCACACGGCGTCACAAATTTTTAGTAACCTATACAACCGTTGCTTACATTAATTTGTTCATCCGTTGCTTAAAACAGTATAAGCAACGTATATAAAGGTTGCTTAAATTAATTAAGAACGTATTCATTTATTTAAGCAACGTAAAGAATCGTTTCTCGGGGTAGGACACGTGTAGTGGGTCCCACAAGAAAAAGATGACATCATATAATTTTACTGCAACATTTATATCCGTTGCAAATATTTAGTTCGGTTTTAATTAAAAATATAATTTTGCTGATTCATTTTTTCATATTTCTGCCCCTGCATATTTGATTTCTGAACCTGCCACACCATTTCAAACAGATATTTGCACCTGACATTCCAGATGAAGTAGAAAACCTAATTATCCATACGGAATGAAAATACTATCATCAATCATCATAGTAAAAATATGTGCTTAAGAGATCAGTATTAAGTACCAAGGTTCATAAAGTTACCTTGTATGACTTATCTAAAAAAACAACCTTGTACGAGTATATAAGTTTGTCTACCAAGATCTAACCCAGAGCTTCGCTTGCGTACATAAAAATGAGAGAGCTAGTTTGTCTTCCAGAGTACTTCAAGGTAGAGGACAACAACACACTGATCTACTGAATAAACAGCCTGTTTTACAAGACCACCAGACTGTGGAGATGGTTTGGCGCTTGAAATAAAGTGACTTAAGAAAGCATCGAAGCTTGTGGTTGCTGAATGGACAAAGGCAGCGAAAAGCTTCATAGGTCCTGCAAAATTAAAGAGAAATGTTTCAATAAATCCCTGATAAAGTTACATCACAACGTTAAGGCAACTACCTGCAGAGCATTCCCATACAACAATGAACTCCTGATTAAAGTTAAGGCTTTTGGAAGAAATTTGTCCCTGATGTTGCTTGCCTCGGTGCATGGTTATCCCTTTCAACAAGGGAAGAAAAGGAAATAATACTTTTAATACTTGGATACCGCAAAATGAGTCTTATAAGCAATAGATAAGAAGAAGAGAACACAGCTTTCACATTAATGCAGTTAATTCAGCAATAAGATGCTCCAGCATGCCATGAAATGCAAGTGTCAAACGACAAGTTCAAGACATCTCCATGCCATATAAAAGAATAATACTAATGAAAACAAGTCGCATATAAATCAAGCTAGACAATTTGATCTATTCAAAGATTGTTCTAAGCAAATAAATAGTGTTTTTCCGCTAGACTTGAACACGTAATGCCACAGTGCATCGAGCCCATCCATGCATGTCAGTTCTGCTGCTAGGATGCCCTGAAGATGAAATGTACCATTAAGGTACAAATAATTATAATAATATAAAGGCAAACTACACACAAGATTACAAAAAACTACAATAAAAAAACAAAATTGTTAAAAATAGAACAGGATTGTGTACTATACAGCATTTAGTTGCCATAATTATTAGCATGAAGTAAAAAAATAAAAAACGCAAATGAGTAACCAAGAGTAAACGTTGTGTTCGCTTGAAATGGGAACCAAAACAGAAGATGCCACATGAGAGGAAAATGTGAGTAATAGGAAGCAAGTCACCAAAATCTGAATTTGGATATAAATCAACATTTTATCTCTCGGTCTGGAAGGTTATAACTCGTAGACTTATTGGAAAGATAAACTTGATTATGCTTGATTAATCAAGGTTAGAAGTACCTAGAACATTTGAGGCTTATCCAGTTAAGTCAGTTCTTTTGGTCCCTAGAAAAATCTGGAGTTGGGTACGTTAGCTAGAATTCTCTAGAAAGTCGAAGTCGGTTGTGTAAAAGTGTGTACAGTCAGTCGGTACAAGAACACTCTAGAGAAAACTGGAGTGAGTAGAGTCGGTAGATAACACCCTATAAATGGGGAAGTTCTGTTAGCTGTTGGAATTGTAATGGAGTGAAAACACCAAGTGAGGTTAAGGTGCAAGTACAGTGCGAGTAAGTGAGTTTGTAAACAAAGTGAGTGGTCCGTGTACCACCAGTTTTGAGAAAGTAATAAAAATCTGTTTTCCCATTCAACTTCAGTTGAGTGTTTGGTGAGTAAACCGAGCGAGTCCTAAACATTTCTAAACCCATTTGAGCCTTTAACCCCGTAATCATTTCCAACAAGACTCAAATAAACTAAAGTGTGTTACAAATTTATGGCAAGAGTTGTAACAAAATACGAAATTGGTAGAGATGCAACAATTGGGTTTGAAATCGAAATTAAAATTAGAAAAGTGGAATTTAAAAAGAGGTTGCTTATGTACCTGGTGAAGGTGGTGGTGTTGATTGTGTTTCTAACAATCGTAAGAAACCTGCAACAATGGAAAAAGCAGATATACCTGGTTCAGATCGAAATTTGGAATGAAATCGAAATTAAAGAAAATGTACCTCTTTTTCGATCAAATTTGGAATTAATGAAGAGGAATGTACCTGATTAAGGTGGTGGTGAGAGCAACGCAATTAGTGAATGATGGTGTTGCTGGTGGTGATGGACCTAATGGAGATGGAATCAAGAAACTCATTAATCATCTGTCTTACGTTCTTTGAAGATGCAATCTACAGTTTAACTGTACCATGACAAATCATTACTGCGAAAAATGCTCACCCGGCAGTTGAGTTTAGGGACATGAAATTGCTCGTCATTGCGGATTATCATATCAGAAGCACTCATAAATATTCAACCATACTCTTTCAAAAACGGCCAAATCTGTTATGTTACCATCTCATAAACATGTTCAAACACAAATTAACTTAAGCACAGAAACATAAAGTTGTGCATCTTCCTTCAATATCTGTAGTATCGCCTGAACAAATGAGCATTATATACTAATTTATTTGCTTAGGGCCTGCGAACTACAGGAAGAGTAATATGTTACTCAAAACTTCTGTCAGCTTACCTGTATCTCAACACCATACTCTAAATGAGAGTGGGCACCCACTACTGAGTTCTGCACAATACATTTTTGTATGAAGCATCCATGGGAAATTATTGACTCCAGGATCTGCAAGAAATTGCAATAAGAACATGAGAAGTGAAAGATAAAAGAAAAGGAAAATCTTGATTATAGGCAAACCCACATACCCGGCAGGACCTGTAGAGTAGTTAAGAATTTAACCCTTACTTGGACATTGTGGTCCCTTACAGATGATGAAATGATTTCAGATCCAAAGTCATTTGAAGTGGGACACCTTGACTTCAAGAGCTTTAGTAAAACATCTGTTTTAAACATATAAACACCCATAAACGCAATGTATGGAGATCCACTGGCTTTCGTTTGATACAACCCCAGGACAGTATTGTCGACTTGCTGCAATATACCACCCAAGATCATTAAACAACGTGATGAGAAAGGATTTGAATAATTAACGTACTTTTTAAACATAGAAGAGATTCGTTTCACTTCTCGAATCCGCAAATCCCTATATAACAAAGATTCTCATTTTAGAAATCTCAACTATCTGTATATTAATCACAGCCCAGTGTTAATAACAATCTAAAAAAACCAAACCCAGATTTCAAATACCCCAATCTATCAAATCTTATACCAACAAAAAAAACATGCATTAAGAACAGATGCTTATTATTATTCCAGCATCGGAATCAGATGTAAAATACAGTGACCAGCCAAAGAAAAACACAAAATTTGGGGTCGCCCGCTCTAATTTAAGACCTCAAGTGCATGTTCAGAAGAAAAAAAAAATGGTCCCTGCGATTGAGTTTGCTTGGTGAAACTAATGTTCAACAAACACAAAGAAAACAATCATCTTTGTTGAAAGTAATGTAGTTCTGCAGAGTTTATACCTTCACTGCATTTTGCATGGAGCTCGACTGTTCAAATTCGACAAAGCCAAAGCAGAACCCCTGTTGCAAACTGATCACGTGTAATTTAAATTTGATTAAACAAGCTGACAATTTTACGTCAAATGGGATGGCATAAACAAAACAAACCTTGTTACTTCTGACTTGAACATGTCCTGGATTAATTGGCCCAAAACTCTTGAACTCATTCTCAACCTGTTCGTCCGTTGCAGTCGATGGCAGGCTCATGATATAGATGGAATGGCCCTCGACTACGAAGAAAGGGAAGCAGGACATTAGAAAGGAAATGGGATAATGGAATAAAAAACAAGCGAACCAAAATTAAAACACGGTATGCATAGAAAATCAGATGAAGACGGTATAAGAATGCATATGGGATAAGGTAGAATACACACACAAGATTTCTATGATTTAATGAAGAAAAAAAATAGCAGAACATAACATAGGTAAATTTTCTCGTAATAAATGATATGTCATAAACATCGAAACAACTGAGAGAGTTACCTTCTTCCACGACATTGCTATTTGCAGAAGTATTGTTGCTGTTGGGAGCTGATGCTCCATGTGCTATAGTTGGTGCTACATGTGCAGGCGCCTTTACAGTAGCAGGTTTCACCTTCATACTGGTAGTTGACACATTCACAGGAGCAGGCCCAGCATTCCCTTTCGCAACTTTCAACTGCGTATGAAATTGGATATAAGTGATAAGATTCAATGAGGAACTTAATACATAGATTCAAACGGAAAAAAAAAGTTAGGATGGAACTGACAGCTGCAGCATCTGACTTCTTTGGAGCATCTTCTTGCACCACAGACCCAGCAGGCTCTGACAATTGACGGACTTCAATTTGCACTGGATGAACTTGAGGAGGCTCCTCTACAACCTCTTCCTGCGTAACCACCTCTTCCTCATTGTTCAGATGTTCATGAACTTCAACACCATTACTCAGCTCCTCCGTAATAGGTGTTGTAGTATCTGGCACGGGGAGATCAGGGACATGAGAGGGTTCTGATAAGAAAAATAATAGTCAAGAACCATTAGCCAATACAGTGATAGAAAAGCAGGATACTAAAAAAATCCACAACTAACAACAACAAGAAGCAAAATCACCAACTACAAATTTCAGTCAAATCTCCACCAATTTTTACCTGCATTAACACCACCAGCATCCATTCTCATAGATAATTCAAGGGTTTCATCACAAACACTAAAAAAATGATGCACCATCACCAATTAAACCCAAAAATATATAGCACTAACCACACCAACAGCACCAACATCCCACACCGTAGACTCTAATTAACCATCCACACTACATACAAATGGTTAAAACATCGCAAAACTGAAATCAAATGAAACCCATGATTTAAGACTCCATCAAATACATCAAACAAAAAGAAAAAATACAAAGTCTTTACAGAATCAAGCAATAAGGGCGAAAATAAAATCAAGCAATAATAACAAAAACAAGTAAAACGATTAGGGTTTTCTACCTGGTGAAGTCTTCTTCTTGTACCTTCAGCTCTATCGAATATGAGATGAGGGTTTGCTTTGATTTCAGGATATCTAGGGTTACAAAATTAGGGGATGCCAAAGGATTATGGTTCTGATTCTGAGATGGGTTTTGATTCAAAGATGCGGTTAGGATTAGTTTCTGAAATCAGACTTGATTCGATGATGAAAGTTGTTTGCATATGAACAAATAAACTAAAATGAGATGAGAGTTTGCTTTTAGTTTTATGAACAAATATTCTAAATCTAGGGTTACAAAAGAGGGGTTTAATTTTAGATCTGATTCATGGGTTAATTTTGATTTTGAGATGAGGTTGGGATTAGTCTTTGATTGTTAGAGTTGAGGTCGGATCTATGAGATTTTCAGAGTTGGATCTAGGAGGAAGATAAGAAACAGAAAATGAGTGGTGATATTCACTTCTCAGACTTCAGAGTTCAAGGTAAATAATAAAAATGATAAAACCAAATAAATTCTAAAAAACCCTTTAAAATAACACAATTTAGATTAACCGCACGATTGCAACCTATATCAACGGTGCAAAAATTATACTCAATTACCAAGAGTTAATTTATAAATGAAGCAACGGATATCTTATTGGGGACGTATATTTCTGTTGCTCCATCTGCAACTATTATATCCGTTGCAAATCAAAATATGGTGGCGTTGCAAAAACCAGGATATGGTGTAGTGATTTACTGCAAAAGAATAGGAATTGGCACCAAAAATTATAGTGAGAAGCTAGTCCTTGGCCGGGCGAGGAGGTTTTGGGATAGTTTACAAGGGGACTTTATCGGATGAACGTATAGTCGCCATTAAGAAGTCGAAGATAGTTGATGAGACTCAAATCGAACAATTCATCAATGAAATTGTAATTTTAACTCAGGTTAACCATCGAAACGTGGTTAAGGTCTTGGGATGCTGTATAGAGGCTGAAGTTCCCTTGCTTGTTTATGGATATGTTTCCAACGGTACCCTCTTCAAGCATATCCACAACAAAGAGGTTGGGGAACCATTCCTTTCTTGGAAAGTTCGTTTAAGGATTGCAACTGAAAGTGCGGGGGCTCTTGCATATTTGCATTCAGCATCTTCTGTACCAATCATTCACATAGATATCAAATCTTCCAATATACTTCTAGATAACAATTTTACTGCTAAAATAGCTGATTTTGGGGCATCGAGGTTGAACTATTGGATCAAACCCAAATTGATACACTACTTCAAGGTACATTGGGCTACTTGGATCCAGAATACTTTACTACTAACCTACTAACGAACAAGTGATGTTTATAGTTTTGGTGTGGTTCTTCTAGAACTCTTAACAGGTGAAAAACCCCTCTCTTTTACGAAATCTTAAGAACAACGAAGTCTTGCTTCGTATTTCATATATGCAATGAAGAGAAAAGATTTGTTCAAGGTTGTTGAACCTCGAATAGCAAATGATGAAAACCGCGAACAACTCGTTGTTATCGCAGAGCTAGCAATGAGATTCCTGAACTTAAAGGGTGGAGAAATACCTAGGATGAAAGAAGTTGCTAATGAGCTAGAAAGTTAGGGAAAAACAGGGACGCACGACTCATCTAGAGTCCATAATCAACATTACTCTTTTATGGATGAGCGAGTATACCTCGATTCTTCAGCAATAAGCTCTTACACCTCCGTAGACTCTAGTCAATGCAGAACGGATAAAGATTCGTTCACATCAATCAATGTGCTTCGATAATACTGTGTATAACTAGAAATTTGTATTGATTTCTATTCATAACAACTTTGTCACTCATTCACCAAATTTTGGGTGGAAAATATCATTTTGGGAGGGTATTAAAATCCATATAAATCGGTACCATTAGCATCCATGTGTTTTATTTTAAATTTTTTTAAAACAACACGCTGGATTAAGGTGACCAAAACCAACAAGGAAAAAAAAACAAGTACATTAGCATTTACTCCCTATAATAAGTCTTCAAAGATCTATCTTCTTCAAGAATATGTTACAACTCGGTGCTGAATTCACTAATATCCAACTCCAAAAAAGACTGAGAACGGTGGATAGATGCCAAAACATCAGCAGCATGATTTGTCTCCCTATAAATATGCCCAATTCTAATTGTGCAAAAAAATTTGCGAAGCTGACAAATTCTTCTCCAAAGAAGTAAAATAGCCCAACTAGGTTTTGGGTCTTTGCTCTTCAATATATTGCATACATCCATAGAATCAATATTAATCCGGGTTTTACTATGATTTTTCAAAATAGCACACTTCATAGCAAGTTAAGCACCCTGTAATTCCAGAGATAACACTGAATCAGGACCAGAACTCCCAATTGCATCAGTAAGAGCCTGGCCATGATTATCTCTCATAATAACAACAAAACCACCAGAATCGTCTCTTCTAGACCCATCAATACTAAGCATAACTTTATCATCAGCTGGGAATTGCCATCTGCAAGAAATAACCTTCTTTTTCTTCAAGCTACTTGATACCCCTTATCTATGCAAAAAGGATCTTACAAAAGAAGAATCAACATCAGAGAAGTTACCAGATTCAATCTCTAATATCACATCATTAACAATAAAGTAACCAACAATAGCTTCAAAATTTGACTTGTCAGAATGAAGCCTCCTGTTTCGTTATTTCCAAATGTGATAGATGAAACTATTAAGGACACGTTTCCTGATAGAATTAACATCTCATTCACCGATAGAATGGCCACTGCACCACTTCAATTCACGTTCCCAGTTCTGAAAACAAAATCTATAAAAACCAAGCTTTACATCAGTCATTGCCAAGTGACGTAAGAAAACACACATTTACTAAAAGGATGGTCTTCGTCTTCTGAGGACTTATTACATAGCAGACAAACATGGCAGAGATCTCCCCACAACAAAAGTCTATGCCTAGTTTTGAGTCATTTATGCATAGCTAACCAATCAATGAAAGAGTGGTGTGGGATAAGACCCTTGAAGCATACCAGTTTATGCCATTCCATGTCAGGTATGGATAAAATAATAGCAGCATAAGTGAATTTCATGTAGAAGTTACCAGAACATCCAGCATTCCACACTTTAGCATCTTTCTCCAAATAATTGACTTCTACTTTACTAATCTCACGACAAAAATCTTCTTCAAAACCATCAACATTCGGAGAAACCCATCTATGATCATTAATAAAATCGGCAACCAAATGTTTACCATGATGAGTAACGGCATGAGTATTATACACAGGGGTCCAATCACATAACTACCTTTAGGATGCTAGAGATCGAACAATAAGCTAGTACTTTTGCCATTTTCAAGAATAGTACCTACAAAGGGAATATCAACTTCTCTACAACTTAGAATTCTTATCCAGCTCCATGAGCAGTCTTAATGGATGGACATGCTCCAAAAATACTTATATTTAATGAGATTAGATTTAACCCATTGAGTCCACACATAATCTCTCTCAGAGAAAAGGTCCCATATGTGCCGAAGATTAGCAACAATGTTAGTACTCTCTAAGAATCCCATAAGAATCTTTGACAACTCTTTTAGCCAAAATAAAACAAGAAAATCAGAAGTATATTTCGCCACTAAAACATACTTAATAAGAATAAGCCTGCCTGAATAGGTCAGAAATCTAGTTTTCCACGATTTTACCTGTTTAGTAATTTTGGAAATTAGGGGAAGACAATCAACGTAAGAAAGTATAATATAAATCAAGAGAGAAATGTTTTTTTTGGATATTTACCTCAAGACTTGAGAAAGAACTAAACTGCGAGAGAGCCAAATGAATAGAAGAAGCTTCCTCAAGAGACCCTTTGAATAAGACCATAACGCCATCGGCAAAGCAAAGGCGGGTGAGCTTAGTGAGTTTACACTTACGGTGAAAACCAAAGGTGCCTTGCTGAACTTGTTTATGAACTTGTTTGAGAAGATTAATAATGTTAAAAACTTCATAACAATGACAAAAAGGTAAGAAGATAGCGGACAACCCTGCCGCAAGGCTGTACTAGCACCAAAAAAACCATACGGCGAACTGTAATCATGACAGAAAATCGAGTACAAAAGATACAAAGAGAAATCCAGTTTATAAACTCAACGGGGAAACCAAACATTTGATGGTCTTAGTAACATCTCAACTGACAGAATCGTATGCCTTTCGAAGATCGATCTTTAGCTGTTCCAGGGTTTAGATGAGCACTTCCAGTGTGAATAAGTTAATTATTTCTCCAATTAGGCGAGGAACATATAGAAAATTTGGCAATGCCATGTTTAAGAGTAAGACTGTTGTTGTAGGATTACATATGGCCTGCAAAGCGTGGTTCATGCTTAGTTATTTTGTTTCTGCTGAGAATCAATTAGCAGAGTAATTCTTATTTCAATTTATTTAGGGGAACATTTTAGTACAATTTCAGGCTCCATCACTTTCATGTTTTTGTTGACCACTAACAATTCTCTCCTCTTGATTAAGTAATTAGTTATATTTATTAACAAAGGTTTATCTGTATTTAAATTTAAAATATGATTAGTTAACTTGTAACCAATTTTATGTTTTCAATGTTTATCGGTTCACGTATTTTATTATATTGGAAGGCCTTCTTATCGAGACTACATAATGACAGTCGATGATTCAAACTTGAAATGAAATTAAAGTATCAAAAGATTTTGTAATAAACAAAACATATAATCTGTCTTCTGCTCTGTTGGTCAGAAAAATAGGAAATACGTTAAAGAACAGTTAATTGGGGGATACATAAATTAATTGATGGATATTTTACTGTAGTTGTCGGCATGGTTTTTCAATGCCGGAAATCCATCGATCATGCTGGCATCATTGAAAACCCATGCCGGCAGCTACAGTAAAATACCCCCAATTTGGTGTTCTTTGTGAAAGTGCCACTCTCAACTATTAGCTTCTTGATGTCACTGTAGTACAGTAGTAGAATTATTAGATGATGATACCGGTGATCAAAGTTTGAAATTTGTGACCACCAACAAATCAAAATAAATAAAAATAACTAGCTATGTGGATGACTTTTCCCCGCAAAACCTGATTTAGACAAGCTCTTCAATGATAGATTAACAAACTATTATTCCACACTCGGCCCTTTCCTCATTGTAATATTTAAAAATAAGTTGTTTTTACTTTTGACTTCTACCGTTGGCTTTTACTTTTGCAAAACTTGAAACATTTATGGTAATGATATCTAACCACCCTCAAATAAACACAAAGATAAAGTCATCTAGAGATAATACCAGTGACCTGAATTCGAGATTTATCAGCACAAAAAAAAAAAGTCAGATCAATCGCAGTATAAAAGACCCGAACATAAGTGATGGACAAACGTACAGGTGTAGGCCTAATTTTCTCCGTATTTTGAAAGATCCGAGTACTCGCATAACGTGCTTCATATTTTAGTTTTCAAAAACAAATATACGAATCGCAAAAAAAAAAAAACGTAAAAAAAACCTCAATCCTTATACCTCCATTAGCAAAATTCGTTATCACTTAAGCTCTCATTTGCATGAAAAAATTGATAGTGTTCCGTACAGCATTAATAACATAACTTCTCACTGGTTACCTCCTCCTTTGAAAATCTCACTAATAAAAATGTTACAGGTTGCATGACTTTACAGGTGTGTGCCAAGGTATCAGAGGAACTTATGGTGACGGAATCTTAAGTCCAGAGCAAGGAGAATGTCTGGCAATACGTGAAGCGCTTCTGTGGGCTAGAGAAAGGCATGCAAGAAGAATTAACGTGGAAACTGACGCTCAATTGGTGGTGAACACTATTATTGAAGACCCATTACTTATCCAATGGGAGTATAGAAATCTAATAAAATAAATTAAACATTTAAGTAATTTCTTTGATTTTTGTGGTTTCTCTTTCGTTAGTAGAGATGACAATCAAGTTGTGGAGCTAAATCTGTCAGAGAAACAGCTACAAATATCCTGCAACTTGATAGCTTTGATGCTTCTACTTGTGATTTTCTTTCAAAAGATCAAAACACTTCTTTTTAATAATCAATAAATTTCCAGTTATCAAAAAAAAGAAAATCACAGGGGTGGGACCCAAAAACCCCACCTCTACCAATCCCATATGGGCGGCCCCACCTGTGTGTGAGATTGAGGTTTTTTCGGGCGTTTTTTGTCGCGATCCGCCCAGAACTGTTGGTTAGTTTTTCTTGCTTGTGTATCATTTTTTGAAAAATCTTGTGTATCATTTACTCGTCGTCGCTTACTTCAAGTTCAAGGTGTTCGGAGTCTTTGGACAGAAATCATTTTTTTATTTTGTTCCTATCTTTTTAGTTTTAAAAAAGTTATTTCTTGACGTAGCGAAAACAAAAAGGAAAAAGAAAACAATTCTCGCAAATGACTTTGAGCAAGACCCTTGATTTTTTTTGCTATTTATTGACTTTTGATTGCAAAACACCCCCTTGATTGATAAGCTTTGTCATCAAGATTAAGCTAATATATGTTATTAAATCTTAATTAGTAGTAAGAAATGACTGTCGGTATCTTATGGCTAAATATAGCCGATAGATCTACGATAGTCGATTGTCCAAAACTAAAGGCTCATATCATTACGTCTTTTAAAAGAGATCAAGACATGTAAGTTGATCTTAAATGAACATACAAGTACGCATAATCAACCAGCAGTATTAAAAACAGACAATATTATTGCATATAACCTCACAGACACAAACAATAATACGTAAACATGAACATGATACAGTTCCTGAGATCATTAACTGATCCATTCCACGCTGCCGCTAAACAAATTAATTAAGCAGATAACATACTAATTATGCACGTATTCTTAACTACGGCTTTATTTAGGGGATTAATATATATCATTCGTCAACGATGATCAGTTGGTGATGATTCATCGATCAACAACTTTTGAAGTAGCAGTAACACTTGGTACTGAGAAAACCACTAGAGTGACAAGCCCCATGCCAAGCATTCTCTTTGGTCTTGCAGTGTTTATCACACTCCTTAGTCTTTGTTCTACAACCTCCTTTCCAAGATTTGCTACGCTTTTCACATAGTTTTGGTGCACTACATTTGGTGTAGGTACATTTACACGCACCATCGTCACAAGCTCCTCCCAATGCTCTCTCCCAAGTCTTGCACTGGTTCTTGCAAGAACTAGATTTCACGCATGTCCATGACCACGTCTGGCTTGGCCTACTACACAATCCTTCCACTGGATATATAACATCCCAAATAGTTATAAGCTAGCTCCAAATCAAATTTAATGTAAAATTAACTGTAATTTGTACGCTAATAAAAGAAGATTACGAGTAATTAATGAACTTAAATATTTACCAGGAGTAGAAATGCTGCTGAAGACGAACACCGCAAAGACAATTAGTGCAAAGAAGGTAGCGGACTTCATGGCCATATTAGCCATTTAGCTTGTCGGTGTGTAATATGAACTGTAGAATGGAGTAATAATTTTGCTCACTGATTCTCTCTTCTTTTATGACTGAATGAGAAACCAAGGCCATGTTAACTGCTATTTATAGAGCATCGAGGGGTTGCTTGTAATCATGGTTTAGTGTTAATTTAAGTATAATTGATGATAAGGATGCGAAAAATTATATAGTAACTAATACAACTCTTGAGTTTGACCAGATCATGCATTTTATCCTTTGACATACACTCTCTTCTTTTTTCAATTAACACCTCTAGGTTAAAAAATAATAATATAAAAATAAAAAATCCTACGGCCCTTATTGTCCATTCACTCGGATACATTCAAATTTATACCTACTCCCTCAATCTTATAATAATTGCCCTATTTTAATCACAAATAATTTTTATTTTATTTTTTGATCGGTAAAGAAGAATATATTGATTAAAAAGAGAGGGTACAAAAAGGCTCATACCACCCTCGCGAAGTTACAATAGAGGAAAGAAAAAAGAGCAGAGACTAGAGAAGTAATAGACTACTTCTAAAGTCAAAGAAAATCGAACATCTTAGGCCCATTGGTCAATACATCCTTCCTTGAAGCCGGGAGATTCTAAATTTTTGAAAACAAGACACCAAGTGAACAAAGTGTACTTAATTATATGTTGAATAACAATCTCAGAGCTCACCTTGTTCTGAAAACACCTTGCATTTCTCTCCAGCCAAATACACCAAATAATAGCAATAGAGATCATGTGCCAAATCTGGATTTGCTGACGTAGATTGTAGAGAAATCTTTCATGACATCAGCATATTGAGCAAATCATCTGGCATAATGAAATTCCACTTTAACTTTTCTTTAAAGTGAGATCATATCTTCCCTGCAAAATCACAATGAAGAAAGAGATGCTCGACAGTTTCATGTTGATTACAGAACAAACAAATCAGATAAACTTCAATGCCTCTTCTTCTCAGCATATCTCTAGTAGGAAAGCTATTATAAGCCATAGTCCAAAGAAAGAAAGAAATTTTTGGTGGCGACTTCTGACCCCAAATGAACTTGAATTGATTCTAATCAAGGTGTATTGGCTAAAGCTTCATAGGTTGATTTGACTGAGAATTGTCCTTTATAGCTAATAGACCAAATATATTCATCTGCAGCTGCATTATTCAAGACAACCAAACTCAAACACCTTTGAAGTTCAGAAAGTTCAGTTCTTGCAAGACATTAAATCTTCTAAGTACTATTAAGTTCCAAATAGTTGTATCTTCATCAAATATATCTGAAAAAGTTAGCTCCTTAGTTCTAGACACTGCAAAGAGATTAGGATTCTCCGAAAGTGATTGTCTGTGGACTGAGTCGAGACAATACAACTAATCGGTTCACACTTCGTGTGATCGTCTATGGATACGAGATCGAGACAATACGACAACAAGATAACTTGTGTGATTGACTATGGATACAAGATCGAGACAATACAACAACGAAGTATGTTTACTTGATAATAGGTTCGGACTTAACCAAACACTATAGGATTGCTATCAAGTAAATGGGAATTAACGTTTGTGTATTTTACTTCTAATTATAATAAAACAATTATAATTGCTGAAATAGAAAAGTAAAAGACACAGCAAGATTTTGTTAACGAGGAAACCAAAAATGCATAAAAACCCCTGGACCTAGTCCAGAATTGAATACTCTCAGAATTAAGCCGCTATACAAAATCAAACCAACTTCGTATAGTTGAGACCAAGCAACTAAACCTATAGTTCACTAAGTTCCCTCAGTATCCTGCGCCTCCAACTTGTAATAAGTCACGCACTTGGAACAATTCCTTTGGTTCGTATTCCAAACAGTAAAGGAACAACAAATTTGTTCGGTAACAACTCTTTTCAAACAACGTGATATGAGTTTGACAAAAGGCTCTTCCGTTTATCCCAATAAACTCATTTGTCAGGTTCTTAGATCTATCCAATAACAACTACCAAAGTAATTGTTTAGATTTTGCAATCAATACTTTGAACCACAAAGAATTGTATTGATGCCGATCTACTCAACTAATCAATCCAATCTATCACAAAGATAAACCGATTATAGTTGGATCCCTTTCCATCCGAAACAAGTTTTGTGCACACCAAAGATTATGAACCCAAATCATAAATCTTCTTAGATCTTCAATCAGCACCTGCACACAAACAACTTGAATCTCTTTTGATCAATCACACACAGAACGGAGTCTGTTAACGTTGGATTATCACAAGACGTCTTTAGATCTACAAAGAGTCTAAAGATCCCCGTCGAAACTTCGATCTAGTTTGAGTGAATCTTATATCAGAAGAGAAGATTCTCAAGCATAAACAAACTAGGTGCAATCAAAGTTCAACAACCGTTAGTCAATCAAATCAATCGAAAACTAATAATAAACTGCAATTATCTAGTTTCCCACCAATGATAATAATAGAGCTTCTCAATCCCAAAGAAGTCTTTAAACCGAGCGGTCATAAAAGATTTCGCCTAATTAGGTTACTTTCCTCTCCGAATAGGCGGCTCCACCAGCAAAAACACAACTAGGTAATTTTGCTGGCTCTGAGGATTAGTTTGCTAGAAATGCAAACTTCAGTATTTATAAACAAGGAAGTTTGGACACCAAGGAATTTCCAAACCGAAAATATTCTCAAGATATGCAATATATTTCCAAATTCGGTTTTCATAATTCCTGGAAATGCTCTGTCCAAATATTGACCGAAATCTCAGTAGAAAATCTCCAACTAGTAAATGCACATTACTAATTTTTATTTTCTAAAGATATGCATTTTAATTGATGGAAATTAAAAGCATATAAAACTAAAAACCATAATTAAAAGATTTTCAATTTATTTCGATTCGGGATTCTCCTTTAGCTATTACGGAATATCTTTGAACAATAAAATATAAGAGTTACTGCACATGTTCAAAGTATGTCGACATCTTTACTTTGTAAATCCTTTTTCATATTTACAATCTTGGAACCGATTTGCCACACTTCCAAACAAGTTTATAATTGGTTCATCTGACTTCCAAGAACTATGTAATTGACTATACTATCAAATCACCATTAATGGGTTTCACGGTTCTACCTCAACATAAAGTTTCGGTTCTACCTCCAAGCGGGTACTAGGATCGGTTACACTAGTTACCATAAAATGGCTAACTAAGTACTAGGATCGGTTACCACTTCTTATGGTAAAACTTGTGATCGGTTGACCAAGTTATAGGATCGGTTACACCAACTTACTAAAACTTGTTAAACCTCTTACAAGGATCTATTACACCTTCTCTTGTGATCGGTCACACCTCTTACTAGGATCGGTTACCCAATGTCTAGAATTTAGTCACACCAATTTCAAGATATCGATCTTACCATCTCAGGTGATTACTTAAGATCGGTTTCACTAATAAAAGTAATACCAATACAAAAGTCAGGCCTTGTGAATAGTTTTACCAAGATACATAAACAAGTTATGAACGGTTATACTAAACACACATATTGGTAATTCAAAAAGATTTGCAATGAATAACAATACCAATAAGCCTAGCGATTTCCCTTTCGATTCACAAAACAAATTTATGAATTTACTTCCTTTAAACGAATGTAAAACATTGTTTCTTAGGACGAAATATTCACCCATACCCATACATAATCACAATAGCATTCATACGATTATGTCGATTTCTTATATACGAAGTTCAAAAGATAAACGTTATATTTCGTATTGTAATTCCTTAATACTATGTCTAACTAGAGTATAATCATTCACAGCTTCGCAGTTATGTTTTCAATATGCACGACTTGAAAGATACGTTAGGAATGAAACAGTTCAAGTCAAATATTACTATCCTCAAGTGGAAGGATGATGTCGTCGTTGTAGTTCTTTACTTCTTCACATTCTTCAAGTATTCACGTAATACTTGTAAGTCTCATATCCTATTAACTTTCTAGCTAACCTATAAGAAGTTGACTCTAGTAAATAATCAAGCGACTCTTTAAATGAGTTTTGGTTCACTAAAATATGACAACCAAACTTGACATACCAACGCTTGGTGGGTTCAACCGAGCTATGCTCTAACAATCTCCCCCTTTGTCAATTTTAGTGACAAAACTCTTACATCATATGGATAAACAAATTACAAGAATTCATTACACATACGCTTGATTCCAAGTTTCAATAGCACAATAACTTGTATACATTCAATCCTTTAAATGCCGCTGTTGACATTATAATAACAAAGCTAATACTCCCCCTAAAGGTAAGATGGGTAAATTTTCAATCCGCTCGTCTTTGTTATTCCCTTTGTAGTTAAGATAACCACAAGTATCAATATGATATGCTACTCCCCCTTAGTCTATGCTTTACTCTTTCGTTAGATATAACGTTTAAGCACCATTGTCCTTTCCCTTAGTGATACCAAATCAATATCAAATCACTTATTTACTCCATATATTGCTCCCCCTTTTTGTCACAAAATGACAAAGGTACGAGCAAATAAAGGACAAACCGAAAGGATCTTACAAATCTTACAAAGAGACTTGCAACCTATAATAGTTAAGCACGAGGGTTCCACACACCATTTTTGATAACCAATATCAAAACCGAAACTACAAGTAATTTTGTTTTGATATGTTACCAAGGAAACAATTGCCCGAAGCAATTTTCCCTAATAGTTTAGCAAATCAAAAATTGACTAACATCTTAGTTCTTTTGCTAAACCGATTATACAAATATAATCGCTTGTTCGATAAGACCAAAATAAAGATCAGAATTAACTATATTTTTCTCACCAGGCTCTAATTATTCTCATCAATAACTTAGACCTTTCACTTTTAAACAAGACAAGTACTAGGTTAGTTAACTAGCATTTCTTGTTAAGGCATTCGATTAGACTTGAATAACCAAAACCTCCACTTTGATAAGTCTAACTAAGATTAGAACTAACTTAGTTTCTCTTATCCGAAATCCAATTGGACTAAACAATTGATCCCAAAGACTCTTTTGTTAAGCCATAAACAATCCATACAAACCAAATAAATCAACTTGTATAATCATTTACCTCAACCAGAAGCAATTGAAACAAACATAAACATTATAGCACCGCAATTGCACCGAAATTTGGTAAGCCTAAACTATTGATACCAAACAATAAAGCAAGATAACAATAGTTTTTCTTAACCAGAAACAATTGAATCACACACACATCCATACATAAATAATGGAATAAACATCAATTGTACCGAAATTTTGTTAAGCAAAAGCAATAAATATATGCAATAAAATCAGGCTTTTCTTAAACAGGAAAACGATTAACTAACAAAGTCGTTGCCTCAAGTTCCACATCCTCTTCTCCCCAGAAAGATATAACATTAAGTGCCAGTTCAAGAGAGAACTCTCCCCCGTTGTGTTGTCATCCTCTCGCAAGACAAAAGAACAACAACAAAGAGCAACCTTTACAAGAGAAAGGTTGAAAACCGGTTTTAACTATTGCAATGCAAAAGTTGAAACCCCGAAACACATATTCTTTTATGCTAAACCAAAAATGATTAAACATATTGTAACTTTTTCACATATTGTTTCAATCAGAACCCCTCATGATCCTTTGATAAAGCCTACCAACATTGGCTAGAACTCAATCCCGCTAAATCAAAAAGCCACCTAAACCATAAGGGTTCACACAATATGAGATCGAATATTAAGGTCATGAAAACCGAAATCAAACATCCCATAAACATACATAGCAATAATATAAAGCATTCAAGCACAGGCTATGTAATCGAAAACTATCACAAGAAAAATTATAAAATAATAATTTTATTCAAAAGTAAGATAGTTTTATTCATAATAGACCTTATACAGATTATTGAAAGAAATCAAAAACTGATGTCTATTTTTCTGGATTCAGAATCCTTCATGATCTTGAGATCTCTTCCGCTTGATAGGAATGATTCTCCTAATTCCCTGAAGCGATCCTTGATTGAAGAGTAATTCCTCAACCTTGTGGAAGTTAGGTTTCTCATCGTTTACTCTTCTGGGGAGAGTAAATCTAGTTGTTTGAGAATCTGAGCTTGAACTAGAGAGGATTTTTCAAGACTTCGTATTAGCATCAAAACTTCCAACTTAGTTTCAGCACAAGTTCGAGCTATCTTGTGGAACTCTTTTTCATAATCGATCATACAAGATGAATGATTCATATTCATATAGGAAGCGGTTCCGTTTCCATTAAAATTAAGAAGTCTGAAAGAGTCACAAGCCATTTTTTCAGCATACCTTTCTGAAACCTTTGAAGAAAGCTTTGCATAATAATCTGAATTGTCCATGATTTCTGGTCTCATACTAATGGTCGAAAAACTCATACAATACCGAAACTTATATACCAATAGTTACTAAAAACTTGTTCATTGATTATGGAAATCAAATATTCTCCCTTAATTTAGAATAACCGAAATTATTTAAAAAATTAAGGGTTTTAGGAAAGTGCGTTCCCATGAATACCTTCATAATTCTCGCAAGTTTTTTGAACTATTTCAAATATACACTGAACTCATCAAACAAGAGTTTGAGCACTACATGAGTCAGTGTATTTCTCCCATATACTAGGTATCTGAATGAGACAGATTAAGTTTTTCATGGCTAACAGAGAAATTTCTTCTTTTCTGATTTGTTAAGGACCCTATTCCTTTTTGATGACAAACCAAATTTATCATAGAAACTACTATCATAAAGATATTTAGGAATTACCTTAAGTGTTGATGATCTGGCGTCGTTGTCAACCTTCACTCTGTTCAGTTCCATGATCTTCTTTGGTATCCACTTCCAAGAGTCCTTAATCTTCTGATTCTTCTTCCTTTTGTGATGAACTGCACCAGATGATTTCTCTTGAGAATCCTTTGATTTAAGATGATCTGGTTTGTGTATGCTTTCTTTAGAAGAAGATCTTTTGTTGTACCTTAGATCTGAGTTGGTTCTTTCAGAGTTCAAAAAATAAACCCGTTGAAAATTATTAACAGTATGACCTTTGTTTCCACAATGAAAACATCGTTTACAATGATCATGGTGATATGAAAAACTCTGATGTGAGTGGTACATCTTGTAATCTTCTGAAGAAGCAGATTTCATTTTACAAGGTGAAGCCTCCTTTTTAGTGTTCTTATTGTTGACATTCTTCTTCTCTTTCGAAAGAAAGGTTGAACCAGATTTTTTGTACTTACCCGGAAAGGATGTTCCCAACTGGTGTTCGGTCATTAAAAAACACATATCATTCTTCATCCTTTTGACATGTTCGGAAACCGTCTTTATCTCAGAGTTATATGAGATTTTTAAGGCATTGTACTCATCAGTTGCTGTTTTTCTTAACCGCTCAGTTTTCTTTCCTTGATCAATACATTTCCTTAGTTTTGCTTCTAAGGATTCGATCTTCGAGGAAGAATTGATCTTGAAGGAGTCTAGGTCAGATTTACATATGATAGATCACGTTTGATTTGATCATTTTCAGCTTTCATATGACATAAGTCTTCAAGAAGTTTTCCTTCTCTTTTTAGTGCAAGTGTGAGCTCAGTTGCACATGAAAGGAACTCTTTGCTTAGTTCATCTAGCTGAGATGTTTTTATATTCACATAATCAACATCTTCTTTATCATCAAGTGTTTCAGAATCAAAATCATTGATTGTGAGTACAGGGCTTAACTTAACCTCTTCTTGAGAACACAGAGACATATTTTCAGAAGAGCAAGTGGAGCTTGTAGAAGACATCCCTTCTAAGCATTTTCGAAAGTTAAACCCAGGACGATTTTTACTCAAATCTTGAGATACGTTAACTAAGTCTATCTTAGGTTTCACCTTTCCTTTTTGTAGACTCATATCTTATAGGTTGGATCGCACCAAACACAGATTGTTAGATCTTTTCGTGTTTGCCTGCTCTGTTACCAATTGAAAAGACGAGGGTACCCAAATATACCTCCATCTAAAACTTTTCTACCCATAAGTCCTTTCTCCGAAAGTGATTGTCTATGGACTGAGTCGAGACAATACAACTAATCGGTTCACACTTCGTGTGATCGTCTATGGATATGAGATCGAGACAATACGACAACAAGATAACTTGTGTGATTGACTATGGATACAAAATCGAGATAATACAAAAACGAAGTATGTTTACTTGATAATAGTTCGGACTTAACCAAACACTATAGGATTGCTATCAAGTAAATGGGAATTAACGTTTGTGTATTTTACTTCTAATTATAATAAAACAATTATAATTGCTGAAATAGAAAAGTAAAAGACACAGCAAGATTTTGTTAACGAGGAAACCAAAAATGCATAAAAACCCCGGGACCTAGTCCAGAATTGAATACTCTCAGAATTAAGCCGCTATACAAAATCAAACCAACTTCGTATAGTTGAGACCAAGCAACTAAACCTATAGTTCACTTAGTTCCCTCAGTATCCTGCGCCTCCAACTTGTAATAAGTCACACACTTGGAACAATACCTTTAGTTCGTATTCAAAACAGTTTCAAACAACGTGATATGAGTTTGACAAAAGGCTCTTCCGTTTATCCCAATAAACTCATTTGTCAGGTTCTTAGATCTATCCAATAACAACTACCAAAGTAATTGTTTAGATTTTACAATCAATACTTTGAACCACAAAGAATTGTATTGATGCCGATCTACTCAACTAATCAATCCAATCTATCACAAAGATAAACCGATTATAGTTGGATCCCTTTCCATCCGAAACAAGTTTTGTGCACACCAAAGATTATGAACCCAAATCAGAAATCTTCTTAGATCTTCAATCAGATCCTGCACACAAACAACTTGAATCTCTTGTGATCAATCACACATAGAACGGAGTCTGTTAACGTTGGATTATCACAAGACGTCTTTAGATCTAAAAACAGTCTAAAGATCTCCCGTCGAAACTTCGATCTAGTTTGAGTGACTCTTATATAAAAAGAGAAGATTCTCAAGCATAAACAAACTAGGTGCAATCAAAGTTCAACAACCGTTAGTCAATCAAGTCAATCGAAAACTAATAATAAACTGCAATTATCTAGTTTCCCACTAACGGTACTAATAAAGCTTCTCAATCCCAAAGAAGTCTTTAAACCGAGCGGCCGTAAGAGATTTCGCCTAATTAGGTTACTTTGCTCTCCGAATAGGCGGCTCCACCAGTAACAACACTACTAGGTAGTTTTGCTGGCTCTGAGGATTAGTTTGCTATAAATGCAAACTTCAGTATTTATAGACAAGGAAGTTTGGACACCAAGGAATTTCCAAAACCGAAAATATTCTCAAGATATGCAATATATTTCCAAATTCGGTTTTCATAATTCCTAGAAATGCTCTGTCCAAATATTGACCGAAATCTCAGTAGAAAATCTCCAACTAGTAAATGCACATTACTAATTTTTATTTTCTAAAGATATGAATTTTAATTGCTGGAAATTAAAAGCATATAAAACTAAAAACCTTAATTAAAAGATTCTCAATTTATTTCTATCCGAGATTCTCCTTTAGCTATTACGGAATATCTTTGAACAATAAAAGATAAGAGTTACTGCACATGTTCAAAGTATGTCGACATCTTTACTTTGTAAATCCTTTTTCATATTTACAATCTTGGAACCGATTCGCCACACTTCCAAACAAGTTTATAATTGGTTAATCTGACTTCCAAGAACTATGTGATTGATTATACTATCAAATCACCATTAATGGGTTTAACGGTTCTACCTCAACATAAAGTTTCGGTTCTACCTCCAAGTGGGTACTAGGATCGGTTACCACTTCTTATGGTAAAACTTGTGATCGGTTGACCAAGTTATAGGATCGGTTACACCAACTTACTAAAACTTGTTAAAACTCTTACAAGGATCGATTACACTCTCTCTATTGATTGGTCACACCTCTTACTAGGACCGGTTACCCAATGTCTAATATTTAGTCACACCAATTTCAAGATATCGATCTTACCATCTCAGGTGATTACTTAAGATCGGTTTCACTAATAAAAGTCATACCAATACAAAAGTCAGGCCTTGTGAATAGTTTTACCAAGATACATAAACAAGTTATGAACGGTTATACTAAACACACATATTGGTAATTCAGAAAGATTTGCAATGAATAACAATACCAATAAGCCTAGCGATTTCCCTTTCGATTCATAAAACAAGTTTATGAATTTACTTCCTTTAAACGAATGTAAAACATTATTTCCTAGGATGAAATATTCACCCATACCCATACATAATCACAATAGCATTCATACGATTATGTCGATGTCTTATATACGAAGTTCAAAAGATAGACGTTATACGTCGTATTGTAATTCCTTAATACTATGTATAACTAGAATATAATCATTCACAGATTCGCAGTTATGTTTTCAATATGCACGACTTGAAAGATACGTTAGGAATGAAATAGTTCAAGTCAAATATTACTAACCTCAAGTGGAAGGATGATGTCGTCGTTGTAGTTCTTTACTTCTTCACATTCTTCAAGTCTTCACGTAATACTTGTAAGTCTCATATCCTATTAACTTTCTAGCTAACCTATACGAAGTTGACTCTAGGAAATAATCAAGCGACTCTTTAAATGAGTTTTAGTTCACTAAAATATGACAACCAAACTTGACATACCAACGCTTGGTGGGTTCAACCGAGCTATGCTCTAACAGAAACAGAGAGAGTAATGTACATTATACTATATAGGCTTTAGAACATGGTCAAATATATCATTTTCATTAGTGGAGGTCAAAGTTGTTGTCTTCTATCTCAGATCGATAAAAAAAAGGTTAATGAAATTTATAGTCCCCAATAATAGGTTTTGTGTCATTTTGAAGGCACTTGGAGGTTATTATTCTTTCGAGTACAAGAAACTAGTCAATGTAATTTAATAGTCAACAATTGGCTTGACTAATGAGTTCCTTTTTTGTGTGTGAAATATATATGAAATAATGCTTCACTCATATTATGTCGTGCTTTCTTAGCAATATCTAACTTGATGTTATTTTTACGGCTGATGCAATATCTAGATTTGGTACTCACTTATAGCAAGGTAGTGTACTTACTTTTTTATGAAAGCTTGATCTTCTCAATTTCATTAAGAAACATTTCATTAGCTATTATCATTTTAAGTAGGTTTTCAAGTTTTTGCAGCACTCCATCTGCAGTCTTTAGTGTCTGAAGCTCTAATACTCTTGTGTGCAGTCTTTAGTTTCTGCAATAGTTTCTCTGCAGTTGTTTGCAGATAACAGTTTTAGGGTCTTAGTGAAACGGATGTTGAGACCTTGCCTTTGTTTTGTAGTTTTCAGTCTCAGGATATTGAGAATATGAAACTTCACTCTTGTACTTACTTTGTTGACTTGGCCAAATTTTTTTGTTCAATGTAATCTTTCCTTCGAGGAAAAAAAAAGGTTTTCAATTTTAATTTTTTTGGATTGTTTCGACTCCCTTTTCTTATTCTCTTTGTTTTTGCTTGTTTTTTTATATGAAAATTGGTAAAAACTAAACTACCCACACTTTTTGAAAGTGTTAACTTGGTGATAATATGGTGTTGGGGTGGCGATACAATGGCCAATTTACATCAGGTGGCATGCTGAGATTCCTAATTAAATTGTTGAGTTCGCTTTATCTCCATTTGTTGTTCATCTCTGTTAGGAATAAAATCTTTTAACTGGTCTTAAAATAAATTTTGCGAAGAGTCAAATATATGGTGTGGGATATGATGGAGATTTAAATCAGTTCTCAAACTTGTTGGGCTGTTATTCTGGTTGTCTTCCTACTACTTATCTGGGACTTCCTTTGGGTGACAAGTACAAAGGCATAACAAAATGGGACAAGTTGATTGACAACTTCATTGCTTATTTGGCAGGATGGAAAAAATCCTTGTTAAAAAGAGCTGTAAAAATAACTCTTATTTATAGTGTTTTAGCTAGTTTACCAACATACTATATGTCCCTTTTTGAAATGCCTTCCTCTGTTGCTAAGAAGCTTGAGAAGTTGATGAGGGATTTTTTATGGGATGACAATAAAGGTAAGAAGAAAATGTACTTTGTCAAATGGTGAGCTCTTTATAAAAGAAAGAAGCATGGAGGTTTGGGTATCAAAATTAAAAAAAAAAAATTAGGCCTTATTGACAAAATGGTTGTGGAGATATGCTAAACAAGATGAGGTTCTGTGGAGAGTTCTCATTGATGAGAAATAAAGGTCTGATGCTGGTGTTCACTAGATTTCAAAATCTCCAAAAGGGTCTTTTGGTAGGGCTGTATGGAAGGGTATCATGAAGTGCAAGAACGTTTTCATCAGCAACTCAAAAATCAAGGTTCACAAAGGAACAAAAGTGAAATTCTGGTTGGATAATTGGTTGCTCTCTGCTCCACTCTGTCAGGTACTTCCTAACATGTATAATGTTTCTAGAAAAAAGAATTGTTTTGTGTCAGAAAGTTATGAGGCAGATACAATTGGTTTCAAGTGGTATTTCGGTCTAAACAGAAGATTGAACTCAAATGTTAGAACTGAATTTTAATGGCTGCAACAAGAATTAAATGATGTCACTTTGAATATGGATGAGGAGGATTGCCTAGAATGGTCTTTTACAAGTCAAAAGATCTTTTCTGCCAAATCTACTTATGAGAAGTTAGCTAATACAAATTTGGATACTTCTATACAGCCTATATTCAAGTTAATTTGGCAGCTGAAGATTCCTCCCAAAATTGGTTTCTTTTTTTGGACAATTGCTCATTCAAGTATTTTAACTAGAGACATGTTAAAAAGAAGGGGAATGGATGTTCTAGTTTCTTGCCTTTTCTGCAGTGAATCTGAGACAGCAGATCATATTTTTACACATTGCGATTTTGCTAAGAAAATTTGGGAATACTTCATTGTTAAGCTACAATGGTTTTTCACTATGTCTCCAACTGTCATGTCTCTTCTTTTAGCTTGGAATCTATCTCAGCCAACAAAAGTACAAACTCAGATGTGGAATATAGTTCCGTCTGTGATACTGTGGAGCATATGGAATGAAAGGAATTCAAGAGCTTTTAATGGCAAGGTGAATTCAGCTGCGACTGTAATCAATAAGGCTCTTTATGAGATGTTCACCTGGTGCTTGGTGTTCAAGGATTTCGAAAACCTATCTTACTCCTCTGTGATTGATCAATGGCCAACATCTTACTTCCAGCCTCCTTAATCTAAAGAGTATGTGGTACTGCTTGTGTTAGGGAGTGTGCTGTTTTTATTTTTCTCTTTATCTTTGGATAATCTTGTGCCCAAGCTATTCTTTTTGTTCTTTCTCCGAGTGGTATAAGCCTTTATACACTCGTTTTTGATCAATAAAACTTTATCTTTACCGATCAAAAAAAAAAGAAAAAAAAACTTTTGACGTAGAAGTAAAAAAAAACCTCGTTTAATTGGGGGCCCTAAAAACTAATTAGGGGCCTCGTCCATTCTATTTGCACCCCAAAATTTCCAGAGGCGTATCAATAATAAAGTGAAATACTGTTTTACCCCTTACTTTGTTTATTTTTTAAATCAATGACGACTCTGAAGAGCCGTTAAAATTGTTTTCAATGACGACTCTAACGTGTCGTTATTGTTTCAATGACGGCTTTTTAGAGTCGTTAATGTTTTCAATGACGACTCTAAGTGTCGTTTTTTTTTTTATAACGACTCTAAAGAGTCGTTAATGTTTTCAATAACGACTCTAAGCATCGTTACTGCTTTAATGACGATTTTAAAGAGTCGTTAATACTTTCAATGACGACTCTAAAGTATCGTTACTGTAGAGTCGTCATTGAAAACAGTAACGACACTCAGAGTCGTCATTGAAAACATTAACGACTCTTTAGAGTCTTCATTGATTTAAAAAAATTAATAAAATACCATGACGACTTTTCATACAAATCTGAGAGAAACAAAAAAATGCAAACGAAAAATTTTAAAAAGAAAAAAGGTTAAACTCTAATTAAGTAAGATTAACACTAATTAATTGAGATTATCAATAATTAGACAAGGGGCAGATTAGCCATTACCAAAATATTTGGATAAGGGGTGACTCAAATTAGGTTTGGGTGACCTTTTTTGTTCTCTAGTGGGAGGCCCCTAATTGGATTTTAGGTCCCCTAATTAAACTAGGGAAAAAAACTCAACCAGCAAGTTGTATTTATGGTAGCTTATATATATATATATAGAGAGAGGAAGGATTCCCTCACATTGTTATTTTCACACCATCTCACATGTTTGGAGATATTTTTCTTAATCAAATTTAAACGGTAACGTATTTGAAGCTAATATTTTGGGGATATGTTCGTTTTACAAAGATCTACATACCCACAAAAAATGAGCTCGTTCCGAAATACCAAACTTCACTATCTACCAATCTTAATTTTAACGGTTGGAAATTAGTCGATTTTCAACCGCCAATTTTCAAAGTAGTAGATGGTGGAGTTATACATTTCGGAATGAGCTAATATTTTGTGTGTATGTAGAGCTTTGTAAGACGAGCATATCCCCAAAATATTAGCATCAAATACCTTACAGTTTGATTTTGATTAAGAAAATATCTCTCAACGTGTGTGATAGTGTGAAAATAAGAGTGTGAGGGGATCCTCCATCGTATATATAATGCTTACACAACAGTAGTGTTTGTCGTGTCACGCAACGGTTGAGATACATCCGATTTTCTAACTAGCCGTTAGGATCTTCCTTCACCTTCTAGAATAATCTTAGATCCACGTACCTAATGGTTGTGCATCATCTGGGCCACATGTTAGACGTAACGAATTCCTTCTCAACCTTTTTCCATTATTTTTCTCCCTTTTTGTCTTCCGTTACGTCGTACGCCGAAAATGATTAACCTTTTCATCAATAACCTTATCATCTCCCATGATTGACTTTGAATGTTAATTAAAACGCTTATTTACGCTTTTAATGGCTTCTCCGTATATAAGGTCTTATAGTATTCGACAACATCATCCGCTCCACCGCTCTAACGAAAGGGTTTTCTGTCATTCCCTTCTTCAGCTTTTCCTTCCTTTTTGAGTTCTTCTTCACCTGTCATAGATTTTATGAATTTAGATTTCGTATGTAGATTTAGTTTTGCAATTTTTCGATAGATTTGGTATATTTCATATCTTCGTCTAAATAGGATTTGATGCATGTAGGATGAAATAGTGTCTTACACTGCTTGACAAAATGCTCCAACCAAAGTACAATTTTGTTCATCTTCCCAGCAATTTTAGCTGTAATATAATCTCAAGTATAAACCCACTCACAAAGACAGCAAACATTTCCCCATTGAAGAGATCTATTATCCCAGGTATGAATCTCTCTGATTCGGGTTAATTAACATTGGGTTTAGTCGATTTGTATAGCAATTATTCATCTCCGAATTGTTTATAGTATCTTTTCTTATAGTGACAGGCACTATTATTTTTTTTGGTTTGGAAAATATGGTGTGCAGTGGGAACCATCAACGCAAGCCATCTCAAAATTTGAGTTTGAGTCTGAAAGGAGGAAATTTTCGAAGAAAGATGTACGATATCTATTTTTATCGACGCAGGAAAAGAGATGGACATTTTGCTTTGTTCCCAGTCGCATGCTTCTTCTAGGGTTGGTATGTCATAGAACAATATCTTTTTATTTTTTTTAGGTTGTCAAAAACTCGAATCAAACACCTGCAATTTTTTTGACACTCCAGTAAAGGATGTATGTATCAAGAAGCTTAAGAACATGCTTAATAAGTATACAATTGATTCATTATTAGGATTTTAGTTAATGTTGTGTATTTGATATATATTTTTTTGTGCTTTATGTGTTTTGGGAATTAGGGTAGTTTTGTATGATGATTTTTTTTTGTATTAAGTTTGGGTTTGATTGAGAAAATTACATGAGTTGATTCATCGGCCATTAATGCAGTTAATGCACATAAGGATTTGGTGACTAACAACAATGGATGTTATATGGTATGTACAGCTTATTTAAAAGAGAAACCCAAGAGAGCTGTTGTTGTTGTTCAACCCAAGAAAGACAATGGCAAAGGAAAAGATGGTGGTGGAAATAAATATAAGGGGAGTGGTGATTGAGTTGAGAAGTAAGGAGGAGGAACTGGCAAGAATGGTTGTGAACAGAAGAAGGTTAATTTTGATGTGAATAAGATGGAACACAACGTACCCATTCTGATATGCCTATGCTTACCGGGTTAGATGCAAACACGGGTAAGGTAACTTTTGATTCCAGCAGATCTTTTTAAACAATCATTTTGTGGTTTACTAATGCAGGCATTTGATCTCCGAAAATTGCGCCAGTATGTCCCTTATGGCGCTTCAGTTGCTGATATGTATATAGGAGCAGGTGTCATTAGATTGACATTGGTCGTTCCTAATAAATGCAGGCAAGTAACTTCAGTATCTCTATTTTTTTGCTTTAATGTTATTGACTTCTAAGTCTCCAGTGCAAAATATCTATTACCCATTTGCAGGCCTGTTAAATGGCGTTGAATTTGGCAAATAGTCAAAGCTATCTTTTTAGAAGACAGTCAGCCACCAACCCAAACATCTATACATTGGTTGGCACCACACAGGCACTTCCATTATTAGTATTCAACTTTTAACCTCATCTCTGTTAGATACCACATTTCTAACATAACTAATAATGTACGTTAAACTAATCTCTAAGATTCTGCCAATAAGATGTCAACTATGAAATTGAGGACCAGAACAGTTATTAACCCTCATTTGATCTATTTTGTTATGGTTTTTGTTTGGATTTCTATTTTGTTCATTATTTTCCAGGTTATGCTGATCAGTTGCAAGTATCACATGATATGCATCACCATTTACCAAATTGTTATTTATAATATTATTTGATTACCAAATTGTTATTTATAATATTATTTGATTACCAAATTGGTATTTATAATATTATTTGATAGTGTACCTCATTCGTTTAAGTAGTTCTAATTTGTTTATGTTTATTTATTTTATTTTTTTAATTGTGCATAGCATCAAAACAGAACCCTCGAAATGAAATGGCATTCCAGGCGACATTCAGACCACACAAGGTAGGTTCATCAGCCACACAGGACCACGTCAAGAGCTTACGAGTGCTCAACGAAGGCAAATCAAGCTTTGTGACTCTTTGGGTAGTTAGGAATTGGCAAGAATTGGACTTTATCCAAAAACGACGTTACCAGTGTGGATATGGTTATTGTTGACAAGCAGGTATTAATCAATTATGTCCTCCCGGTTGCTTTTTGGTTCTAACCTTATATTATTTCCCAATTGAAATTTTGAAGTACTAACACATTTTTCTAAATTATAGGGACAGGAGTTACACGCCTTGTCATTTAGACTTTTTTGTATTTAACCCAGTGATAGTCCAAGCTTTTAGGTTCAACCTCTGTTTCATTTGATTCAATTCCCATTAAATTTTAATTCCGTTTACTTTTGGAACACTTGAATGTCGTAGCCAAAGAGAGATTTTTTTTTTTCCCGAAACACAGCGGCACCATGCCAGTAATTTTTTTTCTTCTTCAGTTCCTCCCATCTGACTTTGATTTTGTTTATAGGTACCCAAATGCTAGACCACCCCGTCATATTACAGTTCTCTCAACTGCTTTGTGCCAAATGGGACCCACCTACCCAGTAAATTTAACCTCATATTTCACATTGTTGTACCTAATTTATGACATCTATGACTGTTACACCAAAAATCCAACCAGCAATTTCAGCTAAGCTTTTTCTTGGTTTATGCAGGACGCTAATGTTATCATTGTGTAACACCACTGGCACTGGCACCAATGTACTAACTGAAAGTGGCTTGGACTGCTTTTCCTGCCCATGATGTAGAAAGAAAGTTCTAGGTGAGGATGGTGATTTTTGGTGCAGTAAGTGGATATTCCCGGCACCAGTCATATGCCCTTCACCATAGATTTCCTTATCCAGGTATTTTGATTTTCAAGAAATACCCACCCATTATTTAATTTACCTAGCCAACGGTCCCTTTTTTCTCGCAGGTTCTTCGGTTACAGGTGGAAGACAACATCGGCAGTGGCACTGTAGTTTTTGTAGCTCCGGATATTGAGGTTCTGGCATGCATTATCTGAGATAATTGGCGGGTCCGAGCCTCCGAGGAAAACTAGGTTGGCCCATCTTCCCCTATCTCTTCAGTTCTCTTTGCTGTATCAGCCTGTGGAGTTGAAACCAGCTACACTAAAACCCGCATTGTCCTACATGCTCTCCCTGTGCATCTCGCATCGGATAAAGGTCCTATTTTCCAAAGTTAAAGTTGAAAAGAACTCAAACACTGAAGAAGGACTTCCACTAAGAAGGCTCGCCATGACGAAAGGATCCAACTGGATGAAAATCTAGCCGAGAAATGAGTTATGCCTTACCAGCCGAAGACCCGGGTGTTAAGTTAATATTGTTCTTTTTGTATTGTATTTTTTTTTTTGTATTTATAAAGTTTGCCACCTCATGCACTGTGTCTTGGTCCTAATAATAGTTTTGCTCAATTTATCATGTTCTGTCCTGCAACATTTGTTCATATGTTTTAATATTGAACGGTAATTATGAACGGAATTTTCAGTGTACCTATTGGTTTTTTATGTGGATGTCTTTAATACCGTTACAGGATGACTTGATTTATTTCAATTGTTAAGTTGAAACTGCTATTTAGTTTGAAGGGGTGATTTTATAATTTCTATAAATAATTTGTTAACACTGTAATTAACCTAAAATATTTACATACTGGTTTTAGATCTCTGAGATTTTCCGCTCTTCTCAAAGCGCAATATTCATAAAGTGTTTAGATATTATTTTAGAAGTTGTTTTATGAATTTTAGAAGCAAAAAAACCATAAATCAAGTTGGGAACAAATTTTGAAAATAACTTTTAAAAACAAAACAATTAACTTTTTTAATACTAATTTCATTTCATTTTTATTTATTTATTATTTATTTTTTTCCTCCTCCCAAACACCCTCTTAATTAACCTCTTAGAAAACTTTAGACATCTGGGTTGAATCATATTTTAGAATATTCGAATAAATAAAACTCCAAATAATATCATGTTAGCTTTTCACTTTGTACATTAGTTTAGGAAAATTTAAAATATATCGTTTACGCGAAAAGGACAAAAACACCAAAGTAACATAAGACGTGATACTTGAACACAAGCAATTAATCCCATAAATAAGACATGATGCTAGAACACAAGTAACATATAACAAATAACAAGCTCAGCTCCCGTAAAATAGCCCGTGCCTAACATATTAATGGTGTGGTAGAAATTGAACGCAGAAATTTTCATTAAAAAAAAAGCACACAACTATGTGACTTGGACGACACAAACCAGACGATAACAAAAAGAAGAAGCCAGACGTGGTGCGACAGCAAAGCATCCCAAAATATAACGGTGTGATATAGGCACCGACACGGGTGATTCCCTAGTGTGTGTATATATACATATGAGTGTCTTACTTGATCAGATATGAATGATCTATGTCGTATCATTAACATGTTCACACGTCTGCAACTTAATTAATCCCCATGTTCAAACGTAAGACTACTGTACATAAAAGTCGCCCCGACAAAGGGTGATTCACGATTAAGCATATTCTTTTTTAAGAGGAATCAAACCATAATATATTTCCTATTTCATTTTTTTAGGAGTGTTGAGTTTGAACATATCCTCAAACTCCATGACAATAATAATCTTGTTGACTATTGACGATTTTCGCACCTTGATTCATTAATTAGCATACTCCATGACAAAAAAAATCTTGGTGACCAATGACGATTTTCGCACCTTGATTCATTAATTAGCATATTAATAAATGCTTATATTTGCATTTAACAATTGATTAGTCAACTTGTAACAAAAAAAGAAAACCAAATAAATTGAAGATTATCAGTTTAATAATGTGGCGTTTTTAGGGGTGACCCTGAAAGAATTAGAGGAGACATAATAAGACAAAATAGGTTGAAAATACTTATATGTCCCCTCATAATCGGTAGTTTAGTTTTTTTATCTACCGATTGCAAAATCTCATTTTCGGGGCAACTCTATATTCGATAGTTATATGAACTATCTTGACTACCGATTATGGTGAGATTTCAGCAAAGAGAGCCACTGTATAATCGGAAGTCAGGATTTTACTTCATTTACTACCGATTATAGGCTCAACCAAAATTCAAAAAATAGATGATTTTGGCAAAATCTCATTTTGGGCTACTCTATATTCGGTAGTTATATGAGCTATCTTGACTACCGATTATGGTAGGATATTTGCAAAGAGAGCCACTGTATAATCGGAAGTCAGGATAACTTCATTTACTACCGATTATAGACTCAACCAAAATTCAAAAAATAGAGGATTTTGGCAAAATCTTATTTTGGGGCTACTCTATATTCAGTAGTTATATGAACTATCTTGACTACCGATTATGGTAGGATTTCGTCAAAGAGAGCCACTGTATAATCGGAAGTCGGGTAACCTTCATTTACTACCGATTATAGGCTCAACCAAAATTAAAAAAATAGAGAATTTTTGCAAAATCTCATTTTGGGGCTACTCTATATTCGG
>JAJJMB010017331.1:1072041-1125810 GCA_023531105.1 Papaver atlanticum
CTCATTTTGGGGCTACTCTATATTCGGGAGTTAAATAACCTAAATTCACTACCGATTATGGTAGCATTTTAGCCAAAGGTCTACTTTAATCGGGAGTCAAGATAACTTTATTTACTACCGATTATAGGATAATCAAAATTTAAAAGATAGAGGATTTTATTTTGGGGATACTTTATATTCGGAAGTTATATAAACTAAATTGACTCCCGATTGTGGATTAACTTCCCGATTGTAAAGTTATCTACCGATTGTAAAGGGTAGTTTGTCCATTAAAAAAACAGGAGATAAGGGATGGTTACATTTTACGTTTGGGTGACCTTTTTTGTCTTTTTGTGTCGCTCCTAATTCTTTTGGAGTCGCCCCTAAAAATGCTAGGTTTAATAATAGGGCATCGTTCTTTCAATGCCTGATTGTTTATTTATGATTGAAGTTAAATTAAAACTCCAAAGATTTTCTAGCAAACAATATCTTTTTATGTCTTGTTGGTTGGAAAATTCATTATCGTTATAGGATTAGGGGTACCATTTCTTATAAGATATAGAAAAATTCAAATCGATCCTAATCGTCGGATCACTTAAACGATATCTCCTTGCTAATCTTTGTACTCGCCTTTAATAATAATGGAAAAGTTAGAAAATTATTATTATTATGATTGTTATTTTGATGGCCAGAACAAAAACAGGGAAGGAGAAACTAACAAAATCAAAATCTAAGAGCTAAAGTCATGTGCCAGAGATAACACAGGAAGGGAGATTGGAAGAAGATCACACGGTGTGGATATGGTTTAGCACCGCGTGCTGTGCGAGATCATGAGCCATGTCATTGTCATCTTGTTGAATGTAAGAAAAACAAACTGGGGTGAATTCTTTAGATATATAGGTCTTGAATATCCTCGGAAATACGTGTGACTATCCAGGGAATGGTTGAACTTTCACCGTTGAAGATACGGATAAGCTATTGGAAGTCGCTTTCAATGAGGAGTTTGTCGTAACCTTTCGTCTTCGCTAGTTGGAGTGCAAGTAGAATTCAATATATTTCAGCCACAACATGACAGTTTTGTAGGTGAAGAGATGATGCGATTGCAAGAACAAACGAAGAAGAATCTCTAGCTACAACAGCTGCTCCAGACTCAAAACCGTGTATAGCTCCATCAAATTCAATTTGATTGCCCCTGGTTCCGGCGGTACCCATTGAGGTTGAGTGACTAAACTGCTCACAGATTGCAAATTCTCCACATCATCGGGCTTGTAGTAGTCAGTAAATAGCAACCGAGCTTCATGAAGAATCTTATGAATAATATAAGTTTTTTTTAATCAAAAATCAACATGTTCCTGGCTTTCCAAATACTCCATAATACATTAGCCCCATAGGAAAAGGATGCATAGTTATTGTTAGAGCACTGCTCGGTCGAACTCGCAAGCGTTGCTATCTCAAGCTTGTTTGTCAATGTTACTGATTAAAACTATAAGTCTTGATTTCTAATCTACTTATAATAATGTCTCGGAGTATGATAGATTGTGTAGTTGAGCATTATACTTCACGACGTTCATCATTTGAAGACGAAGAACTACTAAGGAGAGCTTGTGGAACTTCATCAACAAAAGGTATGTGGAGACTGAAACTCATCTATCACCTCGAAAGTCTTCTACTCTATCTCCTATATTGAGACAAAAGTCGTATTATTATATAATTTTTGATTATGCACGTTTGAGATTTCGAGCTGAGTTTAACTCGCTTACATATTTCTCGAAATATGTGTTGGTAAGCTTTCGCTTCAACCAAGTTCATCTTATATTCTTGACGAAAGTCAAAAGATGATCATGTGAAAATCGTCGAATAACATCTTACATGGTTTGTGTGATACAATCATTTGGTGTAGACTTGGAATGTTTCGTAATGATTATTTCAATAACTTGAAAATTGCTTTGATTCATCCTCTAAGAATGTTTCAATGATTGAAATAGAGTTTAGAACACTTAACCGTCATTAGATTATAAACATAGTATGCGTGCTTGCATATATGTGATCCATGACCGGAACTATAGTATGCATACCCGTATGCGTACCTGTTAGTAGTGGAATTCCGGGAACCTAAGTACACATACCCGTATGCGTACTGGCGAAGGGTTTGGGTCCGGTAATTTCTGTTGTGTTTGGAAGTATGCGTACCAATTCACATACTGGCGAACCCAAACTCAGACCGGCTACTTTAAGTATGCGTACCCGTTTGCATACTTGAGTGGTTAAAGTTCTAAAATCGGTTTGTTCATGAACTAATACATTTATATAATAAGGAATGCATTCTATGCAAATCGTGGCTATAATGTTCATGAATTGATTCGAGTGAATCAAACCGATTTTGCTTCAATTGTGTTGTTGTATACTTCTATGAGAATATAGCAATTGAACAACTCTATAACTAGTTTCATTTAAGTCATTTGAACTAGTTGTGTTTAAGATGAATAAGGTTGGTATGAGAGTGTTCATATAGCTAACTTAAGTTAACTACTGTTGAGCCAACCTAGTGTACACGTTTAGGTAAGGTTACTTAAACCTAAATGAAGGTACATTTCATTTGTGTATAACAAGCTAAGTTCGATCTAACGATTGAAATATATTAGCTTGTATCTAATCAGGTTTTCATTTAATGGTGAATATTAAATGCTTTGTTACCAAGGTAACTTAGATTCCAAACCCTGATTTGAAAACTATATAAAGGAGAACTCTAGCAACTGGGAAACCTAATCCACACACCTCCTGTGTGGTACTAGTTGCGACTAGAGTCGATTTTCCTTTAACCTTAGGTTTTTCACGAGACCCTGTAGGTTAACGACTTAAAGACTTCATTGGGATTGTGAAGCCAGACCCAACTATTTTCTCTGTAGTTGCGTGTTCTGATCTTACTTGTTCTATCGTGTTTGAGTATTATCTTTGCTAAGATTTGCTTGAGATTTATCTCCGATAGGTAAGATTAAAAGTAGTCACAAACATCTTCGTCTCATCGTTTGTGATTCCACAATATCTTATTTCGCTACCATACGATTAAGATTATTGTGAGGTGATTGATAATACTAGGTTGTTCTTCGGAAATATAAGTCTAGTTTATCAATTGGTTCCTGTGCACCTTTATTTATCATAAGACGAAACAAAACTCATAGGTATTTTTGTGGGAGACAGATTTATCTATTCCAATATACTTTTCTATGTGAGACAGATTTGTTTATCAAGTCTTCGACTTTGGGTCGTAACAACTCTTAGTTGTGGGTGAGATCAGCTAAGGGAATCAAGTGCGTAGAATCCTGCTGGTGTTCAGAGACGTCAGGAGCATAACTGTACCTTGATCAGTGTGAGATTGATTAGGGCTCAACTACATTCCAGTCTGAAGTTTATTGGTAGTAGGCTAGTGTCTGTAGCGGCTTAATACAGTGTGGTGTTCAAAGATGGATTAGGTCCCGGGGTTTTACTGCATTTGCGGTTTCCTCGTTAACAAAACTTCTGGTATCTGTGTTATTTCTTTTCCGCGTTATATTTTGTTATATAATAGAAATATCACAGGTTGTGCGTTAAGATCAATTAATTAGATAATCCAACCTTTGGTTGTTGATATAAATTGATTGACACTTGAACATTGGTCTTTGGTACCGTTCAAGTTATTTCTCTTATTCAATCGGGATCGCAAATTCTTATTTGTTTGATTGCGGATTGAATTGAGGAGTAGGGATATAAACTCTTTGATATACTTTTCTATAGATTGAGTCTGACTGTCTAGTTGATTCTCTTGAAAGTATATTGGAGTTTTTCTATTCAGATTGCCGAACGAAATATTGGGTGTGGTTGTTGTACCTCCGCTTTTTCAATTGGTATCAGAGCATGCAAACACGTTTAATACCTTATAAGTCTGTGTTTGTAGCGATCTGAATATGGACAAAAGTGTTATCTCTATGAACGTACCACCAGTCTTCGATGGCTCAAATTACTTATGGTGGAAAATTTCTTTGCGTGCCTTTCTTCAAGCGCGTGATTTTCAATCATGGGTTTATGTGGTTAATGGCTATGATCCTCCGGAAGTTACAGAAGGCGATGTAACTGTTCCAAAGGATATTGGTAAATATGATGTTGTCGAGATTCTTGCTGTAAAGCAAAATTCTGACGGATTAAATGCCATCATCCATGCCATTACCCAGAGCTCCAGCATCATGTGACTACTTGCACAAAGTCGAAAGATGCTTGGGATATCTTAGAAACCGTATTTGAAGGGAAAACCTGTGAAAAAGAAGCTAGGCTTCAAAACCTAAATTCTAATTGGGAAAACGTTCATATGGAAGATGAAGATTCATTTGATGAGTTTAATCACAAAGTTTCTTAAATTGTTAATGCATCTTTTGCGTTGGGAAAGACTATTCCTGAAAAGGACATTGTGATGAAAATTCTCAATTGTTGCCATCCAGATACGATTCTAAGAAGCATGTCATCGTTGGGGGAAATAACCTTGCAACTCTTTCCAGAAATACTCTGGTTAGGAAGTTAAAGATCTTTGATCATGAGCATACATCCAAATCCGGAAAGGATGTAGCTTTTAAAGCACAAAAGAACACTAAATTACTTGACAAAAGTTAAAGTGTTTGCATCTATGAAGATGATCTTTCTGAGGCTGATTCATCATATGAAGATCTTGACAAGTCAGTCTCTTTGATCACAAGACAATTTAGAGATTTCTGTTTAAGAGAAGTAAACGGTTCTCCAGAGATAAACCTAAGTCATCAGTTAAACCTCATAATCGTGTTCCTCCTAAAAATAGGGATATTGAAGAAACTGATGACGAGGATATGCCACAGTGCTTTAAGTGTAAAGGTTTGGTCATTTTGCAAATGAGTGTCCGAACCGCAGAAAATACACTGGGAACAAAGGTCTTGCTGCAACTCTTGATGAAATGTCTGATCACTATGATTCTTATGAGCATGAAAAGTTAAGTGTTGCACTTTTTTGCGAAAATATTGATTTTGATAATTGTAGCAATACATACATCAATCTTGATATTCTTTCGGGAGAAACCTCAACCGTTCTGGAAGAAAAAATTGATTTATCTGTTTCTGCTGGAAACTCTCTGTCTGATTTTTCAGGTTCCACTATGTGTCTAGCAGCTTGCACATCTATGGCGTCTGAACCATCTTTCATGTTGACATGTTCTTATTGTTCTCTTAAAGGGCATGAATTATCAAAGTGTTACAAGTACAAACACAAGATAAGATACGTCAACAAACTTCAACGAAGAGCAAATCGATTAGCAAACACGCTTAAAGTTGTTCAAAAATCACCTGAGGTATGTAAACTCATCTCATCTTCGAAGAAGTTAGTTTCCAAAGAAAAGACTAGACCACTAGAGAAAAGGGTAAGGTCTAAAGTGTTTGAGAAACATAGTTCTATGAATTCCATTCAAAAGGACCATGGGTGACAGATTATTGTTCACCCCAGCAAAACCTAAATTGTGTTGGTTGTGTTTCTTGTCTCATGTGCCTGTTCTAAAAGAGACAAGAGTTTGCACTCTTCAGGCTTTAGGAAAAGAGAAGGAAAAAAATTTGTTTGTTTGTTTTCTTCTTTTCATTTGGAATTATTCCATCTTTTCATATCTAATTGATATCGAAAAGGGTTCACTCTGTTTGAATAATAAAAGAGGGTTAATATCGACAATTCTGCCTTCTTTAGGGTTAAGAATTGTGCATACGTGAATCCTTTTTAGTATATAAAGGTTCCGTAACCCTACATTCCTTTTTCCTTCTTTGAAAAACTCTTTTTATCACAAGATTGCTTGTTGAGTCTGATTTATGAATTCCTCCCACAATCTCATACGTGTATGGAGAATCCAAGCATTATGTCTTCTGATGGAAAAGATGTTAATATGATTTTTAAGCCATCAATCATGAAGGAAAAAGATAAATCTCCTGTATCTTCAACTTTTAAAAGAAAAAGGAGGAATGTGAGAAAACCAAGAGTTATTCCGTCTAATCAACGGAAGTTCCCTGGGGTTCTTGAAGAGTTGAAGGAAACAAGAAAGGAGATTCAGGAAATAAAGGCTATTGTTTTTAGGACTCTCGAAATTCCAAGGGCTCTGGTTCGGCATCAATCTAAGAGGTTTGTTGGAATTAACTTCTTTCTTCATGAACCTTATGTTCCTATGGCTGTTGACGACAAGGAGTTCGGTGACAATAAAGAATTTTCTAGAGGTCTTAATGTCTAGGAAACTTCTAATGAGAATTTATTCTTGTGTTTTTAAGAAGGATAACTAGGGTTTGTAATAGCCATTATTGTGAGTACACATAGCTATTGCCAACGTTTTCATCTTGCAATGTTTTTAGATTTATTTGTTAAAATTCTAAAGTTTATTTGGAAGATGATTTTTGCAGTATTAATCTTTATGGTTTTATATATTGCAAATTGTTATGGGATATGTTGTTTACGTCTGTGAACCTTGACTGTCCCATATTTGCTCAAAAGTTAACTCTATTATATGTCGGTATGAAAATATTGATAAAAGATAGAATGAACTTTTGACTACAAAAGTTAAGCCTATTATGTCATTATGCAAATATTGATGGAAGCTAGGATGAACTTTTGTTTACAAAGATTAAGTCTATTATATGTCATTATGAAAATAGTGATGAAAAATAGAATGAATCTTTGATTATTCCGCAGTATTGGCCTTTCCCTGATCCACATCTTTGTGTATGTACTGTGTTGCTCCGTAAGTTCTCTTATGTTGAACTCACAAGCGTTGCTATCTCAAGCTTGTTTGTCAAGTTTATTTTCCAAAACTATAAGTCTTGATTTCTAGTCTACTTATAGCTAAGTCTCGGATTAAAATAGTAAGTGTAGTTGAGCCTTAGACTCCACGGCGTTCATCGATTGAAGACGAAGAACTTCTCAAGGGAACTTGTGGAACTTCACCAACAAAGAGGTATGTGGAGACTTGAACTTATCTATCACTCAAAAGTTTATCTATTCTATCTCTTATTTTGAGACAAAAGTGGTATTACTATATAGACTTCAATTATACATATTTGCTATTTCGAGCCGAGTTTATCTTGCTTATTTATTTATCGAAATATGTGTTGGTAAGCTTTCGCTTTGGCCAAGTTCATCTTTACTCGTGACGAAAGTCATGTTGATTATTTTAATAACTTGAAAATCGCTTTGATGAAAATAGTTTGTGAATAACGACTATTTTAACATCCTCTAAGAAAGTTTCAATGATTGAATGAGAGTTTAGAACAATCAACCATGTTTGGATATAAACATAGTGTGTTCTCACATTTGTGTAAAAGTCCATATCCGGGAACCTAGAGTATGCGTACCCGTACAGGTACTGGCGGTTGTTGGAAACTCGGGCAAGTATGCATACCCGTATGCGTACTGGCGGAAAGTTCATGTTCATGAATTTCTGCTAGAGTTTGGAAGTGTGAATTGGTATACGCACCCGTACGCGTACTGGCGTAACCAAACTCAGTCCGACTACTTAGGTATGCGTACCCGTTTGCATACTTAAGTAGGTTACTTTCTAAAATCGATTTATTCATGAACTAAAACATTTATATAATAAGGAATGAAATCTTTGCAAACCGTGGCTATAATGTTCATGAATTGATTCGAGTGAATCAAAATCGATTTTGCTTCAATTGTGTCTTTTATACTACTATGAGATCTAAGCAATTGAACAACTATCTAACTAGTTCATTTGAGTCACTTGAACTAGTTATGGTGAAGATGAATAAGGTTGATATGAAAGTGCTCATATGGCTAACCATTGGTTAACTATTGTTGAACCAACTAAGTGTACACGTTTAGGTATGATTACCCAAACCTAAATGAAGGTGCATTTCATTTGTGTATAACAAGCTAAGTTCGATATAACGGTTGGAGGATATTACCTTGAATCTAATCAGGTTTTCATCTAACGGTGAATATTGAATGCTTTCTTACCAAGGTAACTTAGATTGCAAACCCTGATTTGGAGACTATATAAAGGAGAACTCTAGCAATTTGTAAAACTAATCCCCACACCTCATGTGTGATACTAGTTGCATAAGCTAGAGTCGAATCTCCTTTAACCTTAGGTTTTTCATGAAACCCTGTAGGTTAACAACTTTAAGACTTCATTGGGATTTTGAATCCAGACCCAACTATTTTCTATGTAGTTGCGTGATATTATCTTGCTGTTTCTATCGTGTTTGAGTACAATCGTAAGATTGGCTTGAGATTTATATCTCCAATAGGCAAGATAGAAAGTAGTCACAAACACCTTCGTCTCATCGTTTGTGATTCCACAATATCTTGTTTCGTTAATCGATTAAGATTATTGTGAGGTGATTGATAATTCTAGGTTGTTCTTCGGGAATATAAGTCTGGGTTATCGATTGGTTCCTGTTCACCTTGATTTATCAAAAGACGGAACAAAAACTCGTAGGTATATCTGTGGGAGACATATTTATCTATTCAATAGACTTTTCTGTGTGATACAGATTTGTTTATCAAGTTTTCAACTTTGGGTCGTAGCAATTCTTGGTTGTAAGTGAGATCAGATAAGGGAATCAAGTGCGTAATATCCTGCTGGGATCAGAGACGACTTACGTAACGCAACTGTACCTTGAATCAGTGTGAGATTGATTAGGGTTCAACTACAGTCAAGACCGAAGTTAGCTTTGTAGTAGGCTAGTGTATGTAGCGGCTTAATACAGTGTGGTGTTCAAATATGGACTAGGTCCCGGGGGTTTTCTGCATTTTTGGTTTCCTTGTTAACAAAACTTCTGGTGTCTGTGTTATTTCTGTTCCGCATTATATTTTGTTATATATTTGAAATATCACAGGTTGTGCGTTGAATCGATCAATTGGTAAATCCAACCTTTGGTTGTTTATTGAAATTGATTGATTCTTGAACATTGGTCTTTGGTACCGTTCAAGTTATTTCTCTTGTATTCAATCATGATCGAATATTCCTATTTGTTTGAGTGCGGATTGAATCGAGAAATTGAGATATAACTCTTTGATATACTTTTTATTCATATTGAGTCCGACTGTCTAGTTGATTCTCTTGAAAGTATATTGGAGTTAGTCCATACAAATTGCTAAGAGAAATATTGGGTATGGTTGTTATAGCCCCGCTTTTCAATTCTGTCACTCCTTTTCTAACCCATTTTTGTCGAGAAAACAAGAAATTGAAAAGGATTTACGGAGGTCTTTATGGTTTGAATCGCTCTTGCGAATCGATCCTCAAAGATTCTGAGGAAAACCTGAGTAGAAAGTCACTTGAATGTGTTAATATTTATCAAAAATACTTCTTTTCGAAAGAGAAACTTGCAGAAACTGAAGCAGGGATTAACTCTCAGCAAGCAAGTTTTGATGATAGAGAAAGCGCATATCTGACTTGAGAAAAACGCCTTGAGGCTGATTTAGTTGCTGCTCTTGATAAAATCAAGATGTTGGAAGATGACTTGAAAAAGTTCAATACTAGTTCAAGCAAATTAACCATTATGATAGGAGCAAGTAAAAAATCATCGTGATACACAAGGATTGGGCTATAAGGGAATAGATGCTCCAAGTATTAGCAAAGAGGTAAAATTTGTCAAGGCTAGTGATTCTTCTGAGCAAAAGGTTTCTACTGATGGCAAAAGTGAAATACCTTCACCGACAGTTAAGGTTCGAAAGAGCAAAGTTTATCAACCTCCAAAACCATCACACATGTATCCGGGTAAGAACGTTCCTTATATTTGTCATTATTGCGGAAACAAAGGTCACCTGGAAAGGAGATGTCGTTTTCGTATAAGGAATGAAAAACTTCATGACGTTTTAGTTTGGGTGTCAAAAGAAGTGATTAAACTTAGATCCTATGTTAAGGCTAATACCCTTGACATTACAGGTTGTGAATGTCCAACCTTTAGGCAAAGAAATCAATGCTGTGATATACCTATTTTTTCCTATAAACGTCATACGAAGCCTTTTCACAATCGTAATGGTTATCAAAAGGATAACTTTGTAAATACGAAGACAAGATCCGATGCTCCCAATTGGAGAAAGACTAACTTGCAAAAGAATAGTCAATCCAATTCTCTTCCGAGAATTCTAGAAGAGAGTAATAGGAAGAAGGTTCCGGTTGAAATCATTGACTTTCTTTGGTGCGTTTAGAAACTATTCTAAATGCACCAAAGAAAGTAATGGGAAGAATAGTTCCTAAACGCACCAAAGAAAATCAATGATGTTTTGAGTGTGCAAAGGAATGATCTCCCAGAAAATTCCATGACTATGGAGAAAGCAGTATCCATGATATTGGAACTTAAAAAGTTCTTTGGAAAGATGGATTTGGATGTGAAAAGTTCTAAAAGCGATCTCTTTCATGATAATCCAAAAGTCACTTGTGGTGAGCAAGACATTGTTCACCTCAACACAACTTGATTGTGTTGTAAGTGCATCCTCACCAATGAATGCCCTGTTATGTATACGGTGAGGGAAGCACGAGACGTGGGGCGCACAGATTATGTTTGGTAAGGCTGTAGAATTCAATTGGATTCCTCTAAAAAGGTATGTATATAAACTTGAGTAAGATTTGTGTTTTTATTTATTTTCTTAGAGTACTCTTAATGATCCATGTACCTTGCTTATCGTTCATTTATACCTAACTTGGTCTGTGTTTAAGGTTCTTAAATGTTTAGGTTTGAAAATAGTAGTTCAGGATGTTTGAACTTTATGGTACACATACCAGGTATGCATACCATCATTTAAAATCAAAATCCAGGGATTTTAGTTCGCAAACCCGTTTGCATACTGCTCCTGGTCACGAAAATTCGTTTGCAATCCCGTATGCATACTGGCCTATAGACGTCGATATTCGGTAAACTTGTTTTGGACGTAACTTCTTCGTCCGAACTCGGAATGACCTCATTCTTTTTGCATTCTCTTCCTCTTTGAATTCTATTCAAATTGGAGATGATAATTCCTGAATTTGGATGATTTAAGGTTGGCATTTGTCCTGACTCTTGTTTTTGAGTGTTTTGCTCTGTTTCGTCGCGCTTGTTCCACTTATCTTGGACTTGGGCACTTGGATTCTTGGAGTAATACTCTTCTAAGCTCATTTGTAGTTTTTACAAGAATGTTGTTGGTGAATCACAAAGAAGGAAGTTCAAGAATGGGCAGTATTACGCATTGCTATGGGATTCTTGAATGTTCACAATCATCTTATGTGAACTATGGTGCATGGTCGTTAATGACTTAGTATGTTCTTTGTTAAGAAAATCTTTTTATACGCCTTTGGTAGCTATTCTTGGTATAAATCCAAGCAAAAAAGATTGATTCTACCCTCTAAGGACAAATCATCTTGCATGTGCATTACGAGTTTGTCTTGATGTCTAGGAAACTTCTTATGAGAATTAATTCTTGTGTTTTAAGAAGGAAGACTAGAGTTTGGAATAGAAATTATTGTGAGTACACATAGCTATTTCCAACAATTTTCATCTTGCAATGTTTTTAGATTTATTTATATCATTCTAAGTTATTTGGAAGATGATTTTTGCAGTATTAATCTTTATGGCTTTATATATTGCAAATTGTTATGGGATATGTTGTTTACGTCCGTGAACCTTGACTGTCCCATATTTGCTCAAAAGTTAACTCTATTATATGTCGGTATGAAAATATTGATAAAAGATAGAATGAACTTTTGACTACAAAAGTTAAGCCTATTATGTCATTATGCAAATATTGATGGAAGATAGGATGAACTTTTGTTTACAAAGATTAAGTCTATTATATGTCATTGTGCAAATAGTGATGAAAAATAGAATGAATCTTTGATTATTCCACAGTATTGGTCTTTCCCTGATCCACATATTTGTGTATGTACTGTGTTGCTCCGTAAGTTCTCTTATGTTGAGCATTTCCAATTGAATTGATCATTTTCCTAGTGGTTAATTCAATTGAGATTTTTGGATACAAATTCATGTTTCATGTGATTTGTTAATGTCCAAAGAAATCCTTCTTTTCTTGTAAAAGTAAGGTCGCTCTTGTTGTTCTTTCGGGAATGACATTTTATGGGGGAGAGTTCTTAATTAAACTTCTGCTTAATTGCCAAATCTTTGTGGGGAGTGCGGTTATGGAATATTGTAGGAGTTTTCTTGTATCTTCATAAACTCCTTGATGAATACACTAAGTTTCGACTATGTGAAATCATCGAAAAAAGTTGACATGTTGTTATCTTTTTGTCATCAAGTATCTCTATGAAAATTTCATGAGGATCCCACTAGTTTTCGTACCTTTGCCAATTTATATTGACAAAAAGGGGGAGAATTAATGTCTAGTTCACACTACAAATACATATGGTTTACGGATCATTATGTAAGGGGGAGTGGTTTTCATTGTGAGATGAAGTATTGACTAAGGGGGAGTGATACATATAACCATAGTATTGTTGTCAAAGTTGTGATACAATTGGACTTTGATGATGTGTAATAATACTATGACACTACATAACAATGATTGAGAGCAACTATTTTCTCATTGTTATTGCTACGGATCTTCAACAACTATGATGCTGTGTTGAACACATTTAGAATCATTGGAGTACTTGGAAGTGATGAAGATTTCGAGTAATGTTGAAGAACCAAGGAGATCAAGCATTTGGATGAGAAGCTACAAAGTTTATTTATTTTGTAATCCATATGTATATTGGTAATTTTGTCACTAAAATTGACAAAGAGGGAGATTGTTAGAGCATTGCTCGGTCAAACTCGTAAGCGTTGATATCTCAAGCTTGTTTGTCAATGTTAGTAATCAAAACTATAAGTCATGATTTCTAGTCTACTTATAGTAATGTCTCAGACTAGGATAGATTGTGTAGTTAAGCACTAGACTTCACGGTGTTCATCATTTGAAGACGAAGAACTACTAAGGAGATCTTGTGGAACTTCATCAACAAAAGGTAAGTGGGGACTAAAACTCATGTATCACTTGGAAAGTCTATTTCTACTTTATCTCCTATATTGAGACAAAAGTCGTATTACTATATAGTATTCGATTATGCACATTTGAGATTTCGAGCTGAGTTTAACTTGCTTATATATTTCTCGAAATATGTGTTGGTAAGCTTTCGCTTCAACCAAGTTCATCTTATATTCTTGACGAAAGTCAAAAGATGATCATGTGAAAATTGCCGAGTAATATCTTACATGGTTTGTGTGATACAATCATTTGGTGTAGACTTGGAATGTTTCGTAATGATTATTTCAATAACTTGCAAATTGCTTTGATGCTAATAGTTCGTGAAAACAGCTATTGTCATCCTCTAAGAATGTTTCAATGATTAAGATAGAGTTTAAAACACTTAACCATCATTGGATTATGAACATAGTATGCGTTCTTTCATATATGTGATCCATGACCGGAACTATAGTATGCATACCCGTATGCGTACCTGTTAGTTGTGAAATTCCGGGAGCCTAAGTACACATAGCCGTACGCGTACTGGAGAATCGTTTGGGTCCGGGAATTTCTGTTGTGTTTGGAAGTATGCGTACCCGTTTGCATACTGGCGAACCCAAACTTAGTTCGACTACTTTAAGTATGCGTACCTGTTTGCATACTTGAGTGGTTAAAGTTCTAAAATCGGTTTGTTCATGAACTAATACATTTATATAATAAGGAATGCATTCTATGCAAATCGTGGCTATAATGTTCATGAATTGATTCGAGTGAATCCAACCGATTTTGCTTCAATTGTGTTCTTGTATACTTCTATGAGAATATAGCAATTGAACAACTGTATAACTAGTTTCATTTGAGTCATTTGAACTAGTTGTGGTTAAGATGAAAAAGGTTGATATGAGAGTATTCATATAGCTAACTTCGGTTAACTACTGCTGAGCCAACCTAGTGTACACGTTTAGGTACAGTTACTCAAACCTAAATGAAGGTACATTTCATTTGTGTATAACAAGCTAAGTTCGATCTAACGGTTGAAAGATATTAGCTTGAATCTAATCAGGTTTTCAACTAATGGTGAAAATTGAATGCTTTATTACCAAGGTAACTTAGATTGCAAACCCTGATTTGAAAACTATATAAGGGAGAACTCTAGCAACTGGGAAACCTAATCCCCACACCTTCTGTGTGATACTAGTTGCGACTAGAGTCGATTCTCCTTTAACCTTAGGTTTTTCATGAAACCTTGTTGGTTAAAGACTTGAAGACTTCATTGGGATTGTGAAGCCAGACCCAACTATTTTCTCTGTAGTTGCGTGTTCTGATCTTACTTTTACTATCGTGATTGAGTATTATCTTTGTTAATATTTTCTTAAGATTTATCTCTGATAGGTAAAATTAAAAGTAGTCACAAACATCTTCGTCTCATCATTTTTGATTCCACAATATCTTGTTTCGCTTTCATACGATTAAGATTATTGTGAGGTGATTGATAATACTAGGCTGTTCTTCGGGAATACAAGTCTGGTTTATCAATTAGTTCATGTGCACCTTGATTTATTAAAATACAGAACAAAACTCATAGGTATTTCTGTGGGAGACAGATTTATCTATTCCAATAGACTTTTCTGTGTGAGACAGATTTGTTTCTCAAGTCTTCGACTTTGGGTCGTAGCAAATCTTGGTTGTGGGTGAGATCAGCTAAGGGAATCAAGTGAGTAGAATCCTGCTGGGGTTTAGAGACGTAAGGAGTGCAACTGTACCTTGATCAGTGTGATTTTGGTTAGGGCTCAAATATATTCCAGTCTGAAGTTCATTAGTAGTAGGCTAGTGTCTGTAGCGGCTTAATACAGTGTGGTGTTCAAAGATGGACTATGTCCCGGGGGTTTTCTGCATTTGCAGTTTCCTCGTTAACAAGATTTCTTGTGTCTGTTTTATTTCTTTTCTGCATTATATTTTGTTATATAATAGAAATATCACAGGTTGTGCGTTAAGTTCAATCAGTTCTTGAATCCGACCTTTGGGTTGTTGATTTAATTGATTGACACTTGGATATTGGTTTGTGATACCGTCCAAGTTATTTCTCTTATTCAATCGGGCTTGCAACTTCCTATTTGTTTGATTGTAGATTGAATTGAGAAATTGAGATATAACTCTTCGATATACTTTTCTATCGATTGAGTCTGAATGTCTAGTTGATTCTCTTGAAAGTATATTGGAGTTTGTCTATTCAAATTTCCGAACGAAATATTGGGTGTGGTTGTTGTACCCCCCCACTTTTTCAGTCTTAATCAGTTGGGTTCTTCCTGCATGAGTGAGGTTGTGACGCTTCTAACCTGCTAGTTTTTCCTCAATTTTCTCAATGAGAAACTCATAAATAGCACACTGTTTAGCAGGTTTAATAATTTTGATTCTCAGATACTTCTCGTGCTTAGCCATAGTACGAACCCCCATAGAATCAACTACATCATTTTTAACCTCTACAAAAACTTGCTTACTGAAAAGAATAAAAGACTTGGAAAACTTCACAACTTGACCTGACCACTTGGATTAGATCGATAGAACAACCTTTAGAAAGTTCACTGTAGTTGCATTCATATCTCCAAAAAGAAGCAGGTCATCTGCGAACATAACATGGGATATACTAGGTGTGTTAGAGCGCTGCTTGGTCGAACTCGCAAGCGTTGCTATCTCAAGCTTGTTTGTCAAGTTTAGTTGATCAAAACTATATACTTTATTTCTAGTCTACTTATAGCTATGTCTCGGATTAGGATAGAAGTGTGTAGTTGAGATTTAGACTTCACGGCGTTCACCAATTGAAGAAGAAGGTCTACTGAAGAGCTTGGAGAAACTTCATCAACAAAAGGTATGTGGAGACTAAAACTTATCTATCACTCAAAAGTTTATTCTATTATATCTTCTAAAGAAACTAGGCCGTATAGATATATAGACTTTTACATTATACACATTTGATATTTCGAGCCGACTTTATCTCGCTTATCTATTTCTCGAAATATGTTTTGGAAGCTTTTAGCTTTAGCTAAGTTCGTCGTATTCTTGACAAGTTTAGTTGGAGACAATTTATTTGTTGGAAACTAAATATTAAGAAAAAAAGATGATCATGTGAAAATTGCCTTGAACATCTTATATGATTTGTGTGAGACAATCATTTGATGTCAACTTGGGAAGTTTTGTATTGATCGATTAATCACTTGAAAATTACTTAAAGCTAGTGGTATGTGTAAGATTACCATTGTTGTCTTCCAAGGATGTTTCAATGATTAAATGAGAGTTTTAGAACAACTACCATGTCTAGATATATTACAGGTTGTATACTTTGTATACTAACTATGTGATCTAGTTCAGGTTCAGAACTATTGTTCGCGAACTTTGTTTACGAACTGGTTACCTGTACAAGGGTCTGAAGCTTTTGTTCGCATACCCTGTTTACAAACGGACTAGACAAGGCCAATTCCGAAGCCGGTGTTCACGTACCATGTTTGCGAACGGCTGGACAAAGCCAAAGTCCGGAACTCTTTTTCGCGTACTTAGTTTGCAAACAGAGTGGTTAAGTTATAAAATTGGTTAAGTGTGATTTTCATACTCATGAACTCAGGTTCGTTTGCGAACTCAGTTTGCGAACTAAAGTCCCTAGAAGTTTAATGTATTAAGGTATGTGAACTAGTTTTACAAATCGTGGTATTATGTTCATGAATTGGTTCTTGTATAAGTACTTTGTACAATTACAAACCAAACCGATTTTGCTTCAAATGGTTCTTATACATATTCCTACAAGGTGATGAACATTTGAACAACTCTCTTGAAACACATTCAGATTCATTTGATTATCTATCATGATTGATTGATCATCATATTTGATATAGAAGTGTTAGATGAATATGGCTAAGTTATAAGTGTTAATATGGCTAACTTCGGTTAACTATTATTTAGCTAACAAGTATACCCGTTTGGGTACGGTTCATCCATATCTAAATATAGGTATCTTTCATTTGTGTGTATCAAGCTAATACCATCTAACGGTGGAGATTGATTGCTTAGTTTCTAAGCAGACTTAGCTTGAATCTTAAATCAGGAGTTCATCTAACAGTGAATATTGAATGCTTTGTTACTAAGCTATCTTAGCTTTGATTGTAAGACATCCTGATTTGAAAGGATATATAAGGGAGAACTCTAGCATCTGGGAAACCTAATCCCGACACTTTTGTGTATCCTAGTTGCAAACTAGAGTCGATTTTCCTTTAACCTAGGTTTTCCAAAACCATTATTAGGTTAACGACTTGAAGACTTCATTTGGGATTCGTGAAGCCAGATCCAACTATTTTATCTGTAGTTGCGTATTCTGATCTTACTTTTTGTAGCGTATTGAATTTTATCTTCTCTAAGATTTACTCGAGATTTATCTCCGATAGGTAAGATATAAAAAGTAATCACAACAGTTCTTCGTCTCAGACTCTTATTATTCCGCGATAACTTTTCCTTTTAATCAGTTAGGTTATTGTGAGGTGACTGATATTTCTAGGCTACTCTTCAAGAGTATAAGTCCGGGAATTAGTTGAGTTTCATGTTCACCTTGATTTATCTTAAGACGTAAACAAAACCAAGAATACACTTATCTGTGGGAGACGTATTTGTTTATAAGTCTTCGACTTTGGGTCGTAGAAACTCTTAGTTGTGGGTGAGATCGGCTAAGGGAATCAAGTGCGTAGAGTATGCTGGAATTCAAGAGATGTAAGGAACGCAACTGTACCTTAATCGGTGTGAGACTTGGTTAGGGATCAACTACATTCCAGTCCGAAGTTAACTTGTAGTAGGCTAGAGTCTGTAGTGGCTTAATACAGTGTGGTGTTCAAATCTGGACTAGGTTCCGGGGGTTTTCTGCATTTGCGGTTTCCTCGTTAACAAAATCTCTGGTGTCCGTGTTATTTCTTTTCCGCATTATATTTGTTTATATAATTGAAATATCATAGGTTGTGCGTAGTTCAATCACAGTTGATAAATCCGACCTTGTTTGTTAGATAGAACTTGATTGCCACTTGGGCATTGGTCTTTGGTACCGTCCAAGTTATTCTCACATCAATCAGGCTTATGGATTTCTATCTGTTCGATTTGTTGATTGTATTGACAAAGAGATAAATCTCTTTGATATATTTCTTGATTGAGTCTCGCTTTTAAGTTGGTACTCTTGGAATTATATTGGAGTTTAGTCCATATAGATTGCCGAACTAAATATTGGGTGTGGTTGTTATACCCCCCGCGTTTGAATTGGTACCAGAGTAGGCAAACACGATAAACCTAATAAGTTTGTGTTTGTTTGATCCTAAAAGTTGTCCTGATGGGAAATCACTTTGGGAAACTTATTATGTGCATCTGTGACGCGCACTACAAATCCTTAAAGGTTGTTCAGAGCTTATTCTCTACAAGACCTCTTGTCTCTCAAGATAATCTCGAGTAAACTAAGAAAAAAATCTTAGCTAATAGAAAACAATCTAAAAGAAAGGGAAATGCACCTCTAAGAAAAGTCGTTGCAAGAAATTTTTGGACAAAATACCAAGGATATAGAAACCTCACTAGACTGTTACTCATTCTATTCGAGGAATACTATCATGATGGATCTATCGACAAAGATCTATTTACAGCTTTTGAAGATACTTTTAAATTCTTCGAGCGACTTAATTCGATTAAGGAAAAAGGTTGTCCTGGTGTTAGTTCCGATTCTGTCAAGTCATGTATTCATGATGTGCAGTCCTTACATGTTAACAACTTATGTAAAATTAATGAAAATATTTCTGCTGAGTTTGTTGCTAGTTCCAAATATCGGAAAATTTCACCCCTTGAACGTAAGAAAGAGGAGTAAAAAAGATCAATTAACCCTTAGTATCATAATTACTATGATTATACCTATGGTACATTACAAATATCAACCTGAGATTGTGCGTGGGCAGTCTTCTTCCCATCTAGCCTCTTGGTAACTGTTAGAGCACTGCTCGGTCGAACTCGCAAGCGTTGTTATCTCAAGATTGTTTGTCAAGTTTAGTTGTCAAAACTATAAGTCTTGATTTCTAGTCTACTTATAGCTATGTCTCGGATTAGGATAGAATGTGTAGTTGAGCTTTAGACTTCACGGCGTTCATTGATTGAAGAAGAAGAACTACTAAGGGGAGCTTGTGGAACTTCATCAACAAAAGGTATGTGAAGACTTGAACTCATCTATCACTCATAAGTCTATTTCTATTATATCTCCTATTGAGACAAAAGTCGTAGAGCTATATAGACTTTACTTTATACACATTTGATTTGATATTTCGAGATGAGTTTAACTCGCTAACATATTTCTCGAAATATATGTTGGTAAGCTTTCGCTTTAACCAAGATCATCTTTTATTCTTGACGAAAGTCAAAAGATGATCATGTGAAAATTGCCTGGTAACATCTTACATGATTTGTGTGAGACAGTCATTTGATGTAGACTCGTAATGTTTCGTATTGATTGTTTGATCACTTGAAAATTACTTTGAAGCTAATAGTTTATGTGAGACAGCTATTCCCGTCTTCTAAGAATGTTTCAATGATTAAAATGGAGTTTAGAATGATTAACCATTGATTGGATATAGCACGGTATGCGTACTTGTATGCTAACTGTTGTAAATATATTCCAAGTTCGGGAACTCAGTATGCATACCCGTATGCGTACTGGTTTAAACAGTTGTCCGAGAACTCAGTATGCATACTCATATGCGTACTGGCGTAACAGTTCAAGTCCGGTAATTCAACTGAGTTTGGTCGTGAACGATAGTATGCGTACCCGTTCGCATACTGGCGGACATACCAAGTCCGCAACTCTAAGTATGCATACGCGTTTGCATACTTGAGTGGGTTATGTTCTAAAATCGGTTATTCATGAACAAATACATTTATTTAATAAGGAATGCAATCTTTTGCAAACCGTGGATATAATGTTCATGAAATGATTCGAGTGAATCAAAATTGATTTTGCTTCAATTGTTTCTTGTATACTTCTATGAGAATATAAAGAATTGAACAACTCCATAACTAGTTTCATTTTAGTCATTTGAACTAGTTGTGATTAAGATGAATAAGGTTGATATGAAAGTGTTCATATGGATAACTTCAGTTAACTATTGTTAAGCCAACAAGGTGTACACGTTTAGGTACGGTTACCCATATCTAAATGAAGTAACATTTCATTTGTGTGTAACAAGCTAAGTTCGATCTAACGGTTTAAAGATATTAGCTTGAATCTAATCAGGTTTTCATCTAACGGTGAATATTGAATGCTTTGTTACCAAGGTAACATTGATTGCAAACCCTGATTTGAAGACTATATAAGGGAGAACTCTAGCCACTGGGAAACCTAATCCCCACACCTTCTTTGTGATACTGGTTGTGACTAGAGTCGATTCTCCTTTAACCTAGGTTTTTCTAAACCCATTATAGGTTAACGACTTAAAGACTTCATTGGGATTGTGAAGCCAGACCCAACTATTTTCCCTATAGTTGCATGTTCTGATCTTACTTTTTTCTATCGTATTGAGTACTATCTTCTCTAAGATTTTCTCGAGATTTAATCTCCGATAGGTAAGATAAAAAAAAGTCACAAACATCTTCGTCTCATCATTTGTGATTCCACAATATCTTGTTTCGCTTCCATATGATTAAGATTATTGTGAGGTGATTGATATTACTAGGTTGTTCTTCGGGAATATAAGTCCGGTGTATCAATTAGTTCCTGTTCACCTTGATTTATCAAAAGACCGAACAAAAACTCGTAGGTATTTCTGTGGGAGACAAATTTATCTATTCAATGGACTTTTCTGTGTTAGACAGATTTGTTTATCAAGTCTTCGACGACTTTGAGTCTTAGCAACTCTTAGTTGTGGGTGAGATCAGCTAAGGGAATCAATTGCGTAGAGTTCTGTTGGGATTCAGAGGCGTAAGGAACGCGACTGTACCTTAATCAGTGTGAGATTGGTTATGGCTCAACTACATTCCAGTTCGAAGTTAACTTGTAGTAGGCTAGAATCTGTAGCGGCTTAATACATAGTGGTGTTCAAATCTGGACTAGGTCCCGGGTTTTTTTTGCATTTGCGGTTTCCTCGTTAACAAAATTTCCGGTATATGTGTTATTTCTCTTTCGCGTTATATTTTCTATATAATTTAAATATCACAGGTTGTGCTTAGTTCAATCAATTAGCACTAGTGGAAAATTGGTTTTTTAAGTCTACCTGGGAATTATAAAAACGTCCTCCAATAGGTTTCTTAATAAACAAGGCTTCCAACAGGAGACGTTTTTATAGAAAAATCTTTGAAAACTGAATCGAGCTCCCGAGGAAGTCGTAATATGAGAGGGTAGTTTAGTAAATAGAAAGAGCTTCTAGAAGGAGTATAATTACGTCTGTAAGAGAAACTAGTTCCTATAATCCCCAGATTTACTTTTTCTTCTCTCAGTCACCCAACTCTTATCTTTCGATCGGTTCTCTTCTTTGACCTAACTTCGCCCCTCTCTTTGTTCTTCCTCTTCTTTCTCTTCCCATCTATAGTAAGCCAAGATTTTTGCACATTTTCCCCTAAAATTAGTTTCTTATTTCCTGGATTTGTTTTTCAATCGTTTTATTCAGTCAAAAGTTGAGGAGAGAATTGTTGAGTTTTCTTCCTCTTCAGAGATTATATCACTGAATTCTACCAAACCCTAACCCTGAATTACTCAAACATACACACAATTTTACCTATTTTATACCTTCTCTACCAATAAATGTTCGTGTAATAAAACCCAATTTATGAAACCTTGCTTTGGTTTTTCTCCGTAGAAGTTGAAGGTAATGATCTTCAAACCTTTAGTTATCCATTTATTATTATGAAGTTATTCACTAATTGTTCTTTAATATTTCCTTCAACATTTTAACCCTAGATGTTCTTTAAATCTCTGATACTGAAATGGGTTTTCTGTTTGTAGATGGTTATTAGTAATTGATGGTGTCCTCACTCTTAAAAGGTAAAAACCCCTCTCTTTTAATTCAATAACTCTTATAAGTATCAAATCTGTAATTGGTTAACTTGTCTTGTTTAGGTTTCAATTTTCTACTTTGTTTTCCTTCATTCACTGATTTTTATTTTTTATTTGGTAGTTTTGAAGATCTTCTCATGTTGATCACGATTTATGTTTAAGGTAATTGTTATGTTACAGTAGCACTTCCTTTTCTCTTTTTTATTCTGGTGCCTAGGTTTCATTTTGTATTAAAATTATTGATAGCTTGATTTTGCTACAATGGATGGTTATGGAAGTGGAGGGTCTAGTACTCATGCAACTCTGTATTGTGGTGTGGTGATGCTTTTGGTACTATGGGTAATGGGTAATAAGTTTGGAATGGCCTTAGATGGTACAAATTTAATTACCTTAGATGTTTCATGCTTGGATTATATACTTGGAATATCCAGAAATCATTTGAATTTTTTGATTGAATCTGGGTTATATTGTGTAGAGATCTGCTATAATATTCCTATTCAGAAATTTATGATTTTTTTAGAATGAAGTTGTATGAAAATTTTCAATATATTGAGTATGAACCTTTTGCAATTTATAGGTTGGGGGATTTGGAAAAGTATATGAAATTGGACGAGTTACTCGAAACGAAACATTTCAACCTGGCATAACCCTGAATTACCCACTATTGAGGAATCTCTCATCTTAATCAAGGTAAGCATCATCTTAGTCTCTAAAGCTTAGTGCTTACCTAGACAAAGTTGTTCTCTTCAACAATGGTGCTTTAAAATTATAATGCAAATAGATTTACCACTACTAATTCTGCTAGATATTTCTATCGTGTGTATTCTCTGGATTTTTCTCTCAAATTATAATGTTTGTGATGCAAGACTAACCAAAACTTCATGCCTGAGATGAAATTTGAGCTGGAATTTGAGGAATTCAGGAATACAGATATTTAGAGAACCTCAAATATGACATCGAGGTATATATTTCATCGTACTTGTTTACGTGATTTGGGAGCTTGCTCTCTTACAGTCTTTCACTGCACCTTTGTGATTCTGGTCTTGTATGAGTTTTTGTGATGGAATTTTGTAATTGATGGCATAATTCAGATTTGATTGATTGATTTTGATATCTAGGTGTATTAGTATCTATATTCAGTGGTTTTAGATTTGTAAATCTGATGTTTGAAATCTTTTTATTTGGAACAGCTTATGAGGATTTTGAGAATGTTAATCGTTACTATTCTTGTTCTGTACTAAATGTAAAGGTTCTCTAAAATTACATAATACTGAACGGACTTGAGTATCCAAGATGTTACAGTGATATGTTAGCAGTGTCTGAATTTCACCAGTGTGCGTATGTTAACAGCTTTTGATTTGGTTTTGCAGGGAAGGTTAATACTTTGAAGTGTTTGTTATCCCTGAGTTCTTATACTTATTTGTGAAACCCTACAACAAAACAAAATTCTTTTTACTCTCATGGAATTCATTATACATCCAAGTGTTTGTTATCCATGAGTTCTGATACTTACTCTGTTTGTAGGCAATTGCTGCAGCAACTTGCACAATTATTTCCTGCTAGGTGGGGATCAAAATAGTTTGTAATGGTATTTATCAATTCCCACTGAAATCCATTTCACTGACCTCTTACTCTTACATTTTCAGTTTGTTATAGCATTTATCAAAAATGGAACTACAATTTGGAGCTTGAATACATGTGTTTTCGTGTATGTGCAGGTTCAAGTTGGGATACATTTTTATGTTTAGCTTCCATCCCAATCTTTATAAGCTTTCTGACCCTATGAAACACTCTTTATATCTTCTACTCAATATGCATTTGTATCATGTTATATATACTCTTTGTATACCTATACACATTTTGAAGTTCTAATAGTTTCTGTCATTGTGAAGTACTGTATGCAACCTTACTAATTGATATACAAGTGGTTAGTACATGCGACTGATTTGTAGATCGAATGGGATTGCATTTCTCTTTTGCATATCTACTGTTTTTCATACTCCGGAATCTAATCATATATACCTAACTGTTTGGTTATATCTGACCTATATCATATATTTATACCTAAAGATGGTCCTGTTATTTCAACTCATAATTTTGAATTTACCTGTTGATTGAAAATGAGTCGAAGAACTTTCTGGCTCGCATAGGTCGACCTGGATTGAATAACGGTTGTTGAATCTTTGATTGCACCTAGTTTGTTTATTCTTGAGAACCTTCTCTTCTGATATAAGGCTCACTCAAACTAGATCAAAGATTTAACGTTTCTACGGATCTAAGTTTTTCCAGATCCGTAAGATAGATTCATTGATTTGCCATTGTTAACAGACTCCGTTCTGTGCGACAAATCAATAAGGAATCAAGTTTGTTTTTGCAGGTTGTTACTTTGAAGATTAAATCGAAGATCAAAGACTTTGAAGATTTGAAGAAGAAGTTATTGTGAACCATTAAGAAGATATATTATATTTAGTCCTAAAGAGAACGCCTGTTCCGCTAGGATATCTAGTATCAAATATCTATTGAGAACTTCGGTTCTGCTAGATATTATCAAAACAAGAATACTGCTGAAGCTGGGTAACTAGGATTTTAGTTTACTTAGTATTGTCTACACGAAGTTGCAGGTTTACTTTTTGTAGCGTCTTAATTCATTGAGTATTCAAAACTGGACTAGGTCCCAGGGTTTTTCTACAAGATTGTAGTTTTCCTCGTTAACAAAATTCTGGTGTGTGCTTTACTTTATTTCCGCATTATAATTGTTTTTATATTATAATTAAAGTAAATACACTTGTACGTTAACTAGGCACTTGATATTTATCTTATAAGGTTTCGGTTATACCGTACTATTATCAAGTGAACACTTTGTTGTAGTATTGTCTCGATTTCATATCCATAGACGATCACACAAAGTGTATTGGATTTCTCCATTTGACTTTGATATTCTCACATTGTTAGGCCAGTCCGGACTAACCCTATTTCAAGTGGACACCGTGTTAAAATATTCCTTGAGTGATTGTTGCTCCAAGAGGTTTATCCACGGTAGAGATTAAATAGGTTGTGATCAAATAAAAGGATTATGGTGTATTTGGGTACCCTCGTCTTTTCAATTGGTATCAGAGCAGCCAAACACAAAAAGATCTAACAATCTGTGTTTGGCGTGATCCAACCTATAAGTTCTGAATCAAATGGTTGATTCAGTTAACGTACCGCCATGGTTTGATGGCTCAAACTATCTATGGTGGAAAATGGCAATGGAATCTTTTCTTCAATCTCGTGACTTTAACACTTGGGTTTTAGTTATTGATGGATATGAACACCCAAAAGTACTGGTCAACAACTCAACCATTGGTCAACAACTCAACCATTGAGTTTAGACTAAAGGAATTAAAGGAGTTCAATAATGAAGAAAAATTTCTTTCGAAGAAAATTCCGATGGATTGAATGCCATTATTCATGCTTTAACTCGAGACCTCCATCATCATGTAACCAAGTGTAAAACATCAAAGGAGGCTTTGGATATTCTTAATGTCGTATTTGAAGGGAATGCCTCTGAAAAGGAAGCTAGGTTTCAAACCCTATCTTCTAAATGGGAAAACCTTCGTATGGATGAAGAAGATACCTTTGATGAGTTTGACCAAAAACTTTCTGAAATAGTGAATGCCTCTTACGCTTTAGGAAAAACTATTTCAGATAAGGATATTGTGTGTAAAACTCTAAGGTCTTTACCACCAAGATACGAATCTAAAAAGCATGCTATCATGGAAGCATATGATCTTTCCACACTATCTAGAAGTTCTCTAGTTAGTAAATTAAAGATCTTTGACCTTGAATACCAATCCAAGAATGAAGTGGGTATTACCCTTAAAGCTGCAATTAAGAATAGTTCTTCGGCAAAAAATTCTTGTGAGACACAGACTGAGAATTGTAGTGTCTATTAAGACAAAAGAAAAGGAGTTCTTCTAAAGATGTATCTTCTCCTTCTCAGAAATCACAGAAATGTGTAGAGAATAGAGAACAAAATAATGATGATAGCTCTAATTGTTCCAAGGATCAAGAGAACAAAGCTTTCACTGTAACTGTTGAATGCACACCTGAAAAGGATACTGAAGTAACTCCAGAGCCTAAGGTACTTGAATGTGATCTTAGTAAGGAGAATGAAAGTCTGAAAAAGGAACTTGAAGATCTGTATAGGGATATAGAAATTATCAGCGATGAGCGAGATTATCTTGGAGCCATGAAATATTACAGAGAGCAAATCGAAGAAAGTCATGATCGAGAAAGGAAACTATATACATAGTTGGAGAACCTAAAGAACATTAAGGTAAGTAATTCTACCGAATCTGAAATAGATTATAAAGTTCAAATTGATAAATTTAAGATTGATCTAGATAATGCTCTCGAAAAAATAAAAACGTTGGAAAAAGAGAATATGGGTCTAAAAGCAGAATTGAAAAAGTTCGATAGTAGCACAAAACAACTTGACTCAATGTTGAAGTCAACTAGAGTTCATCGTGACATGCGAGGATTGGGCTACAAAGGTAAACAAACTTTGAATGCTAAACAGGAGACAAAGTTTGTAAAACCTAAAGACTTTGCTGAAGAAATTGCTTCAAAAGTTGCCACAAAAGATTGCTCGTCCATAAAAGAAAAATCTGTAGCATCTTCATCTTCAGCAAATGATGGAAAACGAAAAATCCATCAAACTCTAATACAAGCGGATCCACAACAAGGTAACACTAAGACTCATGATTCGTGTGTTACTAAGCATTGCTTTTATTGTGGAAATAAAGGACACTTGGAAAGGGGATGAAGATTCCGTAAAAGGAATGAGAAAGCCATAGATGCACGCGTTTCCGTAAAATTGGCTGAACTCAATAATGCTCCTCGTACTAAATCAGGTCATTATTGTCCTAAAAATGAGCAAAAGAATTATTATAATGATAGTTCAAAGTTTGCTTATCAGGATTCTACAAAGTTTTCTCATTATCACTTAAATGGTAAAAGGAAAAATAACCTTGTAAAGACAAGATCTGATGTTCCAAATTGGAGAAAGGTTAATTCTCAGAATTTTCAACATTTCAGTTACCCTAATGTTTCCTCAATAGATTCGTCAAAGATTTAGGAGGAAATAATAGGAAGAACAAAGTTGCTCATGTAATACCCATTTCTAAATGGAGTTCAAAGACTTCTCTAAAGACAACTAGGGAGGTATCAAAATATAGTCACAATGGTGACACTCGAATGATAAGTTTCAATACTCATGACATTCAGAATATTGTGCTAAACGTTCTTGATCAAATGAATGTATCTCCGTGTTGTCATCGTTATATGAGATAATTAGGTCTCATTTTGGTTACCTTTTTATGATTTTGTGACTTTTGATTTCATATCTAACCTTTTGGGTTGCTCAATCAAATAATCAGAAAGGGATGATGACAATTAATCTCATATGTGAGTCACGTTTATACTATTATAAATTTATGTTTCATAAGTTGTGTATATAGTTTACATATGAGTTTTTTATTTTAGCTTATTACTATTGGCACATAATAGTTAAAATCAGTTCAACCTTTCTCTGGTAAAGGTTGTTTTTCTTGTTGTTCTTTTGTTTTTGAGAGAGGATGACAACATAATTGGGAGAAGAGGATGCGGAATTTGAGGTAACGAATTTGTTAGTTAATCGTTTTCCTGTTTAAGAAAAGCCTGATTTTATTGCATATATTTTGCTTTTGCTTAACAAAATTTCGGTACAATTGATGTTTATTCCATTATTTGTGTATGGATGTATGTGTGCGATTCAATTATTTCCGGTTAAGAAAAACTATTGTTATCTTTCTTTATGGTTTGGTATCAATTGTTTAGGCTTACGAAATTTCGGTGCAATTGCGATGCTTTAATGTCTATGTTTGTTTCAATTGCTTCCGGTTGAGATAAATAATTATGCAAGTTGATTTATTTGGTTTGTATGAATTGTTTATGGCTTAACGAAAAGGTTTTCAGGATCAATTGTTTAGTCCAATTCGATTCCGGATAAGAGAAACTAAGTTAATTCTGATCTTAGTTAGACTTATCAAACAGGAGGTTTCGGTTATTCAAGTCTAATCGAATGCCTTAACAAGAAATGCTAGTTAACTAACCTAGTACTTTTCTTGTTTAAAGTGAAAGGTCTAAGTTATTATTTGAATAATTACAACCTGATGAGAAAAATAGAGTTAATTCGATCTTTATTTTGGTCTTATCGAACAAGCGATTGCATTTGTAAAATCGGTTTAGCAAAAGAACTAAGGTGCTTAGTCAATTTTTGATTTGCTAAACTATTAGGGAAAATTGCTTCGGGCAATTGTTTCCTTGGTAACATATCAAAACAAATTACTTTGTAGTTTCGGTTTTGATATTGGTTATCTAAAATGGTGTGTGGAACCCTCGTGCTTAACTCTTATAGGTTGCAAGTTTTTTTAGATTTGTAAGATCCTTTCGGTTTGTCCTTTATTTGCTCGTACCTTTGTCATTTTGTGACAAAAAGGGGGAGAAATATATGGAGTAAACAAGTGATTTGGTATCACTAAGGAAAGGACAATGGTGCTTAAACATTATATCTAACGAAAGAGTAAAGCATAGACTAGAGGGGGTAACATATCATATTGATACTTGTGGTTATCTTAACTACAAAGGGAATAACAAAAACGTGCCGATTGAAAATCTACCTATCTTACCTTTAGGGGGAGTATTAGCCTTGTTATTAAAATGTCAACAACGACATTTATTTTTGAATATCTCAGGGTTATTGTGTTGTTGAAATGTGAATTTAGCGTATGTAGAATGAGTTATGTTTGTAATTCGTTTATCTCCATATGTAATAGAGTTTTGTCACTAAATTGACAAAGGAGGAGATTGTTAGAGCACTGCTCGGTTGAACCCACAAAGCGTTGGTATGTCAAGTTTGGTTGTCATATTTAGTTCCAAAACTCGAGTCGCTTAATAAGTAACTAGAGTCAACTTCGATAGGTTAGATTAGAAATGATAGAATTATTGTGCTCCAGTTACTCACAAAGACCTGAAGATGGATTGAAGACAACAAAGACATTATCCTTCAGCTTGAGGTTAGTAACTACGACTTTACTTGTTCCATTTCTATCTTGTGTCTTTCAAATCTTTTAGATTGAAAACATAACATGCGAAGATATATTATTATGATCAAAGTGTTAAGGAATTACAATACGAAGTATAACGTCTATCTTTTGAACTTCGTATATAAGACATCGACATAATCGTATGAATGCTATTGTGATTATGTATGGATATGGGTGAATATTTCTTCATAGGAAACAATGTTTTACATTCGTTTAAAGGAAGTGCATTCATAAACTTGTTTTGTGAATCGAAAGGGAAATCGCTAGGCTTATTGGTATTGTTATTCATTACAAATCTTTGGATTACCAATATGTGTGGTTGAGTATAACCGTTCATAACTTGTTTATGTATCTTGGTAAAACTAATCACAATGCCTAACTTTTGTATTGGTATGACTTTTATTAGTGAAACCGATCTTAAGTAATCACCTGAGATGGTATGATCGACATTTTGTAATTAGTATGACCAACTCTAGACATTGGGTAACCGATCCTAGTAAGAGGTGCAACCGATCACAAGTATGTGGAATCGATCCTTGTAAGAGGTACAACAAGTCTTAGTAATTGGTAACTGATCCTATGACTTGTGCAACCGATCACAAGTAAATACCATAATAATGTGGTAACCGATCCTAGTACCTAGTCAACCAATTTTTGGACACTAGTGTGACTGATCCTAGTACCCACATGGAGGTAGAACCGAAACTTTGTGTTTTGGTAGAACCGTGAAACCCATTAATGGTGATTTGATATTTTGATCAATCACATAGTTCTAGGAAATCATATGAACCAATTCTAAACTCGTTTGGAAGTGTGGAAAATCGGTTCCAAGATTATAAATATGAAAAAGGATTTACAAAGAAAAAGATGTCGACATACTTTGAACATGTGCATAAATCTTATTTATTAATTGTTCAAAGATATTCCTTGATACTCAAACCGGAATATTCCTAATATCTTTTGATATTTGGAAATATGCTATTAATATATTAATATTCGAAAATATATTATTATGATAATTTCATAAATGTGTTTTTAACACATTCGGAATTAATATGATAATATTTTGTATTAATATGGAAATTTTCGGAAATGTGTTTTTAACACATTTATTATTAATAAGCATATCTCTTGATTTATATTAGTAAAGTATTTTATATGCTAGCTAATATTTGGTTATCAAGATTTCGGTAATATTAATTGAATATTAATTGCAAAATTGGTAATTACTTAATATTCAAACTTCCTTGATCTATAAATACCTAAGTTTGCATTTCTAGCAAACTGTCCTAAGAGCCAGCAAAACTACCTTGTTGTGTTGTTACTGGTGGAGCGGTCTATCCGGAGAGGAAAGTACCCTAATTAGGCGAAATCTCTTACGACCGCTCGTTTAAAAACTTCTGTGGGATCAAGAAGCTCTACGAGTACCGTTGGTGGGAAACTAGATGATTGCATTGTTAATTAAGTTTTCGATAATTGATTTGATTGACTAACGGTTGTTGAATCTTTGATTGCACCTAGTTGTTTATTCTTGAGAACCTTCTCTTCTGATATAAGGCTCACTCAAACTAGATCAAAGATTTAACGTTTCTACGGATCTAAGTTTTTCTAGATCCGCAAGATAGATTCATTGATTTGCCATTGTTAACAGACTCCGTTCTGTGCAACAAATCAATAAGGAATAAACTTTGTTTTTGCAGGTTGTTACTTTGAAGATAAAATCGAAGATCGAAGACTTTGAAGATTTGAAGAAGAAGTTATTGTGAAACATTAAGAAGATATATTAGATTTAGTCCTAAAGAGAACGCATGTTCCGCTAGGATATCTAGTATCAAATATCTATTGAGAACTTCGGTTCTACTAGATATTATCAAAAAAAGAATACTGCTGAAGCTGGGTAACTAGGATTTTAGTTTACTTAGTATTGTCTACACGAAGTTGCAGGTTTACTTTTTGTAGCGTCTTAATTCATTGAGTATTCAAAACTGGACTAGGTCCCGGGGTTTTTCTACAAGATTGTAGTTTTCCTCGTTAACAAAATTCTGGTGTGTGCTTTACTTTATTTCCGCATTATAATTGTTTTTATATTATAATTAAAGTAAATACACTTGTACGTTAACTAGGCACTTGATATTTATCTTATAAGGTTTCGGTTATACCGTACTATTATCAAGTGAACACTTTGTTGTAGTATTGTCTCGATTTCATATCCATAGACGATCACACAAAGTGTATTGGATTTCTCCATTTGACTTTGATATTCTCACATTGTTAGGCCAGTCCGGACTAACCCTATTTCAAGTGGACACCGTGTTGAAATATTCCTTGAGTGATTGTTGCTCCAAGAGGTTTATACACGGTAGAGATTGAATATGTAGTGATCAAATAAAAGGATTGTGGTGTATTTGGGTAACCTCGTCTTTTCAGTATGCATACCCGTATGCATACTTGTAGTTGTGAAATTATGTGTACCAAGTACACAAACCGATACGCATACTTGCGTAAGGTATGGGTCCGGGAATTTCTGCTGGGTTTTGGAAGTGTACCAAGTATGCGTACCCGTTTGTATACTGGCGAACCCAAACTCAGACCGGCTACTTAAGTATGCGTACCTGTTTGCATACTTGAGTGGTTAAAGTTCTAAAATCGGTTGGCTCATGAACTAATACATTTATATATTAAGGAATGCATTCTTTGCAAACCATGGCTATAATGTTCATGAATTAATTCGAGTGAATCAAACCGATTTTGCTTCAATTGTGTTTTTGTATACTTCTATGAGAATATAGCAATTGAACAACTCTTTAACTAGTTTTATTGGAGTCATTCGAACTAGTTATGGTTAAGATGAATAAGGTTGATATGAGACTGTTCATATAGCTAACCTCGGTTAATTACGGTTGAGACAACATGGTGTACACGTTTAGGTACGGTTACTAAATTTAAATGAGGGTACATTTAATTTGTGTATAACAAGCTAAGTTCGATCTAACGGTTGAAAGATATTAGCTTGAATCTAATCAGATTTTCATCTAATGGTGAATATTGAAAGCTTTGTTACCAAGGTAACTTAGATTGCAAACCCTGATTTGAAAACTATATAAAGGAAAACTCTAGCAACTGGGAAACCTAATCCCCACACCTCCAGTGTGATATTAGTTGTATAAGGTATAGTTGATTCTCCTTTAACCTTAGGTTTTTCACGAAACCCTGTAGGTTAATGATTTAAAGACTTCATTGGGATTGTGAAGCCAGACCCAACTATTTTCTCTGTAGTTGCGTGATCTGATCTTGCTGTTTCTATCGTGTTTGAGTACTATCTTATTTAAGATTGGATCGAGATTTAATCTCCGATAGGCAAGATAAAAAGTAATCACAAACATCTTCGTCTCATCGTTTGTGATTCCACAATATCTTGTTTCGCTACCATACGATTAAGATTATTGTGAGGTGATTGATATTTTTAGGCTGTTCCTCGGGAATATAAGTCCGGTATATCAATTGGTTAATGTTCACCTTGATTTATCAAAAGACGGAACAAAACTCGTAGGTATTTCTGTGGGAGACAGATTTATCTATTTCTATATACTTTTTTTTGTGAAACAGATTTGTTTATCAAGTCTTCGACTTTGGGTCGTAGCAACTCTTGGTTGTGGGTGAGATAATCTAAGGGAATCAAGTGCGTAGTATCCTGCTGGGATCAAAGACGTAAGGAGCGCAAATGTACCTTGAATCAGTGTGAGATTGATTAGGGTTCAACTACAGTCCAGTCCGAAGTTCATTGGTAATAGGCTAGTGTTTGTAGCATCTTAATACAGTGTGGTGTTAAAATCTGGACTAGGTCCCGGAGTTTTTCTGCATTTGCGGTTTTCCTCGTTAACAAAATTCTGGTGTCTGTGTTATTTATTTTCCGCATTATATTTTTTTATATTATTTAAATATCACAGGTTGTGCGTTGAATCGATCAATTGGTAAATCCAACCCTAGGTTGTTGATTGAAATTGATTGATCCTTGAACATTGGTCTTTGGTACCGTTCAAGTGGTTTCATATAATAATCAGGCTCACTGATTTCTATCTGTTTGATTTGCTGATTCCATTGTGAAACAGAGATATAAACTCTTTGATATACTTTTCTCTAGATTTCTAACTGTCTAGTTGATTCTCTTAAAAGTATATTGGTGTTTGTCTATTCAAATTTCCAAACGAAATATTGGGTGTGGTTGTTAGACCCCCCGCTTTTACATAAGTTATTAAAACTAGTGGGAAAGTTGGTGACCTCTTCTGTCACACCTTTTCTAATCCATCTCTGTCAAGAAAACAAGAAATTGAAAAGGATTTACGGAGGTATTTATGTTTCGAATCGCTCTTGCCAATCCATCCTCAAAGATTCTGAGGAAAACCTGAGTAGAAAGTCACTTGAATGTGATAATGTTTATCAAAAATACTTTTTGTTTGAAGAGAAACTTGCAGAAACTGAAGCAAGGACTAAATCTCATCAAGCAAGTTTTGATGACAGAGCAAGCGCTTACCTCGCTCGATAAAAACGCCTTGAGGATGATTTAGCTGCTGCTCTTGATAAAATCAAGATATTGGAAGATGACTTAAAAAAGTTCAATACTAGTTCAAGCAAATTAACCACTATGCTAGGAGCAAGTAAAAATCATCGTGATACACGAGGATTGGGCTATAAGGGAATAGATGCTCCAAGTAGTAGCAAAGAGGTAAAATTTGTCAAGGCTAGTGATTCTTCTCAACAAAAGGTTTCCACTGATGGTAAAAGTGAAATTCCTTCACCGGCAGTAAAGGTTCGAAAGACAAAAGTATATCAACCTCCAAAAACAGCACACATGAATCCGGGTAAGAACGTTCCTTATATTTGTCATTATTGCGGAAACAAAGGTCACCTTGAAAGGAGATGTCGTTTTCGTATAAGGAATAAGAAACTTCATGATGTTCTTGTTTGGGCATCACAATAAATTGTGAAACTAAGATCTTATGTTAAGGCTAATCCCCTTAACATTACAGGTTGTAACTATCCAACCTTTAGGCAAAGGAATCAGTGTTGTGATAAACCTAGATTTTCCTATAAACGTCATACGAATACTTTTCACAATCATAATGGTTATCAAAAGGATAACTTCGTAAAGACGAAGACAAGATCCGATGCTCCTAATTGGAGAAAGACTAACTTGCAAAAGAATAGTTAATCTAATTCTCTTCAGAGAATTCTAGAAGAGAGTAACGGGAAGAAGGTTCGGTTGTTCCTAAACACGCTCAGAAGTGGATACCAAAGAAAATCCATGATGCTTTGAGTGTGAAAAGAAATGATCTCCCAGAAAATTCCATGACTATGGAGAAGGCAGTATCCATGATGTTGGAACTTAAATAGTTCTTTGGAAAGATGGATTTGGATATGAAAGGTTCTAAAAGCGATCTCTTTCATGATAATCCAAAAGTGAAACGGAATAAGCCAAAAACTATAGATGGTGAAAAATCCATAGTTGCGAAAAAGTATGTTTCAGTCACTTGTGATGAGCAAGACATTGTTCACCTAAACACAAATTGATTGTGTTGTAAGTGCATCCTCACAAGAAATGTCCTGTTATGTATACGGTGAGTTAAGCACGACAAATGTGGCACACATATTTTGTTAGGTATGATATTGAAGTTTTGGTAAAGCCGTAGGATTCACGATTGGATTCTTCTAAAAGGTGTGTCTATAAACTTGAGCAAGATTTATGTTTTATTATTTGCTTAAAGTATTTGTAATGATCCATGTAACTTGTGTATCGTTCATGTCTACCTAACTTGATTTGTGTTGAAAGTTCTTAAATGTTTAGGCTTGAAAATAGTAGTTCGGGATGTTTGGCCTACATGGTACAGATACCAGGTATGCATACCATCTTTTAAAATTAAAATCCAAGGACTTCAGTTCGCATACCAGTTTGCAAACTGCTCCATTTCACGAAATCCCGTTTGCAAACCCGTATGCAAACTTTTTCTGTCTTCGGTATTCGATAAAAAACTTGTTTTGACAGTAACTTCTTCTTCCGAACTCGGAATGACCTCATTCTTTTTGCATTCTTTTCCTCTTTGAATTCTTTTCAAAATGGTGATGAGAAATCTTGAATTTGGATGAGTTAAGGTTGGTCTTTGTCCTGTCTCTTGGTTTTTTGAGTGTTTTGCTCCGTTTCGTCGCACTTGTTCCACTTCTCTTGGACTTGGGCACTTGGATTCTTGGAGTACTTCTCTTCTAAGCTCATTTGTAGCTTTTACAAGAATGTTGTTGGTGAATCACAAAGAAGGAATTTCAAGAATGGGCAGTAGTACGCATTGCTATGGGATTCTAGAATGTTCACAATCATCTTATGTGAACTATGGTGCATGGTCATTAATGAATTTCTATGTTCTTCTTTGTTAAGAAAATATTTTTATACTCCTTTGGTAGCTATTCTTGGTGTAAATACGTGCGAAAAAGATTGATTCTACTCTCTAAGGACAAATCAGCTTGTATGTGCATTACGAGTTCGTTTTGATGTCTAGGAAACTTCTTATGAGAATTTATTCTTGTTTTGAGAAGGATAACTAAGGTTTGGAATAACATATATTGTGATTACACATAGCTATTGCCAACAATTTTCATCTTGCAATGTTTTTAGATTTATTTATTTAAATTCTAAAGTTTATTTGGAAGATGTTTTGCATTATTAATCTTTATTGGTTTTACATATTGCAAATAATATTATTGGATATGTGTGTTTGCGTCCGTGAACTATGATTGTCCCATATATGTCAAAAGTTAAGTATATTATGTCGGTATGCAAATATTGATGGAAAATAGAATGAAATTTTGATGTCAAAGATTAAGTCTATTGTGTCATTATGCAAATATTGATGAAAAATAGAATAAACCTTTGAATATTCCGCAGTATTGATCTTTCCCTGATCCACTTCTATGTGTAAGTACTGTACGGCTCCGTAAGTTTTCTTATGTTGAGCATTTCAAATTAAATTAATCATTGATGTTCCTTTGTGGTTAATTTAATTGAGTTTTCTGGATACAAATTCATGTTTCATGTGATTTGTTAATTTCCAAAGAAATCCTTCTTTTCTTGTGAAAGTAAGGTCTCTCTTGTTGTTCTTTTGGGAATGACATTTTATGGGGGAGAGTTCTTAATTGAACTTGTGCTTAATTGCCAAATCTTTATAAGGAGTGCGGCTGTGGAATATTGTAGGAGTTAGCTTGTATCTTTATAAACTCCTTGATGAATAAACTAAGTTTCGACTATGTGAAATCATCGAAACAAAGTTGATATGTTCTCTTTTAGTCATGAAGTATCTCTATGAGAATTTCATTATGATCCCGCTAGTTTTCGTACCTTTGCCAATTTATATTGACAAAAAGAGTGAGAATTATTGTGTAGTTCATACTACAAATACATATGGTTTACAAATCATTATGTAAGGGGAAGTGGTTTTCATTGTGAGATGAAGTATTGACTAAGGGGGAGTGATACATATCATCATAGTATTTTTGTCAAAGTTGTGATACAATTGGACTTTGATGATGTGTAATAATATTGTTAGATCACTGCTCGGTTGAACTCGCAAGTGTTGCTATCTCAAGCTTGTTTGTCAAGTTTAGTTGTCAAAACTATAAGTCTTGATTTCAAGTCTACTTATAGCTAAGTCTCGGATTAGGATAGTAAGTGTAGTTGAGCTTTAGACTTCACGGCGTTCATCGAATGAAGACGAAGAACTACTCAAGGGAACTTGTGGAACTTCATCAACAAAAGGTATGCGGAGACTTGAACTCATCTATCACTCAAAATTCTATCTACTTTATCTCCTATTTGAGACAAAAAGTCGTATTACTATATAGACTTCAATTATACACATTTGGTATTTCGAGCCGAGTTTATCTCGCTTATCTATTTCTCGAAATATGTGTTGGTAAGCTTTCTCTTTAACCAAGTTCATCTTTTATACTTGACGAAAGTAAAAAGATGATCATGTGAAAATCGCCTTGTAACATCTTACATGATTTGTGTGAGACGGTCATTTGATGTAGACTCGGAATGTTTTGTATTGATCATTCGATCACTTAAAAATTGCTTTGAAGCTAATAGTTTGTGTGAGACAGCTATTGTCGTCTTCCAAGAATGTTTCAATGATTGAAATGAGGGTTTAGAACAAGTAACAATGTTTGGATATAAACATAGTGTGTATTCACATTTGTGTAAAGTCCAAAACCGGGAACCATGGTATGCTTACTCGTACACGTACTGGTTGGTTGTTGGAAGTCGGGGAACTAAGTATGCGTACACATACGCGTACTGGCGGAAGTTCAAGTTCCATGAATTTCTGCTGGAGTTTGGAAGTGTGAAGTGGTATGCGTACCCTTGCGCGTACTAGCGTAACAAAACTCAGTCTGGCTACTTAGGTATGCGTACCTGTTTACGTACTTAAGTAGGTTATGTTCTAAAATCGGTTTGTTCATGAAATAATATATTTATATAATAAGGAATGCAATCTTTTACAAACCGTGGCTATAATGTTCATGAAATGATTCGAGTGAATAGTAATCGATTTTTCTTCAATTGTGTCTTGTATACTTCTATGAAAATATAAACAATTGAACAAATCTCTAACTAGTTTCCTTTGAGTCATTTGAACTAGTTATGATAAAGATGAATAAGGTTGATATGAAAGTGATCATATGGTAACCATTGGTTAACTATTGTTGAACCAACTAAGTGTACACGTTTAAGTACGGTTACCTTTATCTAAATGTTGGTACATTTCGTTTGTGTATAACAAGCTAAGTTCGATCTAACGGTTGAAAGATATTAGCTTGAATCTAATCAGGTTTTCATCTAACGGTGAATATTGAATGCTTTGTTACCAAGGTAACATTGATTGCAAACCCTGATTTGAAGACTATATAAAGGAGAACTCTAGCAACTGGGAAACCTAATCCCCACACCTCCTGTGTGATACTAGTTTCGACTAGAGTCGATTCTCCTTTAATGACTTGAAGACTTCATTGGGATTGTAAAGCCAGACCCAACTATTTTATTTGTAGTTGCGTGTTCTGATCTTGCTGTTTTCTATCGTGATTGAGTACTATCTTCTTTAAGATTTGCTCAAGATTTATTCTCCGATAAGCAAGATTGAAAAGTAGTCACAAACATCTTCGTCTCATCGTTTGTGATTCCATAATATCTTGTTTTGTTAATCGATTAAGATTATTGTAAGGTGATTAATAATACTAGGATGTTCTTCGGGAATATAAGTCCGATTTATCAATTGGTTCTTGTTCACCTTGATTTATCAAAAGACGGAACAAAACTCATAGGTATATCTGTGGGAGACAGATTTATCTATTCAATAGACTTTTCTGTGTGAGACAGATTTGTTTATCAAGTCTTCGACTTTGGGTCGTAGTAACTCTTAGTTGTGGGTGAGATCAGCTAAGGGAATCAAGTGCGCAGAATCCAGCGTGGTTCAAGAGGCGTAAGGAACGCAACTGTACCTTGATCATTGTGAGATTGATTAGGGCTCAACTACATTCCAGTCTGAAGTTAGCTTGGTAGTAGGCTAGTGTCTGTAGCGGCTTAATACAGTGTGGTGTTCAAATATGGACTAGGTCCCGGGGGTTTTCTGCATTTGCAGTTTCCTCGTTAACAAAATTTCTGGTGTTTGTGTTATTTCTTTTCCACATTATATTTGTTTATATAATTGAAATATCATAGGTTGTGCGTAAGTTCAATCAATTAGAGAATCCAACCTTTGGTTGTTGATTATATTGATTAACACTTGAACATTGGTCTTTTGTACCATTCAAATTGTTTCATATAATAATCGGGCTCACGGATTTCTATATGTTTGATTTGCTGATTACATTGTGAAACAGAGATACGAACTCTTTGATATATTTCTTGATTGAGCTCACTTTATTAGTTGGTGCTCTCAGAATTATATTGGAGTTAGTCCATATAGATTGCTAAGCGAAATATTGGGTATGGTTGTTGTACACCCACTTTTTCAATTTGGTATCAGAGCAGGCAAACACATTTAAGACCTTATAAGTTTGTGTTTGTGGCAATATGATCCGTGTGGATAGTTGTGTATCTCAAACTCGCACACATAAAAAATGAGTTCCCAAAAGTTTGATTATGCTAAATGTCTTGGGCTTACCTCCAAGGATAACTCATTTGCTGATTATTCCGAATCCCGAGGTAGGAATGGGTTGCTATCAGTTTCTGATAACATTTCCTCTGATAAGACGTTTAGCTCGATGTCTAAATCTAAAATGGAACTCACCAGAAATAAAAAAATTACAGCTGAGACTATTATTTTTCAAGATGCTAAGATAATCTTTCTTGAAGAAAAACATGATCAGCTTATTGATAAACTTGAGAAGTCTATTGGTCGAGAACGAAAACTCTATAGCATCATTGAGTCTTTCGCCAACAATATCGAAAAACTTGTTCAAGAAACTACTCTACAGCGTGAAAATATTAGTACTCTTGAGGATATTGTTAAAGAAGATTCAATTAAAGAAAAACGTTTGATCGAGACTCATTCATCAAATATAGACAGCCTTCGTGTTAAAAAAAAAAGAAATTGGTTACTTCCCTTTTTCTAGCCCAGGAACAGTGCAAATCCTTGAAAAAGGAAAACTCTGTTTTTATGAGAAAGTCTTCTGTACCAATCCCTAATTCTCAGACAGAATTACAGTACATGAAGAAAAGTTTTCCAAAGGAAATCTCTGTTAAGAAATGTCTTCATAACTTGCAGTCTTCTAATAGGGATATGAATGTACAGGTTCCATCCAGTGTTTCTCTTCCACGAACTTGTTCCTTCTATGGGGAAAAGAATCACTATGTTAAACATTGTTTTGCTGTCTATAGAGTAAACTGTCTGACGACATCTACAATGGATTTCTTTCCTGCAGAAAGCCACAACTCTCATAAAAGGGATTTCAGTGGTCACTCATTTCGATATCTCTACAGGGATCGTGTTTCTCCTCATGGTGCAAACTCTTACACCACAAAAATACGCATTCCCAGCGTTTATGAGAATAAGTCTGGTAGATCTAAGTCTAAAAGATGGAGACGTCTCTCCTCTAATCCTCTGGAATCGGTTTCTAGAGGTCATAGACTCAATTCTCAGAAAATTCCCTTTAATGGATTTTCTAAAAATGCTATGTCAAATTCTTCTGTAATAAGAAATAGTAGAAGGAAGGGAAGGAATACAAGGATCAAACCTTCTGATGGTATTTACAATTCATCTCTCAATCTTCATGGTGGGATTACATCTCACTATGTCACCTAACTCTAGGTAACTTCATCCTTGTATCTAACTTGAGAGTTGCAAGGATGACTGTTTGAGAGTTGCTCAAGTCTACTTTAAATTACCATTAGTCTAGTGTTTGATTTATCTTTTTGCGAAGAGCCAATTCTTGACTCCCAGTTTTTTTAATGTATTTTCTCCTTATGCTCTACTCGATTCTTTTGATTATTGAGCTGTGAAAGTAGAAGATACCAAAAAGTTTTTTCCTTTTATTGGATCATTTTGATCCATTAACCTTCCTTGACCGGTCCACGAACATCTCTGTCCTTGGTTGGGAGTATTTAGGGTTTCCACAACAATGGTGTCCTTTTCTTGTTTGAAAACATATATATATATATATGATGTTGTCTTCCCTAATAATAATTAAAAAAAAAGGAATGGGAAACTCCTCAAGTCCTCAAAAAGTGGTGAATCTTGAGATGGAAGAAGATGTTAAAGGATGTGATTCGGTTCAAGAACTTGTCTTGAAAAAGATGATTGAAAGGAAAGAGTACAACTCCTGGATTGGAGAGTCTGTCAAGGATTTAATTCTTTTTCAGAATGACTCTAGGGTCGAGTTTGCAAACCTTCAGTTGCAAATAAATTAGCTTATTGATGGTCAGACCAAAATCCTTGATAATCAAAAGATCTTGATCAGGAATCAGAAGAAACTCATCATGGACTGCGTCAAAGCCAGGCATCTTGCCCGGATTATTGATCGGAAATTTAATATTCTAACTCATGAACATGGTGTCTCTACGGTCAAAAGAATCAAGGATATTAGTGATACCTTTTATGATGGACCCTTTCAAAGGTATGATGTTATCAAAGAAACTTGATTTTTGTCTAGGAAACTTCTTATGAGAATTTATTCTTGTGTTTTAAGAAGGATAGCTAGGGTTTGGAATAGCCATTATTGTGAGTACACATATATATTTCCAACGATTTTTATCTTGCAATGTTTTTAGATTTATTTATTTAAATTCTAAAGTTTATTTGGAAGATGATTTTGCAGTATTAATCTTTATGGTTTCATATATTGCAACTTGTTATGGGATATGTGTGTTTGCGTCCATGAACTATGATTGTCCCATATATGTCAAAAGTTAAGTCTTTCGTATGTCATTATGCAAATATTGATAAAAGATTGAATGAACTTTTGACAAACAAAAGTTAATCCTATTATGTCATTATGCAAATATTGATGGAAGATAGGATGAACTTTTGTTTACAAAGATTAAGTCTATTATATGTCTCTATGCAAATAGTGATGAAAAATAGAATGGATCTTTGAATATTCCGCAGTATTGGTTTTCATGATCCATATCTTTGTGTAAATACTGTGCAGCTTCGTAAGTTTTCTTATGTTGAGCATTTTTGATTAAATTAATCATGGGTTCTCTTGTGGTTAATTTAATTGAGTATTTTGGACACAAATTCATGTCTCATGTGATTTGTTAATGTCCAAAGAAATCCTTCTTTTCTTGTGAAAGTAAGGCTCTTGTTGTTCTTTCGGGAATGACATTTTATGAGGGAGAGTTCTTATTTGAACTTGTGCTTAATTGCCATATCTTTCTGGGGAGTGCGGCTGTGGAATATTATAGGGGTTATCTTGTATCTTTATAAACTCCTTGATGAATGCATTTAGCATCGGCTATATGATTGCATCTAAACAAAGTTGATATGTTGTTCTCTTTTGGTCATGAAGTATCTCTATGGAAATTTTATTAGGATCCCACTAGTTTTCGTACCTTTGCCAATTTATATTGACAAAAAGGGGAGAATAATTGTGTTGTTCACACTACAAATACATATGTTTTACGGATCATTATGTAAGGGGGAGTGGTTTTCATGTGAGATGAAGTATTTACTAAGGGGGAGTGATACATATCACCATAGTATTGTTGTCAAAGTTGTGATACAATTGAACTTTGATGTTGTGTAATAATACTATGACACTGTATAATAATGATTGAGAGCTATTGTTTTCTCATTGTTATAGCTACGGATCTTTGTTAGAGTATTGCTCGGTCGAACTCGCAAGCGTTGTTATCTCAAGCTTGTTTGTCAATGTTAGTGATCAAAACTATAATTCTTGATTTCTAGTCTACTTATAGTGATGTCTCGGACTAGGATAGATTTTGTAGTTGAGCATTGGACTTCACGGCGTTCATCAAATTGAAGACGAATATCTCCTAAGGCGAGCTTGTGGAACTTCATCAACAAAAGGTATATGGAGACTAAAACTCATCTATCACTTGGAAAGTCTATTTCTACTCTATCTCCTATATTGAGACAAAGGTCGTTTATGGTTTTCGATTATACACATTTGACATTTCGAGATGAGATTAACTCGCTTACATATTTCTTGGAATATGTGTTGGTAAGCTTTCGCTTCAACCAAGTTCATCTTATATTCTTAACGAAAGTCAAAAGATGATCATGTGAAAATCGCCGAGTAACGTCTTGCATGGTTTGTGTGATACAATCATTTGATGTAGGCTTGGAATGTTTCGTTATGATTATTTCAATATCTTGAAAATTGCATTGATGCTAATAGTATGTGAAAAAGGCTATTGTCATCCTCTAAAAAAGTTTCAATGATTGAAATAGAGTTTAGAATACTTAACCATCATTGGATTATAAACATAGTGTGCATTCTTGCATGTATATCCATGACCGTAACTAAAGTATGCATACCCGTATGCGTACTTGTAGTTGTGAAATTCCATGTACCAAGTACATGGTAGGCTAAGAAAAGATACCTACAATTATACTAAACCGCAAGTGCACAGTGTCAACAATGTAAACAGGACAAATACGGGTCGAACCCACAGAGACTAGGGCAGTGCGAAATTGAATCTAAAGCCTTACTTTACTAATTCAAATCAAAGGGATTGTCGAATCGACTAGACGATGGCAGAGATTAAACTAGAAAAGTGAAGTGAATATATGGATGCAATGAGAGTTGAGAACAGTCAAGGAGGTACTAGGGAAATCAAATCCACCACTTAACCTATACTAGATGATTTCAGTTTCCATATTATTTTTTTTCCTTTATAATGGACAGCGGTGAAGATGCAAGTCTTCCGCTTACCAAAGGCAGTCTGAAGTTGGATAATTCGATAACAACTAAGGTATTAATCCATAGAATTAGGTGTCTTGCGAAAGTACAACTAATCACAGATTAAATGAATCAGTTTCATATGAGTTGATGCAATAAATCACAATTCTAACAACCTAGGGTGCAAGACATACAAGGTGTAAGACGTGTTTTTCATTGCAAAGATCGAACCATCTCTATTCAATTAAGCATAAAAAGAACAATATCAGAACCTGAACATCCAGCATAAAGTTAAGGGTTTCATCTATACCCTAGCTAAGAATTTAGAACATACTGAAAACAGGTGACAAATGGAATTCAAATATAGATAAAACCATTGAAGCAATTGAACTCTAATATTTATCCAATTGATTTTCTCAACAGCACAACAAAGAGAACTAATTAGAGTCTTTCAAACCACACTCACTGCATACCCCCAATACACAACATAACCCCTCCTTTTATACATAGATTTATCCCCCAATTTTCAATCCCTATTCTCAACAGAAACAATATAAAATTTAGGGATTTTGTTCTCGAAACTCACCACTATGTAATACTCCTCATTCATGTACAACCACTGCACTATCTTTACCAATTGATTGATGTTTTCGGAGTTGCAAATAAGTCAAATTCAGCCCTAATTTGATGACGCCAGTTGCCTGTGTTCACTCGACTTCCTGTTGCCTTTGAAGTTTGCAAGGAGCAACGAATTCAGCCCTCTAGCTCGTCATTCTGTCACTTTTAAAAAGCAATCATCCGACCTAATCTTTCATTTCATAGTCTATGGCTAGGTTGAAATGAGTATAGAGATAAAAATAGAAAATAAGCAACTAGTCTGACAAGGGAAAGATGGTGATAGAGGTATGGGTGATGAGTACTGAAACTCACAGGGAGATGGTTGTCGATGAGATTGGCAGAGTTAGGGTTGACATTTGACGGGGGCTGTCGGGGGTGAAGGAGAGAATGGGGGCTATTTCTAATGATAGAGAAATGAAAGAGGGGTTTGGGGTCCGTTTGGGTGCAAACCATGAATACTTGTTTTTGGTATATGAGAATGGAACTTGGACCTGGTTTCCTTTCTTTAAATCCCAACATGGGTATCACTTGTATTTCGGCCCATTACTTCATTTTATGATCAGATAATTCTTCTTCTTGAGCTTCTCATCCACTAGTAGATCCATTAGCTTCACAAATCTGCTAGCACCCTGGCTGCCTTCTCTACTACACGCATCTGCCTAACACCAACTTTGTATCTAGCTTGACAAGGCATTGTAGCTCCACTTCCTTCATAGCACATCCCATGTTCACTCCATTGTTTCATCCCCTAGCATTACAAAACAAGAAATCGAGGAAATTAACCCCAGATTTTACTCGCAAACAAACAAGAGATACAAAATACATGAATTGGCACAAATATAAGTAATTAGTGCAACAAGATACCGTAAACACCTACAAAATGATAAGAATACATACAACATTAGGTGTCTATCAATACACATACCGGTACGCATACTTGCGTAAGGTATAGGTCCGGGAATTTATGCTGGGTTTTGGAAGTGTACTTAAGTATGCGTACCCGTTCGCATACTAGCGAACCCAAACTCAAACCGGCTACTTAAGTATGCATACCCGTTTGCATACTTGAGTGGTTAAAGTTCTAGAAATGGTTTGTTCATGAACTAATACATTTATATATTAAGGAATGCATTCTTTGAAAACCGTGGCTATAATGTTCATAAATTGATTCGAGTGAATCAAACCAATTTTGCTTCGATTGTGTTCTTGTATACTTCTATGAGAATATAGCAATTGAACAACTCATTAACTAGTTTCATTTGTGTCATTTGAACTAGTTGTGGTTAAGATGAATATGGCTGATATAAGAGTGTTCATATAGCTAACCTCGGTTAACTACGGTTGAGCCAACATGGTGTACACGTTTAGGTATGGTTACATAAACCTAAATGAGAGTACATTTCATTTGTGTATAACAAGCTAAGTTCGATCTAACGGTTGAAAGATATTAGCTTGAATCTAATCAAGTTTTCATCTAACGGTAAATATTGAATGCTTTGTTACTAAGGTAACTTAGATTGCAAACCTTGATTTGAAAACTATATAAAGGAGAACTTTAGCAACTGGGAAACCTAATCCCCACACCTCCTGTGTGATACTAGTTTTATAAGCTAGAGTCAATTCTCCTTTAACCTAATTAGGTTTTTTACGAAACCCTGTAGGTTAACGACTTAAAGACTTTATTGGGATTGTGAAGCCAGACCCAACTATTTTCTCTGTAGTTGTGTGATCTGATCTTGATGTTTCTATCATATTTGAGTACTATCTTCTTTAAGATTGGCTCGAGATTTATTCTCCGATAGGAAAGATAAAAAGTAGTCACAAACTGAAAAGGCGGGGGTCTAACAACCACACCCAATATTTCGTTTGGCAATCTGAGAGGACTTACTCTAATAATATTCCGAGAGTTAAAAATCAATCAAAGAATAATACTAAAGAGTTTATCTCTTTTTCTCAAATCAATCATCAAATCAAACAGATAGAAATCTATGAGCCTGATTGATGTGAGGAATACTTGGACGGTACCAAAGAGCAATATCCAAGATCAATCAAAATCCTTTCCAACAACCAAGGTCGGATTTATCAATAATGATTGATTAACGCACAACCTGTGATATTTCAATTATAAAGATAAACAATATAATGCGGAAAAGAAATAACATAGACACCAGAAATTTTGTTAACGAGGAAACCGCAAATGCAGAAAAACCCCGGGACCTAGTCCAGATTAAACACACATTGATTATAAGATGTTACACCAATTTCCTACTATATATTCGGACTAGATGTAATACCTGCTTCAGCACTAATGGAACTCCTAGCAGAACACCGATTCTCTTTAGGAATTCTTCTCGTATAAATTCAAGCAGAACACAAATTCTCTTTAGAAGTTATTCCCGAAAATCTTCTGGAAGAACAAAGTTCTCTTCAAAAGATACAACAACACGGTTGATATTTTTCGATCTTTTGCTTTCACAAAACACCGATTTGATTTCCCTTTAGATGTAAATCAAGGTTTTGGAAATCTTGTGTTTGTTTCAAACAACTACCAAATAAAAGTAGAGATACCGAAACAAACTTGTAGATTAGGGTTTTAACTTACAATCAGTATGCGTACACACAAGGAGTCCGTGAACCTGATTTTTGTAAGTGAACTTGGGCGATTCCAAAGATCAATTTCCAAGTTAAGAAAACCCTAATAATTCTACAACAAGATTAACTAGAATAAATCTAGAGATATCTTGTTTAAAACTTCTTAAGGATTTTTACGAGATACCTTAATCGAAGTTTTCTTTCTAGCTTCCGATTTCGACTTACAAGTGTTGGTATACGATCGGAAACTGAAATCTATCAAAACCTAGGGTTTATGATCAACAACTCTTGAATGGTTTTATATTAGAAGAGAAAACCTTAGAATAGACAAGAGGTGAAAAACCTAGATTACAAGTTGTATAATCAATCACGAAGATTAAATCCAACTCGGCTTTGTGATCCCCAATACAAAGACTTTTATCTCACTCTTGTTCACGAAGAACAGAAGACATTGAAAACAACCTTATGAAGCTTACACCAATTTTCCAAAGGGGATAAAAACGTGTAGCACTCACGAACCCTTTATTTATAGTGAACAAGGTAGCTTGAAAGCTAAGCAAAGCTATTTTCCTATTTCAAGACTCTCATAATTTTGGGAGTCTTTCCTAAGTTACAACTCTTGCCAAAATAATTAATTAATTAATTAATTTAGCAAATATTGTATTTATGTGAATAAATCACAATTTATCTTAGGAAGGAATCACAAACACTTTAATATGGTAATCAAATATGTTTGGAGTAATAGCTATCTTGCCTAGATAAGGAAAAATCAACAACTTGACCAAAAATGGCTTCTAGTCACGTAATTGGGCTCAAGTCCGTGAACCGTTACAAACAGTTCGTGGATTGTTTCCTACTAACGAACTGTAACAATTATAGCAACACTTATAATTGTTACTTTAATAAATCACTCATAACTTCATCGTTATAACTCAGAATTGAGTGATTCTTGGCTCGTTGAATTCGTAAGCTCATTCACTATAACATGAGATCCTTTCTAGGGATAAAGGTTATTGTCACCAAAGTCGTGAATCAAATAACCTCAAGTATATATACATAAATGTACATTTACCGTCACAGGAATTATTCCATAGAGTGAGCATTTATTTCGATAGATTAGAAAAGTAGAATTGAACAAGAATCCAAATGTAATCAGTTACCACATACCTTTGTTGATGAAGTCCTTGTTGATGTCTTCTTGTAGTCTTCAAACTTCATCCTTCAAGGATAGCTTTAATTCTACTTCTTAGACTTAATCTAGTCCGAATCTATCTTTAGTATACTAAATCAAGAATGCATTTTGGCAACTAAAATTGACAACTAACATGACATACCAACGCTAGTGGGTTCAACCGAGCAATGCTCTAACACAAACATCTTTGTCTCATCGCTTGTGATTTCACAATATCTTGTTTCGCTACCATACGATTAAGATTATTGTGAGGTGATTGATAATACTAGGTTGTTCTTCGGGAATATGGTCCGGTTTATCAATTGGTTCATGTGCACCTTGATTTATCAAAAGACGGAACAAAACTCGTAGGTATTTCTGTGGGAGACAGATTTATCTATTCCAATAGACTTTTCTGTGTGAGACAGATTTTTTTATCAAGTCTTCGACTTTGGGTCGTAGCAACTCTTAGTTGGGGGTGAGATCAGCTAAGGGAATCAAGTGCGTAGTATCCTGCTAGGATCAAAGACGTAAGGAGCGCAACTGTACCTTGAATCATTGTGAGATTGATTAGGGTTCAACTACAGTCCAGTCTGAAGTTCATTGGTAGTAGGCTAGTGTCTTTAGCGGCTTAATACAGTGTGGTGTTCAAATCTGGACTAGGGTTTTTCTGCATTTACGGTTTCCTCGTTAACAAAATTTATGGTGTCTGTGTTATTTCTTTTCCGCATTATATTTTGTTATATAACTGAAATATCACAAGTTGTGTGTTGAATCGATCAATTGGGAAATCCAACCTTTGGTTGTTGATTGAAATTGATTGATCCTTGAACATAAGTCTTTGGTACCGTTCAAGTTATTTCTCTTATATTCAATCGGGATCGCAAATTCCTATTTGCTGATTGCAGATTGAATTGAGAAATAGAGATATAAAACTCTTTGATATACTTTTCTCTAGATTGAGTCTAACTGTCTACTTGATTCTCTTGAGAGTATATTGGAGTTTGTCTATTCAGATTGTCAAAGGAAATATTGGGTGTGGTTTTTGTTCCCACGTATTTTCCATTGGTATCAGAGCAGGCAAACACGTTTAAGACCTTATAAGTCTGTGTTTGTAGCGATCTGAATATGGATAGAAGTGCTATCTCTATAAACGCACCTCCAGATCCAGGGATTTCTGAATTCTCTTCCATGACTGATTTAATAAAATCTGTAAAAGAAATTCTATCTAAATCTCCACCTGGTTCAAAATCCCTTGAAGTGTTTTCAGGGCTTGAAAAGAAACTGGAAATCTTATCTCTTGATGTTGAGTTATACCTCCAGAAAGAACAAGAATCTCTTGATAAGATAAATCTAGTTTTGATGAATAATATTCATGTTGAGGTTGACATTGATTTACTAATTAGTGAGAGCAATGCTCCTCCTCTGTGTAATCCAATTGGTTGTAGCAAACTAATTGATTTACATTAAGAGTTTATGTCTGAGTCTCCTGACTGCATCACCTCTAAGCATGAATCAATTCATTGGTCAATTCCTGATACTTCGTACCAAGATAATAGTATTGTTTCTCCTTATGAAAAAGTGAGGATGTCTCTTCGTATCAAAAGAGTTTCCCTGTGCAATACTGAATATTATCTGCAAAGACTGTTGGTTATAAGTTGTAAGCGAAGAAATCAGGAACACAAACTGTCTTGTGCTCTTTTTAAGTTCTTTGAGAAACTTGTAAAAACAATCCTTTGGGTTTCTCTCAATACTGTAAGATATAATAGTTCTTGGAAAGAAACTCTTTGTTGGTGTCATGGTGAGCAAGACATTGTTCACCTCAACACAACTTGATTGTGTTGGAAGTGCATTCTCACCAACAAATGCCCTAGTATGTATACGGTGAGGGAAGCACGAGAATTGGGGCGTACATGTTGTGTTAGGTACAATTTTGAATCTTTGGTAAGGCTGTAGAATTCAATTGGATTCTTCTAAAAGGTGTGTCTATAAACTTGAGAAAGATTTATGTTTTTATCATTTGATTAGAGTACTTATAATGATCCGTGTACCTTGCTTATCATTCATTTCTACCTAACTTGATATGTGTTTAAGGTTCTTAAATGTTTAGGTTTGAAAATAGTAGTTCGAGATGTTTGGACTATATGGTAAATATACCAGGTATACATATCATCATTTAAAATCAAAATCCAGGGGTTTTAGTATGCATACCCGTTTGCATACTGCTCCAGGTCACGAAAATTCGTTTGCAAACCCTTATGCATACTGACCTGTAGATGTCGATTTTCGGTAAATTTATTTTGGTCGTAACTTCTTCGTCCGAACTCGGAATGACCTAATTCTTTTTGCATTATATTCCTCTATGAATTCTATTGAAAATGAAGATGAGAATTCCTGAATTTGGAAGAGTTAAGATTGGTATTTGTCCCGACTCTTGTTTTTGAGTGTTTTGCTCCATTTCGTTGCTCTTGTTCCACTTCTCTTGGCCTTGGGAACTTGGATTCTTGGAGTAACTCTCTTATAAGATCATTTGTAGATTTTACAAGAATGTTGTTGGTGAATCACAAATAAGGAAGTTCAAGAATGGGCAGTAGTACGTATTGCTATGGGATTCTTGAATGTTCACAATCATCTTTTGTGAACTATGGTGCATGGTCGATAATGACTTTGTATGTTCTTCTTTGTTAAGAAAATATTTTTATACGCCTTTGGTAGATATTCTTGGTGTAAATCCGTGTGAAAAAGATTGATTCTACCCTCTAAGGACAAATCATCTTATATGTGCATTACGAGTTTGTCTTGATGTCTAGGAAACTTCTTATGAGAATTTATTATTGTGTTTTAAGAAGGATAACTAGGGTTTGGAATAGCCATTATTGTGAGTACACATAGCTATTGCCAACGTTTTCATCTTGCAATTTTTTTAGATTTATTTGTTAAAATTCTAAAGTTTATTTGGAAGATGATTTTTGCAATATTAATCTTTATGATTTTATATATTGCAAATTGTTATGGGATATGTTGTTTACGTCCGTGAACCTTGACTGTCCCATACTTGTTCAAAAGTTAACTCTATTATATGTCGATATGAAAGTATTGATAAAAGATAGAATGAACTTTTGACTACAAAAGTTAAGCCTTTTATGTCATTATGCAAATATTGATGGAAGAAATGATGAACTTTTGTTTACAAAGATTAAGTCTATTATATGTCATTGTGCAAATAGTGATGAAAAATAGAATGAATCTTTATTTATTCCGCAGTATTGGTCTTTCCCTGATCCACATCTTTGTGTATGTACTGTGTTGCTCCGTAAGTTCTCTTATGTTGAGCATGACCAATTGAATTGATCATTTTCCTTGTGGTTAATTCAATTGAGATTTTTGGATACAAATTCATGTTTCATGTGATTTGTTAATGTCCAAAGAAATCCTTCTTTTCTTGTAAAAGTAAGGTCGCTCTTGTTGTTCTTTCGGGAATAACATTTTATGGGGGAGAGTTCTTAATTGAACATGTGCTTAATTGCCAAATATTTGTGAAGAGTGCGGTTGTGGAATATTTTAGCGGTTATCTTGTATCTTTATAAACTCCTTGATGAATGCATTTAGTTTCGGCTATTTGATGGCATCTAAACAAGTTGATATGTTATTCTCTTTTGGTCTTGAAGTATCTCTATGGAAATTTCATGAGGATCCCACTAGTTTTCGTACCTTTGCCAATTTATATTGACAAAAAGGGAGAGAATTAATGTGTAGTTCACACTACAAATACATATGGTTTACGGATCATTATGTAAGGGGGAGTGGTTTTCATTATGAGATGAAGTATTGACTAAGGGGGAGTGATACATATCAACATAGTATTGTTGTCAAAGTTGTGATACAATTGGACTTTGATGCTGTATAATCCTTCCGTATCTTTAGAAGAGTCTCTTAAGCAGTTAACTGAGCAAACAAATAGGTTTATGTCGGAAATGAATAGACAAACTGCACCATTGAGAAAACTTTCTATAGAGGAATCCCTCAAGCTGATGGCTGAGAGAAACGAAAGACTTGCTCGAAATAATCTTAATTTCCAATACAGTGTTTCCAATAATACCCTTGAAAATAATGATAGTTATTTGCATAATCAAGATGACGAGGTTAGAATTGGTAACACTACATGTTTAGATGAGTTTCAACCATTTCCATGCTATTATAATGACGATTATGATGAGGATAGTGTTGATGAAGAATCTGAAATATGTAGGCATAGTGATCAGGAATTTGTTACTCCAATTGAACTTTATAATGATAATGTTATTTCTAGTTCAAATCCAAATAATTTTAATAATTATTCACCTATTCAAAAGGACGAGGATTTGTCTAGAGATATCCCCGGTTTAGACGATGTAGTTTTTCCTTTTGATTATGAAGCCGATAGTGGTTTAGAGGAATGGGTTTATTCTGAAAATGTTGTTAGAGTCTAGCGACTTAGAAACAATAGTCTTAGACAAAGAAGATGAACTCGTAGAGCTTTTAAATTTGAGTGAGGATACATCACCTGAGTATAACCTAGAAGAAGCAATTGACTATTTTCAGGATTCTGATGATCTAGAAATTAGGGAAATTATAGCTAGTCTATCCAGAGACACCCAAAACTCTAAGTTTGGGGGTGATTATCATTCTCCATGTGCCTTACCTTTAGCTCTTACAAAGATCCCTCACTTGGGACTTGATATCTGTTCCTCGACCATTTTACAAGATTACCTTCATACTCGTTTTCCCGAACTTAATGATGTCCAGGAAGAAGCTCAGAAGTTAGAAACCCATCCTCTGGCAGATATGGTTTGCCCAGGCTATGATACCCAGATTGACTTTGTTTTCCTACCAAATAGTTTTCTTCCAACGGTGGGAACATTTATATTCCAAATGTGTCGAATATTAAGTTCTGAGACTAAGCCTAAGTACTTTAGTTTAATAAAATTGACACATTTGCTTAAGAATGACCACTACTCTCACTGTGGTCAATTATGTAAGTCAAACCTGATTGACTTAGAGGATCCTCAATTGTTTAGGTTATTATTATATGCTTCTAAGTTTTTATTTGAGTTTTTCCAGAATCTAGGACCTAATAATTCGGATCCCACCTATGAAGAAACGCAACCAATGAAAATATTTTATTTAGACCCCTTCATAGAACCTGAACCTGAACCACAATTAGATATAAATTTCTTAATCAGAAAACTAGGTAAGGGTATGCTAGTCTTGTTCATTTCGTTGGTTTATTACAGTTTCCTTTGGTCAGCTCTATTTGGTTTTGAAGACCCACAGTTATTCCGACTACTGTTATACGATTCGAGGTGACTAATCCTTTCTTAGTCTGGCTGAAGACTTTAAACTTAGCACTTCTTGGGAGGTAACCCATGGTTCAAGCAACACGGTAATATCTTTCCTTAACTCTTTTGCTTCAAATGGTAACAGTTTCTCCTTGTTCATGCTTTTAATTTTATCTTTAGAACATTGAGGACAATGTTAGATTTAAGTTTGGGGGTATGGGAGAAACTTTTTAGTTGCATTTTAAACTCCAGAGCCTAGAAATTTATGCCTATTAAGGATGGCACTAACCAATCTAAGTGGATGGAAGCATTTTGGTTTAGGAGTTGAGGAACCAATCTGATTAGATGGAAACGTCTATAAGAGTCTATTCATAAAAGCACGGAGCTCAGGTGTTAGAAATAACATGATAGTTTCACCGTATCTCGGAATCATCTTATTACTTCTGTTTTTGTTTTTGCAAATTTTTATGTGATGTCTGCTGAGTTGAAATAGGGTGATTGAGTTACATGAAAAAAAAAAAAAAAAAAAAAAAAAAAAAC